>WNWK01001450.1:0-42500 GCA_009830355.1 Cherax destructor | reverse complement strand
TCAAGCATTCTAGATGTCTAGCTTGAGGGTTCTTCAAGTATTCTAGACGTCTCGCTTGAGGGTCCTTCAAGCATTCTAGACGTCTCGCTTGAGGGTCCTTCAAGCATTCTAGATGTCTCGCTTGAGGGTCCTTCAAGCATTCTAGATGTCTCGCTTGAGGGTCCTTCAAGCATTCTAGACGTCTCGCTTGAGGGTCCTTCAAGCATTCTAGATGTCTCGCTTGAGGGTCCTTCAAGCATTCTAGATGTCTCGCTTGAGGGTCCTTCAAGCATTCTAGATGTCTCACTTGAGGGTCGTTCGAGTTTCGTAGAAGTCACTGTTAAGGGTCGTCCACATGCAGCGAAGTCACATCCTTTTTTAGGCCCATCTTCATCCTTCTGGCTTTTTAAATACATGAAGCGCTAAACCAGTGTGGGTCAATCAGCACAAGGAGTGCTGGAGGCTCGATCCTCCGACTCAGAATCATCGAACAGACATGTTCGCTGTCCTAATAGCCAGGATGCGAGCGTAATAAAGTGAGTCACCTTTGTACGTTAACTAACGAAAGTGAGTCATATTCATGCGGTAGTGAGAGAAAATGAGCCATATTTAAGTAAGTCATATTCACATGCTAGGAAGAGTGAGTCATTTTAAAGAAAGAGTGGAAGAAAGTGACTCATATCAAGCACTAAAAGAGTCACAGACATGTAAGAGAGAAAGTGAGTCATATTCATATAACTGCGAGAGAAAATGAGTCAGATGCATGTTATTTTGAGAGAAAATTATGTTCACGAAATAGCATATGAAAGTGAATAGCCAGAAAAAGTGAGTTTTTTTCTGTAATTTAAGAGGTCGTAGACAGAACCACGTAGGAATGTCGTACATCTACGTCTAAGGGGGGTAGACATGACTATCCAGGTGACTCGCACAACTACTCTTGAGAGAGGTAGACAGAACCACCCAAATGGGTCTTACGTTTACGTCTGAGAGTGAGAGACAGTCACCCAGAGAGGTCGTACCATATTCTGAAAGTGAGAGACAGTCACCCAAGGAGGTCGTACCAACTTCTGAGAGTGGGAGACAGTCACCCAGGGAGGTCATACCAACTTCTGAGAGTGGGAGACAGTTACCTAGGGAGGTCGTACCATCTTCTGAGAGTGGGAGACAGTTACCTAGGGAGGTCGTACCATCTTCTGAGAGTGAGAGACAGTTACCTAGGGAAGTCGTACCTTCTACTGAGTAACATCAAGTTCACCTCTGGGTGACGTCAGGTCATTTTTTTCTACAGGTGATGTCAGCAGTTTACTCTGGTGTGATGCCAGCCTCTGCTTCTCCATCTTGCAGTTATTCTCCATTATTCCTGACATTTGATGTCTTGCTGGTACTGCCGTCATCCACGATTATATAAATCCTGCTTCCTTCAGAATGTCTTAATAGCCCACACGAGATTAACGCGTCACGAAATGGAAGTTACCTCACGAACAACCCTGCGGAGTGACATCAAACTTTAAGGTTTTATGTGTTGACGACATGCAGTATTTTCAGCTTTTTTTTTACGCCCGTTTGAATCTGCCAAAGGCGATTTTTTGGAAGAAAAAAAATGTTTTGACCAGAGTTCTGTTTTTCAGTGGTTTTACTGGCGTTTAGTGAACACGTACACGTGTCTCGCTGAACCAGATTATTTTGTGAGTTGAGGGATGAGTTTTAAGGGAGAAATAGGTCTTATGGTATACCTGGAGTATACCTGGAGGGGGTTTCTGTGGTCAACGCTCCTGCGGTCCGGTCCGTGACCAGACCTCGCGGTAGATCAGAGCCTGATCAACCAAGCTGTTACTGATAGTCGCAAGCAAACCGACGTACGAACCACAGCACAGCTGATCAGGCACTGACTTTAGGTGCCTGTCCAGCTCCTTCCTGAAGACAGCCAGGCGTCTACTGGTAATCTCCCTTATGTATGCTGGAAGGAAGTTGAACAGTATTGGGCCCCTGACACTTATTGTGTTGTCTCTTACCGTACTCGTGGCGCCCCTGCTTTTCATTGGGGAAGGAGGATGTTGCATCTCCTCCCAAGTCTTTTGTTTTCGTAGGGAGTGATGTCCGTGTCCAGATTTGGGACTAGTCCCTCTAGGATTTTCCAAGTGTATATTATCATGTTTCTTTCTCGCCTGCATTCCAGAGAGTACAAGTCCAGGAACTTCAACCGTTCCCAGTAATTTAGGTGCTTCATCGTACTTATACGTGCCGTGAAAGTTCTCTGTATATTCTCAAGGTCTACAATTTCCAGCCGGTGCGTTAAAGTGAGATCAAGACATTATTTGACTTTGTTTCGGGGCCGTTTTTGAATGTCTTAGGGAATCATTTGTTCTTTCTGGCATTGCTTCGTGGCACTTGCTGAAAGACTGTGAAAGTATTTTTTTTATCTTACTGTCTGTTTCGTGACACTTTCAAACACGTCTTGGGTTTCAGTGCACTTTCTTAACTTCCACAAGTGTTTTAGTTTTCATTATCCATCGGTATACACTTTCTTTGTATGATATTTCCATCTCTTTACTTCATCTCTACATTCTTCTTCGCGTCTTCATTCCCTCTACATATCTCCACTCCTTCCCTATTTCTCAACACCCTCCCTCCTACTACTGAGGTATCTTCAGTAAGCCCTGCTGACACTCTCCATAATTATATGATCTGAACTTCGTTGTTTTATCAGATCAAAGTAATTACTTTAGGTTTGGTCTGAGTTCTCGACCAGTGCTCTGACATCTGTCCTCGTGGTGTAGGATCGTGACACGTGCTCTGACATCTGTCCTCGTGGTGTAGGATCGTGACACGTGCTCTGACATCTGTCCTCGTGGTGTAGGATCGTGACGCGTGCTCTGACCTCTGTCCTCGTGGTGTAGGATCGTGACGCGTGCTCTGACCTCTGTCCTCGTGGTGTAGGATCGTGACACGTGCTCTGACTCCGAGTAGCGGAGGCGATAAATACAACAATGAACATTCCTTACAACTTTCTTCCACAAATATACATTGTTATTCACAACTCTCCGAAAATCAGTCTACCTCCAGCTTAATATATTTCACTGATTTTCATTTCAGCAACTTAATGTATGTTAAACTTAGGTTGGGTAGGATTAACTTATATTACGTATATTTTACCAGGGTTAGAATAGGTAAGTTTATGTGCAAAATACATTACGTACACACTGCTTTAAATCGCGTAAATTTAACTTTAGATACGTAATTTAATGTTTTCAACATTTTTAAGGTAGTTTCGTTTGTACGACACTTAGTTGGTTTCCGTCTAATCTTGATTTTGTAAGAGGCCTAAGGCGTGTGTGTGTGTGTGTGTGTGTGTGTGTGTGTGTGTGTGTGTGTGTTCCGTACATGTAACAGGGAGTCAGTGTAAACTGTTCTTCCTCTTCTAGGATAGTTACTAGCTAGGATCTCACAGAGGGTTTTAGAACTGACCTACAAAGTGACCCAGTGTGGCATGTGAAAAGTATGTTACAATTTGTAGATGAATGGTTCAGAGAACCGACAAGTTATAAATTAGACACATATGCAACACATGGGTATCTTTATTGATGAAACGTTTCGCCACACAGTGGCTTCATCAGTCCAATACAAAGCAGAAAGGCCGAGGGACTGATAACCTCAAACTCCTCCTCTCCTACACCTTTTTGCTTTGTATTGGACTGATGAAGCCACTGTGTGGCGATACGTTTCCTCAATAAAGATACCCAAGTGTTGCATATGTGTCTAATTTACGTTACAATTTATTCGGCGTATGTCACCTCTTCCATTAGGCTGCCTCCCAACCAGCGAACTGGGTGCTAAGGGTTTAAAGATAGATAGAGTACCCGTCGTTAAATCAGTACCTTGCTTCACTGGTCAATCACAGACAATCCCACTAAAACTGAAGCAACGTGATTCACTTGTGGTAAGCATTGGCAGACTTGCCTAGCTGCTGATTGAGTACGGTGCACTCTCTCTGGCTTCTGCTTTACCATCTGTCACCGTGATAAACACTTATTATTTCTGTACATATTGTACATAGTGTACATACTTGTATATATCTTCTTGTGAAGGTAAATATATTTAATAGTCTACTGCTGAGTTTTGTTTGCTCCACATTCCCATTACGACCGGGTCTCTCAAACTTACCTGTGTATGTATACCCACCCTGTAGCACACGTTGGCGACAATACACCATACTGTCTACTCTGCATCCCTCCGTGTGAACCTTTAATTGTGTACTTGAAAAAGTTCCCAGATATTTTCTGACATATCTTCCACGATCTTAGTCCTCCAAGTTTACAGTATTACAACTCCTGTGGTCAAGACTATTTATGTCCTCTCTAAATATTACCAACATTTTTATATTACTTTCATTAGTATTGTTCTCCTAGATGTTTATATGTAATATTTTAAATTAATGAAAATTACTAATGAAATGTTTTTACAACGTGTAGCTCTAGTTCCTGAATTTGTTGTTCCCTGGGTAATATTAATTGAAATACTGCTAATTTTATACATAAATGCTACTGTTGTGCGTTTGATTAAATCACCCGCAGGGGTGGATCTGTTGTATATATATATATATATATATATATATATATATATATATATATATATATATATATATATATATATATATATATTATATATTGCCGAATAGGTAAAATTGGTCAATTAGCAAAAACTCATTTAAAATTATGTCCTTCCTAAAATTTTCTCTTTTATTTTTAAAGATACATATTTCTCATTTATGTTAATGTAAAATTTAATAATTTTGTACCAAAAGAACCTTAGAAAACTTACCTAACCTTATTATAACAAGCGCAATTTAATTTAGCCTAATTCAACTAAATATATTTTAGATAAGTTTACAATAATTTATTAATAAGCAAACACAATGAAATATATTTTTTTCGTTAGGTTCAGAATGATTTTTGCTAAATTATTACATACACAAATTTTCGTTTGCCTTATTCGGCAAGAAGAGCGTTGCTATTTAATAAAAAATCGCAAGTTTTGCCTATTCGGCACGACATATATACACATATTAAATATGTGTGAGTGTGTTTGCGTAAGTTTGTGTAAGTGAAAATTTTAATAAATGATCCCAACAACTGGCATAAAAATGTAGCGATTCGAATCACCGTCGAACGCACTAAGAGACGCACATTAAGAACGCACTAAGAGACGCACATTAAGAACGCACTAAGAGACGCACATTAAGAACGCACTAAGAGACGCACATTAAGAACGCACTAAGAGACGCACATTAAGAACGCACTAAGAGATGCACATTAAGAACGCACTAGTAGACGCACATTAAAAACGCACTAGTAAGCACACGTTAAAAACGCACTAAGAGACGCACACGCTGTCCACTGAACCAAGTGAACGTTCAAAAGAATCAGTTGTAGTGAACCATTAATGATGGAGCTTAGTGAACCATTTATGATGGAACTTAGTGAACCATTTATGATGGAGCTTAGTGAACCATTTATGATGGAGCTTAGTGAACCATTTATGATGGAGCTTAGTGAACCATTTATGATGGAGCTTAGTGAACCATTTATGATGGAGCTTAGTGAACCATTTATGATGGAGCTTAGTGAACCATTTATGATGGAGCTTAGTGAACCATTTATGATGGAGCTTAGTGAACCATTTATGATGGAGCTTAGTGAACCATTTATGATGGAGCTTAGTGAACCATTTATGATGGAGCTTAGTGAACCATTTATGATGGAGCTTAGTGAACCATTTATGATGGAGCTTAGTGAACCATTTAAGATGGAGCTTAGTGAACCATTTATGATGGAGCTTAGTGAACCATTTATGATGGAGCTGTGTTGTGGATGTTTTGTCACAACCCACATCAAACCTTTTACCAGAGTTCCTACCTCGCTTGTGTGTGTGTGTGTGTGTGTGTGTGTGTGTGTTGTATGTGTGTGTGTGTGTGTGTATGTATATGTATGTTTGTGTATGTGTTCTCACCTATTTGTGGTTGCAGGGGTCGAGTCATGTGTGTGTGTGTGTATGTATGTTTGTGTATGTGTACTCACCTAGTTGTGGTTGCAGGGGTCGAGTCATAGCTCCTGGCCCCGCCTCTTCACTGGCCGCTACTGGGTCACTCTCCCTGCGCCATGAACTTTATCATACCTCTTCTTAAAGCTATGAATGGATCCTGCCTCCACTACATCGCTTCCCAAACTATTCCACTTCCTGACCACTCTGTGACTGAAGAAATACTTCCTAACATCCCTGTGATTCATCTGAGTCTTCAACTTCCAACTGTGTCCCCTTGTTGCTGTGTCCCATCTCTGGAACATTCTGTCTCTGTCCACCTTGTCAATTCCTCTCAGAATTTTATATGTCGTTATCATGTCCCCACTATCTCTCCTGTCCTCCAGAGTCGTCAGGTCGATTTCCCTTAACCTCTCCTCGTAGGACATACCCCTTAGCTCCAGGACTAGACTTGTTGCAAACCTTTGCACTTTTTCTAGTTTCTTTACGTGCTTGGCTAGGTGTGGGTTTCAAACTGGTGTGTGTACTCACCTAATTGTGGTTGCAGGGGTCGAGACTCAGCTCCTGGCCCCGCCTCTTCGCTGTCCGCTACTGGGTCTCTGCTCTCCCTGCTCCATGAGCTTTATCATACCTTGTCTTAAAACTATGTATGGTTCCCGCCTCCACTATATCGTTCGCTAGACTATTCCACTTCCTAACTACTCTATGGCTGAAGAAGTGCTTCCTAACATCCCTTTGACTCATCTGAGTCTTCAGCTTCCAGTTGTGTCCCCTTGTTTCTGTGTTCCCTCCCTGGAACATCCTGTCACTATCTACCTTGTCGATTCCCTGCAGTATTTTGTATGTCGTTATCATGTCTCCTCTAACCCTTCTGTCCTCCAGTGTTGTTAGTTCTATTTCCCTCAACCTTTCTTCATTTGGCATTTCCCTGAGCTGTGGAACTAGCCTTGTCACAAACCTATGCACTTTCTCTAATTTCTTGACGTGCTTGACCAGGTGTGGGTTCCAGACTGGTGCTGCATACTCTAGTATGGGCCTGACGTACACGGTGTACAGTGTCTTGAACGATTTCTTGTTAAGGTAACGGAACGCTAATCTTAGGTTTGCCAGTCGCCCATATGCTGCCGCGGTTATCTGGTTGATGTGTGTTTCCGGAGACGTGCTTGGCGTCATACTCACCCCAAGGTCTTTCTACTTTGATGAGGTTTGTAGCCTTTGTCCACCTAGCCTGTACTCTGTCAGCGGTCTTCTTTGCCCTTCTCCTATCCTCATGACTTTGCATTTGGTGGGATTAAATTCGAGAAGCCAGTTGCTAGACCAGATGTCAAGCTTGTCCAGGTCTCTTTGAAGTCCTGCTTGGTCTTCATCCGATGTGATTCTCCTCATTAATTTCACATCATCTGCGAACAGAGACACTTCTGAGTCTATCCCGTCCGTCATGTGTGTGTGTATGTGTGTGAGTGTGTGTGTGTGTGTGTGTATGTGTGTGTGTGTGTGCTTGTATATATGTGTGTGTGTGTATGTGTGTGTGTGTAGTAGTAGTAGTAGTAATAGTATTTACTAGTTGTCAAAGGCGCTTGTCGATAGACACTTGGCCTTATATATTTGCTTTGTGAGAGTTTACTCGCCTAATTTTGGGTGTAGGGGTCGATTCATATCTCCTGGCCCCATGTGCGTGTGTGTGTATATATATATAAAATGCCTAAAATTTAAACTATTCCCAAAATTTATTTTATGGATTAATAGATTTTTCTCGTAAAACATGGCTTAAATATTTTTTTTTTTATTCTGCCACCAAAATTAACTTAGAAATCTAACCTGCTTATTCGGCAGAAATAACCCTTGGTTTTCATGCCATACTCGCTGGTTCGGATAATTCGGTATGATAAATTAGTGAGGATCATTAACGATTATCACTAGCGAGGATCACAAGCAAGGATCACAAGCAGGGATCAGAAGCTAGAATCATTAGGGAGTATTACTAGCGAGGATCATTTGCAAGGATCGCTAGCGAGAATTACTAGAGAGGATTGTTTTCGAGGATCACAAGCGAGGATCAAAAGCTAGGATCACGAGCTAGGATCACTAGCGAGGATCATTATCGAGGATCACAAGCTAGGATCACTAGCGAGGATCATTATCTAGGATCACAAGCAAAGATCACAAGCGAAGATCACAAGCTATAATCATTAGCGAGAATCATTAGCAAGGGTCATTAGCGAGGATCATTATCGAGGATGACAAGCGAGGATCATTAGCCAGGCTCAGTAGAAAGGATCATTAGCCAGGATCACTAGCCAGGATCATCGTAAACTGAGAGAAAAAGACAACAGATTGCCTCAGGCGCAAGACTAATAAGACAGCAGGTGGAGAGACAGAGATACGTCTCCCGCAGGAGGAGGAAGACAAGTCTCCCGCAGGAGGAGGAAGACAAGTCTTTCGCAGGAGGAGGAAGACAAGTCTTTCGCAGGAGGAGGAAGACAAGTCTTTCGCAGGAGGAGGAAGACAAGTCTTTCGCAGGAGGAGGAAGACAAGTCTCCCGCAGGAGGAAGAACACAAGTTTCCCGCAGGAGGAGGAACACAAGTCTCCTGCAGGAGGAGGAACACAAGTCTCCCGCAGGAGGAAGAATACAAGTCTCCCACAGGAGGAGGAAGACAAGTCTCCCGCAGGAGGAGGAAGACAAGTCTCCCGCAGGAGGAGGAAGACAAGTCTCCCGTAGGAGGAGGAAGACAAATCTTCCGCAGGAGGAGGAATACAAGTCTCCCACAGGAGGATTAAGACAAGTCTCCCGCAGGAGGATTAAGACAAGTCTCCCGCAGGAGGATTAAGACAAGTCTCCCGCAGGACGAAGAAGACAAGTCTCCAGGAGAAGGAAGACAAGTCTCCCGCAGGAGGAGAGAGAGAGCGTCTCCCAGAGATCTCCAAAGACCCAGAAGATTTCTGCTTTGTCATGGGACTCTCAGGGAGACTTTTGGAAAGCAGACACTGGCCTCCGTGGCTACTAACTGTGGAGGTGACGCGGATTTCTAGAATTTATTTTCATTTTTGGTCACCGAATTGATCTTTAGAGGTAAAGATTTGTTATTGAACTTCAATTCATGTCTAAGTTTTCTACAAACTTTGATATACTACTACAACAACCCCCGCCCCCACCACAACAGTCCACTGACATATATGTACCTATTTACTGCTAGCTATAAAAGCATAGAGTGTTAGGAGACTCACCTGTACACTTTTCCCTGCACATGCTAGGTGAAGGCGTCTTTCCCTGCCACCTGATCGAATCCAAGACTTATCAAGACTTGTATTATTGAAAGCGTCTTTGAACTTCCCACCTGCCAGCTCACTGCTATAGAATTCTCCCTGCCCAGCCCTTGTCACCCTACCTTCCTTCTTTCCACCCTCCCTTCTTTCATAATAATAATAATAATAATAATAATAATAATAATAATAATAATAAAAATAATAATAATAATAGCAAGTGCAGCACTAATACGGGTATCAGCAGGAAGGCAAGGCAATATCTTGGAGCTGGGATGAGTGTGGGTGGCTGGCTCAGCTGAGTTAAAGTCCTGAGCTCCTTTAAATCGCCTCTGTGTTCCTCTCTGATAGTTGGCCGGAAGTTTGTCTTCACAGAGCTGCTGCTTCACGAGTTTGGTTCCCCTTGGTCGCCTCTTTAAGTGTAAGTGGTCCTCGGTGGTCCCCTGTCTCACCGGGGACCTAGTCCCATCTCTGATGGTCCCTGTCTCCCGTTAACCCCTTTCTCTCTCTCTCTCTCTCTCTCTCTCTCTCTCTCTCTCTCTCTCTCTCTCTCTCTCTCTCTCTCTCTCTCTCTGTTGCTCACGCGCTCACACACACACTATGGATAGAGACATCTTTATGTTTCATTAGAAAACAAGTCGTGAGAAATATACGTCTTATCCTCGTAAAATACACACACACACACACACATATATATATATAATTATACGTACCTAACTAACCCTATAAGAAAGATTCCAACAAAAGTTCGCAATATGCACAATAATATTTTTAGTGCAGATTGTTGTTATTTTTATATTTCTAGGAAAGGGCTAAATCCCTAAATCCCTTGGGGGCCCACACAGCGTTACGGGAATAGCCAGTCAGGGTGATGTGAGTAAGGGGAGGGTAAAAATTATATCGCTCAAATAGGCTTGCAGTTTTGCAAGACTCTTGCAATAACGCCGGGGATGGAGTCTGCATTTTCTGCTATGGAGAGAGAGAGAGACGTGACACGCTATCAGTGGGAGTAAATAAATCTGTGTAGTAATAACATGCCTGAGATACGTTTGGTAATATTGTGTCTTAAATCTGGAGCCGCCTATACGGTCGAGCAGTTGTGAGTTCGAGGGGGGTGGTGGTGGTGGTGGTAGTTGTGGTAGTACTGGTAGTAATGGTGGCATCGAAAGAGGACGATGAGGCGGTGGCGGCGAGGAGGAGGTAGAGGTGGATGGGTTGTAAAATCATCCTGTTAGGGCTCTTGTTGCTGACTGGTACAGCTCTGGGCCTGCTACTCGCATGGACCAAGGTTCGAGCCTCGTTTATTCTTATGTTTATTTATTGAAATGGTTCAAATCGACGCAGCAGCGGCAGAATGAGAAGAAAAAGACGTAGCAACAGATTTTCGTACCTAAGGTTTGATTAAGACTGACACGGAGGTCAGCTGAGAAAGACGTGGGGCTGTTCCTTGAAGCTGAGGAGAAATTTGTGGTGTTCCTTGAAGCTGAGGAGAAATTTGTGGTGTTCCTTGAAGCTGAGAAGTAATTTGTGGTGTTCCTTTGAAGCTGATGAGAAATTTGAAATGTTCCTTGAAGCTGAGGGACAACTGGAGGTGTTCCTTGATGCTGAGGGACAACTGGAGATGTTCCCTGATGCTGAGGGACAACTGGAGGTGTTCCTTGATGCTGAGGGACAACTGGAGATGTCCCTTGATGCTGAGGGACAACTGGGGGTGTTCCTTGATGCTGGGTAGAAGGATGAGGTGGATGTTTCAATTTTGCTTACAAAGAGGCAGTTACGAGCCTAGATCACTGAGAGTCACCTTAACTACGACTCACGACCTCTGAGTTCCCTTTACGACTCATCACCTCTGAGTCACCTTTACCTCTCAGAGTAATCTTAGCTACGACTGACGAACTCTGAGAGTCACCTTAACTACGACTGACTACCTCTAAGAGTCACGTAACTATGACTCATCACCTCTGAGTCGACACATCCTAGTGTTATGGAGAGTCATGAATAATCCTTCCTAGTTAATCCCCAATCGTAAACCCTCCCTGCTAAATCCCTAGATCTTTTGACTTTCCTCCTGATAAATCTTGCTTTATTTATTCCCAAGACTAATCCTCCGATATAATCTTCAGGTTTTATATTTCTCGGTGGTTTATCTACAGCGATAAATCCTGTGAGATTTAATCCCCTTGGCAATCGTAAGACTTAAATCTTATTTCTCACTCTGTATAATTTTATTATTAATTCTCGTTTGTAAATCCATGGTTAATCCACCCCACCTTGATGCTGTTGATGTGCTCTTGATTTAAGGAATTGGAGCTAATTTTCCCCTTCCTTAGATCAAACGTGATTACTTCCGATTACCTAAGTGATTTGTTGTCTAAATAAACAATGAATAAAAAATCTGTAACAAAAAATACTGAATTAAATGTTGTCGATTCTGGCTTCTAAGTTGAAATTTTCACGAGGTAATAATTGAGAATTATCTTACTAGAGATATTAATTTGGAATTATCATACTAGAGGTATAATTACGAATTATCATACTAGAGATAATAATTTCGAATTATCTTACTAGAGATATTAATTTGGAATTATCATAGTAGAGGTATAATTACGAATTATCTTACTAGAGATATTAATTTGTAATTATCATACTAGAGGTATAATTACGAATTATCATACTAGAGATAATAATTTGGAATTATCATATTCGAGGTAATAATTTCAAATGATCATACTAGAAGTAATAATTGGAAATGATCATACTAGAGGTAATAATTGGGAATTATCATACGATATAATAATTGGGAATTATCATACTTTAGGTAATAATTTTGAGTTATACTAGCGGTAAAAATTTGGAATTACCATACTAGAGGTAATAATTGAGAATTATCATACTAGAGGTAATAATTGAGAATTATCATACAAGAGGTAATAATTGAGAATTATCATACTAGAGGTAATAATTGAGAATTACCATACTAGAAGTAATTTGGAATTATCATACTAGGGGTAATAATTTGGAATTACCATATTAGAGGTAATAATTTGGAATTATCATACTAGAGATAATAATCGAGAATTATCATACTCTAGTTAATAATTTGGAATTATCATATTAGGAGTAATAAAGAACAATAACATTTACCTCAGAAGTACACAAAGTTTATTGTCTTTTAAACTTGCTATAATTCAAATACAGCTGCAGTAGCCTCTTGCCTGGCCAGCCTCGTTACCTGCCCTCGTTCCTCGTTACCTGCCCTCGTTGTTTGTATTCATCTCGATACTTTCACGTCCGTAGACACACATGGAAGTAGATTCCATCTGGCGGATCATTTACACACGCCAGAAAAAGAGTAATGGCCAGATTTCTGATTCATGAAAGTTCCAAGAATTGCAAACCTCCGTTTGTCTCTCAAGTACTTCTTGATCCACTATGCGACTTGTCCTTTTTCCTCACTTATAGTTTTCGCTTTTGGATCAGTCTCCGGCGTGGAACATAGTCAAATGCTTTCTTGCTGTCCAGGAAGATGCAGTAAGCCTTTTATTTTTGTCTTTCTAGCTGTATATCAGCAATTCTATCAGGGAACTCCGGAAGGCTGGTCTCTGAATCCGTGTTACTGATTAAACTCCTCGCCAGGTACTCCAGTGACAATCTTCTTCACTAATTTCGTATGGGTGCTCCTCAGTGATCTCCTCCTGTAGTTTAGAATGTCAGTGAATGAGGTTTCCATGTGTGTGTATGTGTGTGTGTGAGTGTGTGTGTGTGTGTGTGTGTGTGTGTGTGTGTGTGTTTGTGTATGTGTGTGTACGTGAAAGAGAAAGTTGCGCAGACTCTACTAATTCCCAGAAGCTGCTGGTTTGAGAGATTTACGGTCTGAAGACACAGGGTAAATAACAATGAGGGGGGGAATCGTAAGTTGAGGAGAGGTAATCAGTGTTGGGGAGGTAGTGTGGTACCTGCAGTAGTGTGTGTCTTGACCTGTAGGTAATCAGTGTTGGGGAGGTAGTGTGGTACCTGCAGTAGTGAGTGTCTTGACCTGCAGGTAATCAGTGTTGGGGAGGTAGTGTGGTACCTGCAGTAGTGTGTGTCTTGACCTGCAGGTAATCAGTGTTGGGAGGTAGTGTGGTACCTGCAGTAGTGTGTGTCTTGACCTGCAGGTAATCAGTGTTGGGGAGGTAGTGTGGTACCTGCAGTAGTGAGTGTCTTGACCTGCAGGTAATCAGTGTTGGGGAGGTAGTGTGGTACCTGCAGTAGTGTGTCTTGACCTGCAGGTAATCAGTGTTGGGGAGGTATTGTGGTACCTGCAGTAGTGAGTGTCTTGACCTGCAGGTAATCAGTGTTGGGGAGGTAGTGTGGACCTGCAGTGTGTCTTGACCTGCAGGTAATCAGTGTTGGGAGGAGTGTGGTACCGCAGTAGTGTGTGTCTTGACCTGCAGGTAACCAGTGTTTGGGAGGTAGTGTGGTACATGCAGTAGTGGTCTTAACCTGCAGGTAACCAGTGTTGAGGAGGAGTGTGGACCTGTAGTAGTGTGTGTCTTTACCTGCAGGTAATCAGTGTTGGGAGGTAGTGTGGTACCTGCAGTAGTGATGTCTTGACATGCAGGTAATCAGTGTTGGGAGGTAGTGTGGTACCTGCAGTAGTGTGTGTCTTGACCTGCAGGTAATCAGTGTTGGGAGGTAGTGTGGTACCTGCAGTAGTGTGTGTCTTGACCTGCAGGTAATCAGTGTTGGGAGGTAGCGTGGTACCTGCAGTAGTGTGTCTTGACTGCAGGTAATCAGTGTTCGGGAGGTAGTGTGGTACCTGCAGAGTGTGTGTCTTGACCTGCAGGTAATCAGTGTTGGGAGTTAGTGTGGTACCTGCAGTAGTGTGTGTCTTGATCTGAGGTAATCAGTGTTGGGAGAGTATGTGGTACCTGCAGTAGTGTGTGTCTTGACCTGCAGGTAATCAGTGTTGGGAGGTAGTGTGGTACCTGCAGTAGTGAGTGTCTTGACCTGCAGGTAATCAGTGTTGGGAGGTAGTGTGGTACCTGCAGTAGTGTGTGTCTTGACCTGGTGTGGTGTCTTACAGGTAATCAGTGTGAGTGTGTACCTGCAGTAGTGTGTCTACTGAGGTAATCAGTGTTGGTGGGACGCAGTATGTGTCTGACTGCAGGTAATCAGTGGGAGGTAGTGGACCTGAGTGTGTCTACCTGCAGGTAATCAGTGTTGGGGGGTAGTGACCGCATAGTGTCTTGCTGGTAATCGTTTGGGGGGGGACCCAGTAGTGTGTCTTGACCTGCGGTTCAGTGTTGGAGTGTGTGTCCAGTCTTACCGAGGTAATTGTTGGTGTGGTACCCGTGTGTCTTACGAGTAATCAGTGTTGGAGTGTGGACCTGCGTAGTGTGTCTTGACCTGCAGGTGATCAGTGTTGGGAGGTAGTGTGACCTGCAGTAAGTTTGAGAATCGTGTGACTGCAGGTGTGTACTGCAGAGTGTGTGGGAATAGTGTGGAGTAGCCTGCAGTAGTGTGTTCTTGACCTGCAGGTAATCAGTGTGGAGTAGTGTGGACCTGCAGTAGTGTGTGTCTTGACCTGCAGGTAATCAGTGTTGGGAGGTAGTGGTACCTGCAGTAGTGAGTGTCTTGACCTGCAGGTAATCAGTGTTGGGAGGTAGTGTGGTACCTGCAGTAGTGTGTCTTGACCTGCAGGTAATCAGTGTTGGAGTAGTGTGGTACCTGCAGTAGTGTCTTGACTGAGGTAACAGTGTTGGGAGTAGTTGGTTACCTGCAGGTTGTCTTGACCTGCAGGTAATCAGTGTGGGAGAGTGGTACCGCAGTAGTGTGTCTTGACCTGCAGGTAATCAGTGTTGGAGGTAGTGTGGTACCTGCAGTAGTGTGTGCTTGACCTGCAGGTAATCAGTGTTGGGAGGTAGTGTGGTACCTGCAGTAGTGTGTGTCTTGACCTGCAGGTAATCAGTGTTGGGAGGTAGTGTGGTACCTGCAGTAGTGAGTGTCTTGACCTGCAGGTAATCAGTGTTGGAGAGGTAGTGTGGTACCTGCAGTAGTGTGTGTCTTGACCTGCAGGTAATCAGTGTTGGGAGTAGTGTGGTACCTCAGTAGTGTGTCTTGACCTGCAGGTAATCAGTGTTGGAGAGGTAGTGTGGTACCTGCAGTAGGTGTGTCTTGACCTGCAGGTAATCAGTGTTGGAGGTAGTGTGGTACCTGCAGTAGTGAGTGTCTTGACCTGCAGGTAATCAGTGTTGGGAGGTAGTGTGGTACCTGCAGTAGTGAGTGTCTTGACTGCAGGTAATCAGTGTTGGGGAGGTAGTGTGTACCTGCAGTAGTGTGTGTCTTGACCTGCAGGTAATCAGTGTTGGGAGGTAGTGGTACCTGCAGTAGGTGTGTCTTGACCTGCAGGTAATCAGTGTTGGGGAGGTAGTGTGGTACCTGCAGTAGTGTGGTTTGAACCTGCAGGTAATCAGTGTTCGGAGGTAGTGTGGTACCTGCAGTAGTGTGTGTCTTGACCTGCAGGTAATCAGTTTGGGGAGTAGTGGTACCTGCAGTAGTGGTGTCTTGACCTGCAGGTAATCAGTGTTGGGAGAGTAGTGTGGTACCTGCAGTAGTGTGTGTCTTGACTGCAGGTAATCAGTGTTCGGAGGTAGTGTGCAGAGGTAGTGTCTTGTACCTGCAGGTAATCAGTGTTGGAGTAGTGTGGTACCTGCAGTAGTGTGTTTGACCTGCAGGTAATCGTGTTGGGAGGTAGGTGTACCTGCAGTAGTGAGTGTCTTGACCTGCAGGTAATCAGTGTTGGGAGGTAGTGTGGTACCTGCAGTAGTGAGTGTCTTGACCTGCAGGTAATCAGTGTTGGGAGTAGTGTGGTACCTGCAGTAGTGTGTCTTGACTGAGGTAATCAGTGTTGGGGAGGTATGTGGTACCTGCAGTAGTGTGTCTTGACCTGCAGGTAATCAGTGTTGGGAAGTAGTGGGTACCTGCAGTAGTGAGTGTCTTGACCTGCAGTAATCAGTGTTGGGAGTAGTGTGGTACCTGCAGTAGTGTGTGTCTTGACCTGCAGGTAATCAGTGTTGGGGAGTGTGTGGTACCTGCAGTAGTGTGTGTCTTGACCTGCAGGTAATCAGTGTTGGGGAGGTAGTGTGGTACCTGCAGTAGTGTGTTCTTGACCTGCAGGTAATCAGTGTTGGGAGGTAGTGTGGTACCTGCAGTAGTGGTGTCTTTGAACCTGCAGGTAATCAGTGTTGCGAGTAGTGGTACCTGCAGTAGGTGTGTCACCTGCAGGTAATCAGTGTTGAGGGTAGTGGGGTACCTGCAGTAGTGTATGTCTTGACCTGCAGGTAATCAGTGTTAGGGAGGTAGCGTGGTACCTGCAGTAGTGAGTGTCTTGACCTGCAGGTAATCAGTGTTGGGGAGGTAGTGTGGTACCTGCAGTAGTGTGTGTCTTGACCTGCAGGTAATCAGTGTTGGGGAGGTAGTGTGGTACCTGCAGTAGTGTGTGTCTTGACCTGCAGGTAACCAGTGTTGGGGAGGTAGTGTGGTACCTGCAGTAGTGTGTGTCTTGACCTGCAGGTAACCAGTGTTTGGGAGGTAGTGTGGTACATGCAGTAGTGTGAGTCTTAACCTGCAGGTAACCAGTGTTGAGGAGGCAGTGTGGTACCTGTAGTAGTGTGTGTCTTGACCTGCAGGTAACCAGTGTTGGGGAGGTAGTGTGGTACCTGCAGTAGTGTGAGTCTTAACCTGCAGGTAATCAGTGTTGGGGAGGTAGTGTGGTATCTGCAGTAGTGTGAGTCTTAACCTGCAGGTAATCAGTGTTGGGGGGGTAGTGTGGTATCTGCAGTTGTGTGAGTCTTAACCTGCAGGTAATCAGTGTTGGGGAGGTAGTGTGGTATCTGCAGTAGTGTGAGTCTTAACCTGCAGGTAACCAGTGTTTGGGAGGTAGTGTGGTACATGCAGTAGTGTGAGTCTTAACCTGCAGGTAATCAGTGTTGGGGAGGCAATGTGGTACCTGTAGTAGTGTGTGTCTTGACCTGCAGGTAATCAGGCTTCATTAACGTCTCCAGGTGTCGTGTCCAAGCCTTTGTTTTCCATATAATTAATCTTCTTTGATGAGGATTTTGTTTAGTATCTCCATTCTTGTTTTAGTATGTCAAACTTTTTTTTTCATTATCTCTTCAAGATTTCACGTATGAGTCAGTTCTCTTGGACATTTTCTCTCACCGTTTGTTGTTGCTCTTCATTATTATCCTTTCTACTTTCTCTCTCCTCTCTCTCTCTCTCTCTCTCTCTCTCTCTCTCTCTCTCTCTCTCTCTCTCTCTCTCTCTCTCTCTCTCTCTCTCTCTCTCTCTCTCGGGTTTTACACTGTACCTTGAAAGTAATCATAGCTGACTTAATATCTGCAGTTCTAATTATTTTTTTCAGTAAAATTAATTGATTGATACATGGATTAATAAAACAATAATATTACTATTAGTAACACTATATGATATTAACAGTATTACTATTAGTAACACGATATGATATTAACAGTATTATTATTTCTTTATTCTAGCCCAGAATATTAAGATCTTTTAACGTATTACAAGACCGGTAAAGGCTTCAGAGTAGTCAAATGTGGCGCTCCGGCACCGTAGACTTTTCCGCGCTATTTAAACCAGTCGTACGCTAAGTTAAACAAAGCAGTCTTACGCTAGGTTTTCTAAGCAGTTTTAAGCTAAGTTTTCAAAGCATGTTTTAAGCTAAGTTGTTTAAAGTAGTCTTGAGTTAAGTTTTCAAAGCAACCATCTTTTATTTTTCCTGTTCTCTCTAACGATGTTGTGATGGAATATTTTGGAAAATGAACAGTGAAGGGAGTATAGCAATAAGTGTGGGAGAGGAGGAGGAGGATATCAGGTGTGGGAGTGGAGGAGGACCAGGATATCAGGTGTGGGAGAGGAGGAGGACCAGGATATAAGGTGTGGGAGTGGAGGAGGAGGATGGTGGTAGAGGGAATGATGTAGAGAGGAAAGATGGTTAAGAAAGGCATGATGGAAGGTGGAAGAATGATGGAAGAGGAGGGGAATGAAGAAGGAGGAGGGGAATGATTGAAAGTGCGAAGAAGGATGGAGAAGGGAGAGTGATGGAAAGAATTGGGAAGAATGATAGAAGTGCGGAATGATGGAGAAGTGAGAAATGACGGAAGAGGAGGGGAATGAAGAGGGAAAAGAACGAAGCAGGGGAATGATTGACAGGGGGGAAGAATGATTGAGGAGGGGAATGATAGAAAGGGAAGAATGACGGAGAGAGGGGGAAGAGTGATGAAGAAAGGAATGATAGAGAAGAAGAATGATGGAGGAGGGGAATGATGGAGAAAGGGGGAAGAGGATGGAGGAGGTGTCTAATAATAGAGTGAAAGACTGATGGAGGAGGAGGGGGAATGACGGAGAGAAGGGAAAAATGATGGAGTAAGAAAAGAATGACACAAGAGAAGAATGATGGAGGAGGGGAATGACGGAGAAAGGGGGAATGACGGAGAAAGGGGGAATGAGGATAGAGGAGGAGTGGAATGATTTAAGGAGAGAAGGAATGATGGAGGAGGAGAGGGAATGACTGAGAGAGGGGAGAGAATGAGGTAGAAGGATGGGGAGAGGGGACTTTCCCAGACTCACCTGTAAATAGGTGTGGTTAGTGGCTCTCGAAACCACAGCAGCAAGTAGACGGCGTCGTCAGGAGGGTGAGTGACCTCACAGGGCAGTGCCGCCGACCCCCCCTCCACCCCCATAACTGCCACCACCGGTACTGTCGGGGCAGGAAAGTAGCGTCAGTGTCGAGAATAACATGTTAGACTGTACAAGGGAATAGTGGATCTCCCTTAAGTATATAAACACTTGTTATAACTTCAAAATTAACACCAACATTAACAGCAACAATAACACCATCATTATCATCATCAATAACATAATCATCATCATATCATCATCAACATTATCATTATCGTCGACAATAATATGATTCTAATCAAGCAAACAAAATATCATGGGAAATAGCAGTCACAACACGACAGCTGAAATCAGTCACTGTTAAGCCACTGTATCTTGAGGAGCCTTCTGAGTCAGTCCACTTCTGAGTCATTACCAAGTCGTTTCAGCCCAGGACAGATCGAAGCGTCTTGTCTCCCAGCTGCGGGTGTATAGTGCAAGGGGAAGTCGTGGCTTACTAGCTGGGTGGAGACTTGCGACAGACTGACGGAAATCAGAAGAGAGGGATGACCAGGAGCGTATGCTCCCCACGTACTCCCTTCATCCATCAAATCATCCAAAAAGAGGTACAATCCCTTTCCCTTCTGGGCATTCCCATTGTCACACCATCCCATTTCATGGCATGTCATTCACTGACAACCCATCACCCTTTTCCCCAACCTCCCCACACTCCCACAAAACTACCGCCTACCAGTTGAAAAAAAAAACTTTTTTAATACGTATTTCAGCGATTGGCAGCGATTTTTTTATGTATATTAAAATATCGAAATTAAATGTACAAATGCATTTGGACTCTCCAGTGAAGCGAGTGAGTGGGCTTCAAATGGAGCTATCAAATGCTTTAAACATATTGATCTTTTCAGTGTCAAATATCTTGCTCTGTTCGACATTTTTCTCTGTTCAACATGTACCTTCGTTTAACATTTCCCTCTGTTCAGCATCTTGCTATGTTCAGCATCTTGCTATGTTCAGTATCTTGTTCTGCTCAACCTCTTGCTCTGTCCAACTTGTTCAACTTCTTTTGTTCACCATTTTGCCCTTTTAAGCCTGCAAAGGTACGGAGATCGAACAGGGATGCCTACAAGTGGTCGTTGATACAGTGACACAAGCAGCAATTGGAAACGTTCTCACGTCTGATATATTATACCTGGTGGCAGTGCAATTTTTTGCCCTCATAGCAGGATTTATCATGTCTGATAGATTATACCTGGTGACAGCACGATATATAGGCAGGAGGCAGAAATGTAGTCAGGTGTGTATAATGCGGTCCAATGGAGTCAGCAGAGGGGATCATACTGGGTATAAATAACTTAAATAATGGCAAGTAGTAGTAGTAAAAGTAGTAGTAGTAAAAGTAGTAGTAGTAATAAAAGTAGTAGCAGTAGTAGAAGTTGTAGCAGTAGCAGCAGAGGGGGTAATGGAGGTATTATCAGCGTCCTGAGTGTTGTGTGAATAACGACTGTATCCTGCAAGGTTGATGGACTGATGTCACCCTCTGCACCTCTCCGCTGCTCCGACCCCTTCCTCAAGGGAGGGTCCTAGACGCTGGTGAGGGGCTCTTGATCTAGGGATCTGTGCTCTTGTTCGGGTGGCGTACCTGTGTTCCTTGATACTAGTGGGTGCATACTGTTCCCCATGTTGCTCTCCTCGATGTATTCAAATTCAAATTAAAATTAAAATTCTTTATTTCAAGTAATATACAAGGTGGGGTGTACTTATAATTTTACATTTTATGAAGTAGATATTACAAGATGGCCAATAATATGCCTAGGTATGCCTAGGCTTTTCAGGCAGTCTTATGATAGATCTTACTCAATAGTGGCACAATGATTATACAGATAATAAGGTTAGGTAAATTGTAGTGATTAACTAGGTTTACAAAATTGAGGTACTGGAATTTAAACATTTAAGAATTTAACAATTAGTTTAAGAAGTTAGCAATTACAGTGAACCCCCGGTGTTCGTCCTGCTCAAAACATGCCCTTTTATGTAAGTTTATTTTTTAAATGATTTTATAAGTGTAGTTTTGGGGGTCTAAAAGGACTAGTCTACTTTACATTATTTCTTAAGAGAAGAAATTCGGTTGGTAATGGCACTTGAACAGTATTCTCTTAGGAAAAATGGACGAACACCGGGGGTCCACTGTAGTTTATATATTAATAATAAAGGTGATGTATTGGCATAATATAGTTTCTATATTGTAGTGTCTTAGGCAAACTTATGACTAGCTTAAGAATTATGAAGCAATAGTTGTATTAGAATTTTGGTTAGTACTGTGCAAATTAAGGGGAATCACAGATATCAATAAGTGTATTTTGCTGTGGATATGTGCAAGATAAAGTAGTTTTCATGTGGTTAGCTACCGGTTGGGTGCTCTGATCAACGCAATAAACCGTCTTGACAGGAGACGGGACCGTGATAAGATGCAGTGTGGACCAGCCAAATCTCATCCCCTACGGGAGAGCAGATGCTCCAGAATTTATGGAGGCGCCTCTCTTGTTTTTTGCCGAATAAATCTGCGAGATAAAATAAATCAGCTCGAACGTATCAACTTCTTCGGCACGATAGAGTTGAGTGAATGTTTTCGAGAGTTGTTACTTATTCTGAGCTGAGTGTCCGTCGCTTGCGAGTTAACGTGGCTGGCACGAGGTGGGATTCTGATATCAGGTGTTAACTTTTAGGAGGGATAGATGGGCTTTAATGAAGGTGGAGGTCTTTTGATGCGAGGAACTGATGCTCTCTTCTACCTTGAATCGATCCTGATTACCGCCCATTTCCCTCTCTCTCTCTCTCTCTCTCTCATATATATATATATATATATATATATATATATATATATATATATATATATATATATATATATATATAAGCCAGCTGAAGGTCATCAAATGAAGAAGACCAAAATCAGGAAACATTTGTGCTGTTTATTGATGAATCTTACACAACCTAAGATACATATCTGCGGTTAGGATAGCCACATTGAATCAGCTATAACGTTAGTTAACTAAATTTAACCAGTTATGCAATAATACACAAAGCAATAATACGTAACGGCAAAGTCAAGACGACTTAGATAGCATGACATTAAATTCCCAACGCACACACGTTAGTGTCGTAGACAATTGCCTCGGCGAATGTGTTGATTCACAGGCACTGTCATCTTTATGCTAACCGCAGGCGAGGGCACTCCGTCACCTGTCATCCCCACAACGAGGCACTGAATATTGGCGTTAAATCTTGGCAGCATCCTCATCCTAAACCAGTCAATATTGACTCAGCTTCCCTCACCTGCTCACACAAATGTGACTCAACCAAACACAAAAATATTTGACTGGGGATTAGTGGCTGCAAGCCGAGTTAATCTGTACATAATGCCAGCACAGAAACATCAAGAGGTGGAATAAGTTACCATGTGTGGCTGGAACAATACCCGGGCCGGAACAATAAAGTGGCTGGAACAATGCAGTTGCTGGAACAATGCCGTGGCTGGACCATTGCTGTAATTGGAACAATTTTTAAATGGAGCAGTACCGTAACTGGAACAATACAGTAACTGGAACAATACTGTTTCTGGAGCAATACCGTAACTGGAACAATGCTGTTATTGGAACAATACAGTAAATGGAACAATACTGCAAGTGGAACAATACCCTAACTGGGACAATACTGTTACTGGAACAATACAGTAACTGGAGCAATACTGTTACTGGAACAATACAGTAACTGGAACAATTTGCAACTAACCCACAAATTTCAAATACAAGAAAACTCGAACACGTTTCGGTCCAACAAGGACGGACAGATCGAAACGTCGTTTTAAGTTTCAAATCACGAATGTGTGTGCTGCCTGCGCCCCAGTGACCGTGAAGTGTTAATCTCCTAGCGAGAGGCTGGTGTCTGCCAGGTGTCTGCCAGGTGTCTGCCAGGTGTCTGCCAGGTGTCGGCCAGGTGTCTGCCAGGTGTCGCCAGGTGTCTGTCAGGTGTCTGCCAGGTGTCTTCCAGGTGTCTGTTAGGTGTCTGCTAGGTGTCTGCCAGGTGTCTGCCTGGTGTCTGTCAGGGTCTGCCGGGTGTCTGCCAGGTGTCTGCCTGGTATCTGCTAGGTGTCTCCCAGGTGTCTGACAGGTGTCTGCCTGGTATCTGCTAGGTGTCTGCCAGGTGTCTCCCAGGTGTCTGCCTGGTGTCTGCCAAGTGTCTGCCAGGTGTCTGCCAGGTGTCTGCTAGGTGTCTGCCAGGTATCTGCTAGGTGTCTGTCAGGTGTCTGCTAGGTTCCTGCCAGGTGTCTGACAGGTGTCTGCCTGGTATCTGCTAGGTGTCTGACAGGTGTCTGCCTGGTATCTGCTAGGTATCTGCCTGGTGTCTTCCAGGTGTCTGCCAGGTGTCTGCCTGGTATCTGCTAGGTGTCTGCCAGGTGTCTGCCGGGTGTCTGGAAGGAGTCTGCCAGGGTGTCCTGCCTGGTGCTCTCCAGAGCTGTCTGCCGGTGTAACTAGCTAGGAGAGTGCCGACTAGGTCGCCACGCTAGATCCGTCGCCAGTCTCACAGTGTCTCTGGTAAGGTGTCGCCAGGTGCTGCGTGGGTGTCTGGTCTCAGTGTGCTAGCTTCGAGGATGCTGGATGTTGATTACGCACTGTGATGTATGAGCAGAGAGCTGCCAGACTAAGCACCAGCTCTGATGCCAGTTCAGTGTGTTGGTACCAGTGTGATGTAGTGTGGGGGTGTGGTGTTGGTACCTCCAGTGTGATGTAGTGTGGGGTGTGGTGTTGGTACCTCCAGTGTGATGTAGTGTGGGGTGTGGTGTTGGTACCTCCAGTGTGATGTAGTGTGGGGGTGTGGTGTTGGTACCTCCAGTGTGATGTAGTGTGGGGGTGTGGTGTTGGTACCTCCAGTGTGATGTAGTGTGGGGGTGTGGTGTTGGTACCTCCAGTGTGATGTAGTGTGGGGGTGTGGTGTTGGTACCTCCAGTGTGATGTAGTGTAGGGGTGTGGTGTTGGTACCTCCAGTGTGATGTAGTGTGAGGGTGTGGTGTAGGTACCTCCAGTGTGATGTAGTGTGAGGGTGTGGTGTAGGTACCTCCAGTGTGATGTAGTGTGGGTACCTCCAGTGTGATGTAGTGGGGGTGTGGTGTAGGTACCTCAGTGTGATTAGTGTGGGGTGTGGTGTTGGTACCTCCAGTGTGATGAGTGTGGGGTGTGGTGTTGGTACCTCCAGTGTGATGTAGTGTGGGTACCAGTGATGGTGTGGGTGTGGTAGTACCTCAGTGTGATGTAGTGTGGGTTAGGTGATGTGTGTGTGTGGTACCTCCAGGTGATGTAGTGTGGGGGTGGTGTAGGTACCTCCAGGTGATGTAGTGGGTGTGGTGTAGGTACCTCAGTGGATGTAGTGTGGGTGTGGTGTAGGTACCTCCAGTGTGATGTAGTGTGGTACTCCAGTGTGATGTAGTGTAGGTCCTCAGTGTGATTAGTGTGAGGGTGTGGTGTGGTACCTCAGTGTGATGGTGTGGAGTGTGGTGTGGTACCTCCAGTGTGATGTAGTGTGGTACCTCCAGTGTGATGTAGTGGGGGTTGGGGACCTCAGTGTGATGTAGTGGGTCCTCAGTGTGATATAGTGTGAGGGTGTGGTGTGGGTACCTCCAGTGTGATGAGTGGGGAGTGTGGTGAGGTACCTCCAGTGTGATAGTTGGTACTCAGTGGATGTGTGTGGTGTAGGTACCTTCAGTGTGATGTAGTGTGGGTACCTCAAGTGTGATATAGTGTGAGGGTGTGGTGTGGGTACCTCCAGTGTGATGTAGTGTGGGTATCCCAGTGGATGTAGTGTAGTGTGGTACCCCAGTGTGATGTGTGGTACTCAGTGTGATAGGAGTGTGGTACCCCAGTGTGATGTAGTGTGGTACCTCAGTGTATGTATGTAGTGTGGTCCTCGGGATTGTGTAGTGTGGTACCTCCAGTGTGTTTGTGTGTGGTACCTCCAGTGTGATGATGTGGGTACCTCAGTGTGATGTAGTGTGGGTTGTCCTCAGGGATGTGTGTAGTGTGGGTACCTCAGTGTGATGTAGTGTGGCCAGTGTGATGTGTGGGTACCTCCAGTGTGATAGTGTGGTCTCAGGTGTGGTGTGGTACCTCCAGTGTAATTAGTGTGGTACCTCCAGTGTGATGTAGTGTGGGTACCTCCAGTGTGATGTAGTGTGGGTACCCAGTGTGATGTAGTGTGGAGTGTGGTGTGGGTACCTAAGTGTGATGTAGTGTGGTACCTCCAGTGGATGTAGTGTGGGTACCCCAGTGTGTAGTGTGGGTACCTAGTGTGATGTAGTGTGGGTACCCCAGTGTGATGAGTGTGGGTACCTCCAGTGTGTAGTGTGGGTCCTGTGTGACGTGAGTGTGGTACCTCAGTGTGATGATAGTGTGGGTACCCCAGTGTGATGTAGTTGGTACTCCAGTGTGATGTAGGTGTATGTGGTCCCGGTGATGTAGTGTGGGTACCCCAGTGTGATGTAGTGTGGTACCTCCAGTGTGATTATTGGTACCTCAGTGTGATTAGTGTGGTACCTCCAGTGTGATGTAGTGTGGTACTCCAGTGTATATAGTGTGGTACCTCCAGTGTGATGTAGTGTGGGTACCTCCAGTGTGATGTAGTGTGGGTACCTCCAGTGTGATGTAGTGTGGGTACCTCCAGTGTGTAGTGTGGGTACCTAAAGTGTGATGTAGTGTGGGTACCTCCAGTGTGATGTAGTGTGGGTACCTCCAGTGTGTAGTGTGGGTACCTAAAGTGTGACGTAGTGTGGGTACCTCCAGTGTGATGTAGTGTGGGTACCTCCAGTGTGTAGTGTGGGTACCTAAAGTGTGACGTAGTGTGGGTACCTCCAGTGTGATGTAGCGTGTAGTGTGGGTACCCCAGTGTGATGTAGTGTGGGTACCTCCAGTGTGATGTAGCGTGTATTGTGGGTACCACAGTGTGATGTAGTGTGGGTACCTCCAGTGTGATGTAGTGTGGGTACCTCCAGTGTGATGTATTTCGGATACCTCCAGTGTGATGTAGTGTGGGTACCTCCAGTGTGATGTAGTGTGGGTACCTACAGTGTGATGTAGTGTGGGTACCTCCAGTGTGATGTAGTGTGGGTACCTACAGTGTGATGTAGTGTGGGTACCTACAGTGTGATGTAGTGTGGGTACCTACAGTGTGATGTAGTGTGGGTACCTACAGTGTGATGTAGTGTGGGTACCTACAGTGTGATGTAGTGTGGGTACCTACAGTGTGATGTAGTGTGCGTACCTACAGTGTTACCAAGAAAAAACACTTGTTATTATATATCACCAGGAGAGAGAAACGTTTTCCTAAAGTTTCAAGTGGGCAAAATGTCGTAAGAGAATAAAAACCGTGTCTTTATACCACCATCCACGTTCATTCATTCATTTATTCAAGTTGTGGAACTTTGATTTCTAAACTTAGAAGTTGTTAATATATTTCAGTTTTGCAAAACCTCAAGACCTACTCCACAACTACTACAAACCTACCAAGAAACTACCATAATAGTACCACCAAATTGTCCCAAAACTCCTACAGAGCTATCATAAAACTATCCCAAAACGCCCTCAAAACTACAATAAAACTATCCCAATACTACTTCAAAACTGCCACAAGATGGTTTCCTTTTCATATTCCATCACACAGTATGGTTCCCTGTCATATTCCATCACACAGTATGGTTCTCTGTCATATTCCATCACACAGTATGGTTCCCTGTCATATTCCATCACACAGTATGGTTCCCGGTCATATTCCATCACACAGTATGGTTCCCTGTCATATTCCATCACACAGTATGGTTTCCTGTCATATTCCATCACACAGTATGATTCCCTGTCATATTCTATCACACAGTATGATTCCCTGTCATATTCCATCACACAGTATGGTTCCCTGTCATATTCCATCACACAGTATGGTTCCCAATCATATTAATCACACTGTATGATTCCCTGTCATATTCCATCACACAGTATAGTTCCCTGTCATATTCCATCACACAGTATGATTCCCTGTCATATTCTATCACACAGTATGATTCCCTGTCATATTCCATGACACAGTATGATTCCCTGTCATATTCCATGACACAGTATAGTTCCCTGTCATATTCCATCACACAGTATGGTTCCCAATCATATTCCATCACACAGTATGATTCCCTGTCATATTCCATCACACAGTATAGTTCCCTGTCATATTCCATCACACAGTATGATTCCCTGTCATATTCCATCACACAGTATGATTCCCTGTCATATTCCATCACACAGTATGGTTCCCTGTCATATTCCATCACACAGTATGATTCCCTGTCATATTCCATCACACAGTATAGTTCCCTGTCATATTTCATCACACAGTATGATTCCTTGTCATATTCCATCACACAGTATGATTCCCTGTCATATTCCATCAGACAGTATGATTCCCTGTCATATTCCATCACACAGTATGATTCCCTGTCATATTCCATCACACAGTATGGTTCCCTGTCATATTCCATCACACAGTATGTTTCCCTGTCATATTGCATCACACAGTATGATTCCTTGTCATATTCCATCACACAGTATGATTACCTGTCATATTCCATCACACAGTATGATTCTCTGTCATATTCCATCACACAGTATGATTCCCTGTCATATTCCATCACACAGTATGATTCCCTGTCATATTCCATCACACAGTATGATTCCCAGTCATATTCCATCACACAGTTTTGTTCCCTGTCATATTCCATCACACAGTATGATTCCCTGTCATATTCCATCACACAGTATGATTCCCTGTCATATTTCATCACACAGTATGGTTCTCTGCCATATTCCATCACACAGTATGGTTCCCTGTCATATTCCATCTTACAGTATGATTCCCTGTCATATTCCATCACACTGTATGGTTTCCTGTTATATTCCATCTTACAGTATGATTCCCTGTCATATTCCATCACACAGTATGGTTCCCTGTCATATTCCATCACACAGTATGATTCTCTGTCATATTCCATCACACAGTATGATTCCCTGTGATATTCCATCACACAGTATGATTCCCTGTCATATTCCATCACACAGTATGGTTCCTAATCATATTCCATCACACAGTATGATTCCCTGTCATATTCCATTACACAGTATGATTCCCTGTCACATTCCATCACACAGTATGATTCCCTGTCATATTCCATCACACAGTATGATTTCCTGTCATATTCCATCATACAGTATGATTCCCTGTCATATTACATCACACAGTATTATTCCTTGTCATATTCCATCATACAGTATGATTCCCTGTCATATTCCATCACACAGTATGGTTCCCTGTCATATTCCATCACACAGTATGGTTCCCTGTCATATTCCATCACACAGTATGGTTCCCTGTCATATTCCATCACACAGTATGGTTCCCTGTCATATTCCATCACACAGTATGGTTCCGTCATATTCCATCACACATTATGGTTTCCCCAAAAACTACCCTAAAACTACCTCAAAACTTTCTATTCATCTACCTGGCGGTGAGGAATGTAAACTCCACCTCCTGGCCCTTCTACTCATCAACTATTGTAGAAACCACAAATCTACCCCTAAAACTACTCAAGAAATGAACCTAAAAACTACCCCAAAATTCTCTCTAAAACTATCCCAAAACTACTGCAAATCTACTACTGAGTTGTGGGTTTAACTGCTGACGAGAGGAGTTTTACACACACACACACACACACACACACACACACACACACACACACACACACACACACACACAACACACACACACACACACACACACACACAAAGTTTAAATTATCTATTGTACCCATTGGGAACGTCGACCATAAAGTCGCCAGAGACCAAAGAGACGTAATAAACATCATGAAGTTATCTCTACGGGGACAGGAGAGTTAGAGAGATAGAGGGAGAGAGAGAGAGAGAGAGAGAGAGAGAGAGATGGGACTTGGAATGGTATAGAAAATATTGGTACACAGTGAATATATGTGTGTGAGAGAGAGAGAGAGAGAGAGAGAGAGAGAGAGAGAGAGAGAGAGAGAGAGAGAGAGAGAGAGAGATGGGACGTGGAATGGCATAGAAAATATTTATGATGCCGACATTTTAGGGCGAAATGTGGTGATGTTTAACCTCAATGGAAATGTCTTTGTAAAGGCAATAAGACTTCAGACCATCCTTACCTTCACCTGACCTTGCTGATACCTCCTACCCAATACTCCTCTCTCTTCCTACCCAATACTCCTCTCTCCTCCTACCGAATACTCCTCTCTCCTACCCAATACTCCTCTCCTCTACCCAATACTCTTCTATCTTCCTACCCAATGCTCTTCCTACCCAATACTCCTCTCTTCCTACCCAATACTCCTCTCTCTTACAAAATACTCCTATCTCCTACCCAATACTCATCTTTCCTACCCAGTACTCCTCTCTCCTACCCAATATTCCTCGATCCTGCTCAATACTTACCTTCTCTTTCTACCTAATTCCCCTTTCTTCCTATTGTATATTTCCCTCTTCCTCTTCTTCCCACTGTCTCCTACCCAAGTTACTTACCTTATGCCCAAGAATTCTACTTCCTACCCCTAACCATCTACCTCCTACCCCTATACATCTACCTACTGCCCACCTCCTTTCCCCAAGACCTTCCCTCTACATCTTCCACTACAATAAGCCAACATAACCCAACAATAAAGTCTAAGAAGATGGTTCAAAACGTACTACAGAGTAAGCTTTCACTGGTAACAACGTTTCGCTCCACACAGTACGAAACGTTGTCGGAAGGATGGCATCACTCAGGTTCCAAGGACTTATACTCACTGTTACCTAGACTCACTGTCATCTAGACTCACTGTCACCTAGACTCACTGTAACCTACACTCACTGTCATCTACACTCATTGTCACCTAGCCTCATTGTCACCTAGCCTCATTGTCACCTAGCCTCATTGTCATCTGGACTCACTGTAACCTACACTCACTGTCATCTACACTCATTGTCACCTAGCCTCATTGTCACCTAGCCTCATTGTCACCTAGCCTCATTGTCATCTGGACTCACTGTAACCTACACTCACTGTCATCCAAACTCATTGTCACCTAGCCTCATTGTCACCTAGCCTCATTGTCACCTAGCCTCATTGTCATCTGGACTCACTGTAACCTAGACTCACTGTAACCTACACTCACTGTCATCTACACTCATTGTCATCTGGACTCACTGTCACCTAGACTCACTGTCATCTACACTCACTGTCACCTAGATTCACTGTCATCTTCACTCACTGTCACCTAGACTCACTGTCACCTAGACTCACCGTCATCTAGATTCACTGTCATCTAGACTCACTGTCACCTAGACTCACTGTCACCTAGACTCACTCTCATCTACACTCACTGTCATCTAGACACATTCTCATCTACACTCACTGTGACAGACTCACTGTCATCTACACTCACTGTCATCTACACTCACTGTCATCTACACTCACTGTCACACAGACTCACTGTCATCTATACTCACTGTCACATAGACTCACTGTCATCTACATTCACTGTCACCTAGACTCACTGTCATCTACACTCACTGTCATCTACACTCACTGTCATCTACACTCACTGTCATATAGACTCATTGTCATCTACACTCACTGTCATCTACACTCACTGTCACCTAGACTCACTGTAATCTACACTCACTGTCATCTACATTCACTGTCATCTACACTCACTATCATCTACACTCACTGTCGTCTACACTCACTGTCATCTACACTCACTGTAATCTACACTCACTGCCATCTACACTCACTGTCATCTACACTCACTGTCACCTAGACTCACCGTCATCTACACTCACTGTCATCTACACTCACTGTCACCTAGACTCACTGTCATTCTACACTCACTGTCATCTTCACTCACTGTCATCTACACTCACTGTCACCTAGACTCACTGTCATTTACACTCACTGTCATCTTCACTTAAGCCTACAACCACTCCTCCCATCTTATCAGTTAAATTATGCAACCAATCAACCACACATCATTTATTAATCCAAGAACCACTACATAGTAAATCCTAACATGATTTATACCCTGCCGGGGTATGTCCAGGTATGCTGCAGTGTTGGAGAACTGGTAGACTGTGCCTGGAGGAGTCGCCGACGCTGATGGATCACTCCCCTCCGGTGTGTTGTAGTGGGGAGGAGTTTTGCACTCGAGGCATGAAGGTGGGTTTTACTCGTGTTGTGTAATGGCTTAAGTTTTAGTACTGAGGCGATTGGTGGTGGGAGGCTGTGTTTGTGAAGGTCTTGTGGCGTGTTTGTTTAGGAATTTAGGAGAGAGAAGAGTTGGAGACGATGTTTTGTAGAGAAGAATTGCGATGGTTGCTGGTAGTTGTTGTTGTTATAGCACAGAACTAGAGTATACATGTGTGTGTGTGTATATATACACACATGTATATATATATATATATATATATATATATATATATATATATATATATATATATATATATATATATATATATATATATATATATATATGTCGTGCCGATTAGGTAAAACTGGTCAATTAGCAAGAACTCATCTAAAATTAAGTCCCTTTCTAAAAATTTCTCTTATACGTTTAAAGATATATTTTTTTAATTTATGTTAATGTAAGAACTTATAATTTTGTACCAAGAGAAACTTTGAAAACCTACCTAACCTTATTACAACAAGCGCAATTTAATTTAGCCTAACCCAACTAAATATATTTTAGATACGTTAACATTAATTTAATATTAAACAAACACAATGAAATATATTTTTTCGTTATGTTCAGAATGATTTTGGCGAAATTATTGCATACACAAAGTTTCACTTGTCTTATATGGCAAGATGAGCGTTGCTATTTAAGCCAAAATCGCAAGTTTTACCTAATCGGCACGACATACATATATATATATACATATATATATATATATATATATATATATACATATATATATATATATATATATATATATATATATATATATACATATATATATATATATACATATATATATAAGCACCTTGACTGATTTAAATGATTTCAATATGGTTAGTTTTGATGTTACCTCCTTGTTTACAAAAGTTCCAGTTGATGATTTACTAAGTTTCTTATCTGAAGAACTGGTTAATTATGATTTACCATTGCCAGTTCCTACTATCATTAAACTTATTAAACTTTGTATTGTTGATGCAAAATTTGTATTTAATGATGAGTTTTACACACAGAAGTTTGGTATGGCAATGGGCAATCCTCTTTCACCTGTTCTTAGTAACTTATATATGGAATTTTTCGAAACAAGATTGCTTAACACTATCCTTCCCAATAGAGCTAAGTGGTATAGATATGTTGATGATATTTTGTGCCTTATGCCTAAGAATGTAGACATAAACCATTTCCTTGTTAAATTAAATAGCTTAGCTCATTCTATAAATTTTACTGTTGAATTCGAAGTAAATAACTCATTGCCCTTCCTAGATGTTTTTATTATTAAGGGTAACATTGATTTTAAATTTAAAATTTACAGAAAACCTTTAAATAATTGTTCCTATGTACACTATTACTCTTCACATCAATATAGAGTTAAAGTGTCGGTTTTTTCTTCAATGTTTTTGAGAGCTTTACGTATTTGTAGTCCAGAGTTCATAGATGAAGAAATCTCTAAAATTTATGAAATAGCTAATGATTTAAAATACCCTAGAAACATAATTGATAAATCTTTTAAAATAGCTAGGAATACTTTTACAATCCCAAAAGGGACAACCAACCTTATTCAACCAAAAATATGTTGGTTCTCCTTACCATGAAAACTTGGTTGATATGCCTTCCTTTCTTAAGAATTTTAATATCAAAGTTGTATTTAAAAATCTTGATACAGTAAAAAGACTTTTGATAAAAAATTCCCCCCAAAATGCTGACGGATGTGTCTATAAGATTCCCTGTAAAATATGCGATAAAGTTTATTATGGTCAAACTGGTAAAAGTCTTGAACTAAGATTAAAACAACATAAATATAGCATTAGAACTGGACAAGATTCTAATGCTCTATTTATTCATGTGAGAGACTTTAACCATCCAATTGATTTTCAAAATGCTGAGAAGGTTGTATCAAGCAAGTCCATGGTTGAGAGGAATATAATAGAATCATGTTTCATTAAAAGCAGTTTTGAAAATAATATGAATATTTCTTTTGGTTTATATAAATTGGATTCTTTTATAATTAATAAAATTTGGGAAGAATTTAATGATAAATTGGACTAATCTTAATTCTTGGGAAGAGTTTCAGGTCCTTTCTTGTTTTTCCTCTTCACAGAGTCGTGCGATGTTACGCTACTGTGAGGTGTAGTCTTTGTTAGTGTGATGTGACTGTGAGGTGTAGTCTCACCCTTATATAAGTCCTCTTGTCATGTTTCCTTTTATAGTTCCTTGATAATGTGAGTAGTCACGAAAGCGCTTGGAATTCCTCTATTTTTTCATAGTGGTTGTTTTGCATATATATATATATATATATATGTCGTGCCGATTAGGTAAAACTGGTCAATTAGCAAGAACTCATTTAAAATTAAGTCCTTTCTAAAATTTTCTCTTATACGTTTAAAGATATATTTTTTCATTTATGTTAATGTAAAATTTATAATTTTGTACCAAGAGAAACTTTGAAAACCTACCTAACCTTATTACAACAAGCGCAATTTAATTTAGCCTAACCCAACTAAATATATTTTAGATACGTTAACATTAATTTAATAATAAACAAAAACAATGAAATATATTTTTTCGTTAGGTTCAGAATGATTTTGGCGAAATTATTGTATACACAAATTTTCGCTTGTCTTATATGGCAAGAACAGCGTTGCTACTTAAGCCAAAATCGCAAGTTTTACCTAATCGGCACGACATATATATATATATATATATATATATATATATATATATATATATATATATATATATATATATATATATATATATATATATATATATATATATATATATATATATATATATATATATATATATATATATATATATCTTTAAACGTATAACAGAATATTTTAGAAACGACTTAATTTTAAATGAGTTTTTGCTAATTGACCAGTTGTACCTATTCGGCACGACATATATATATAATGGGGTCCACCTCTGGGGCTAATTGTTGGTCCCATAGCCTCACAGAAGTGGATAAAAAGGCTTCAAGGCAGAATATTTGGATTTCTTCCTGAAGCAATTTGAATATTGCACTTCCCTACCACCCCATCTTTTCATTCTTTTTTACCAATAGGTATATTTTATTACATAATATGGTACAAAAGATTTAAGAGATACATTGCTGATATAAAGATGGCATATACAGTACATGAGGTGTGAGAGATACATGTCTAGTACATATTGTTACGTGTTTGTCACTGATTATAATGCGAAAATCTCATCCAGCTCCTCAGAGCTGGGGCGCGTGCCCAAAATACTGCAGGCATTACCCCTCTGAACAGCAGCGCTGAGTCGCTGGAATAGAAAAATATCTACCCTGGGATCCCTAGTTACCCTGATGAATCTTTTGCCCAGCTTCTTAAGTAACTTAGATGCACTCTTTCCCCATGAGCCATATATTGGAACAAACATGAGCCATGTATAGGAACAAACATATAATGATGGGCAAGTTCTCCGTAATTTCTATACTTTTGGGACTCCCTAAATCTGGCAGCTGCCCCTCTTTCCTCCCTGATGTATTGGAGATAGGTATCAGCCAAGGTAGATCACATGTGTAGTCCCACACCACCTGCTTGCCGTCTGTCCAGGCTTGAAGGGTGATACCATCTGGACGCTTTTGGTTGCCATCAGATCTGCATAGTTGGGGTGGTTCCCTTACTGCTGGGCATCCGGCTGTTGTGAGGCTCCTCTTGATAATGTTATTAACCTCTTCATGTCTTGCAATCTTTCCCTCGGATTTACGCCACACAAGACCTTGGTACCCGAATCGGTCTGCTGCTTCACTGCCACAAATACACCTGCGTTCGGCGAGAATAGGGGCGGCAAGTTGAAGGGCAACACCAATTCGGATGGTCTGTGGGTCGAGGCGTGTGCCAAGGCTAGAGTTGGGAACAGCCAACAGAAAGTCCCCTGCATGAGGAGCTCTCACTCCCAGGAGGCGGGCTCTATCCTTTCCTGACACACTCTGAAGCATTGATGAGTCTATATTCTTCCCTATTGGGCCATCCCATTGCGACTGTTTGTAGTTGTTGGGGGAGCAGGTCTGGTTTCAGAGCCTGTTAGATTATCCCAGATCCTGGCTCCATCAACGAACTTTTGGTCCTGGACTCCAATCTTGTCCCTAAGATGTTCAGGGAGAATCGCTGCTACAAACCCTCTAGATGCAACGCATGAGGACAGGAAAGCAGGTAGCGCAATCTGTGATGACTTGCGGACACCAATGACTCCTAGTCAGTGCCTAAAAGCTGGCAGACATGGTCAAGGGGGGTCAGTTGTTGGTCAGACCTAACATCAGAATGGGGAAGAAATGTAATCTCTTTGACCGAGGAATGATTGTTGGTGCCAGACGGGCTGGTTTCTGTTATCTTAGACACTGCTGATCTCTTGGGATTTTCACATATAACAGTCTCTAGAGTTTACAGAGAATGGTGTGAAAAACACATAACATATAGTGACTGGCAGTTCTTGGGCGAAAACGCCTTGTTAATGACAAAGGTCAGAGGTGAATGGGCCAGACTGGTTCCAGCCGCACAAGAAGGCGACAGTAATTTAAATAACCACCCATTTCAACAGTGGTATGCAGAAGAGCATATCTGAATGCACAACACATCGAACCTTAAAGTTGATGGGCTTAACAGCAGAATACCACACCGGGTTCCACTCCTTCCAGCTAACAACAAAAACCTGAGGCTACAGAGGGCACAGGCTCACCAAAACTGGACAGTTCAAATCTGGAAAAACGTCGCCTGGTCTGACAAATCACGATTTCTGGTGCGACAGGCAGAATTTGCCGTAAACCTTTGGGATGTGTTGGCACGGGAGATTTACAACAAGAATGTACAACTGACAAACATGCAGCAACTGCGTGACTCAATCACGTCAACATGGACCAGGATCTCTAAGGAATATTTCCCGCACCTTGTTAAATCAGTGCCACGAAAAACTTAGGCTGCTCTTTTTTTACACAAGTAAATTTTACAGGATAAGAGTAGCAAAAGCCAAGTCTGAACAGAAAATGCTTCACGATCACCTAAAAAGATGACAGTAAAGAAAGGAAGAGAGCTCCCGAGAAAGAGCAAGGATGTCTTGTAGGAGATGAACAAACAGTTTAAAGTGCTGTTCTCAGTGGAAACAGATGCACCACCAGTGAACAGAGAGAAAGAGTACATCAACATCTCCTGGACACCACACACTCAACAGGGAAAACAAGTGAAGGTTTTATTAAAGAACTGCTTACATCATAGGCAAAGAAACATGAAAGTGTGTCACCATAGATTAAGGGAGAAGGAAGAAAAGCACTGTGTGAATGGCAGAGATTAGAAGACGGCGACCGTGGTCACAATATTTATGAAAGCAAACAAATGAGAAGCATTAAAAAACAGTCCAGTAACAGTGACATGATATTATGTAAGATAGGAGAGTGACTTAGCACCTGGAGAGAAATGATTTCTTAAAAAGTGTGGCGCCGAAGTACTTTCAGAATTATTCGACGTTCATCACACACCCATTTCATGCCCTCTTGACCAGCGAACTTTACTTGAGACTTGAGTTAGGACCATGAACAACAGGCCTTGAAATTGCTACCTGCGTTCTTAATAAACAATAACCAGCACGAGTTTAGAGATGGCAAATTTGCTGTCACTAACCTGTTGGCATTCTATGATAAAGTGACAGAGGTGTTTCTAAATGGGAGAGTGTAACAAGTGGGGTTCACAAGGACAAGTATAGGAACCGGTACTGTTTTTGCTATATGTAAATGATATACCAGAAGAGATAATCAGAAGTATTCCTGTTTACAGATAATGTAAAATTAACAATGAGAATTAAAAAAACGATGAATAGAAGAAAAATCCATAAATGGAACTGAATAAACAACAGGATTAGATAAACAAGTGACAACTGGAATTAACCCCCAGCAATTGCAAGGTTATGAAAACTGGAAATAGAGAAAAAAAACGGAAAGTGAACATAAACTTTCAGAACAGAGACTGTAGACCCGACTCTCTCTCTCTCTCTCTCTCTCTCTCTCTCTCTCTCTCTCTCTCTCTCTCTCTCTCTCTCTCTCTCTCTCTCTCTCTCTCTCTCTCTCTCTCTCTCTCTCAAACAAGACAACAAAAGTGACAAACTGTGAAATAATTTGGCACGCACAACACAGTTACAACCCAGCGCGAGCATAATGACATATTTACAAGCGTAAAAAAAAGCATTTCCTTGCAAAATATGCAAGAAAAAGGCCAATTTACGAGCAAAAAGGCCCATAACAAGACGGGCGGTAACGACAATTATATTTGCAGAAGCATTTTATAATTTAAAGTGGTCTAAACTCGTCAAAGTTTAGGCAGTGTTCGTATGTTTTCTTCTGTGAACCAGTGGTAGTGCTGCTAGTTGTGTTAGTGCTGCTAGTAGTGGTAGTGCTGCTAGTAGTGTTAGTGCTGCTAGTAGTGTTAGTGCTGCTATTAGTGTTAGTGTTGTTAGTAGTGTTAGTGTTGCTAGTAGTGTTAGTGTGGATGGTAGTGTTAGTGTTGCTAGTAGTGTTAGTGCTGCTAGTAGTGTTAGTGTGGATGGTAGTGTTAGTGTGGCTAGTAGTGTTAGTGCTGCTAGTAGTGTTAGTGCTGCTAGTAGTGTTAGTGTTGCTAGTAGTGTTAGTGTTGCTAGTAGTGTTAGTGTGGCTGGTAGTGTTAGTGTGGCTAGTAGTGTTAGTGCTGCTAGTAGTGTTAGTGTGGCTGGTAGTGTTAGTGTGGCTAGTAGTGTTAGTGCTGCTAGTAGTGTTAGTGTGGCTAGTAGTGTTAGTGCTGCTAGTAGTGTTAGTGCTGCTAGTAGTGTTAGTGTTGCTAGTAGTGTTAGTGTGGATGGTAGAGTAAGTGCTGCTAGTAGTGTTAGTGCTGCTAGTAGTGTTAGTGTTGCTAGTAGTGTTAGTGTGGATGGTAGTGATAGTGCTGCTAGTAGTGTTAGTGCTGCTAGTAGTGTTAGTGCTGCAAGTAGTGTTAGTGTGGCTAGTAGTGTTAGTGCTGCTAGTAGTGTTAGTGCTGCTAGTAGTGTTAGTGCTGCTAGTAGTGTTAGTGTTGCTAGTAGTGTTAGTGTGGCTAGTAGTGTTAGTGCTGCTAGTAGTGTTAGTGCTGCTAGTAGTGTTAGTGCTGCTAGTAGTGTTAGTGTTGCTAGTAGTGTTAGTGTGGATGGTAGTGTTAGTGTGGCTAGTAGTGTTAGTGCTGCTAGTAGTGTAAGTGTGGCTAGTAGTGTTAGTGTGGCTAGTAGTGTTAGTGCTGCTAGTAGTGTTAGTGTGGCTAGTAGTGTTAGTGCTGCTAGTAGTGTTAGTGCTGCTAGTAGTGTTAGTGTTGCTAGTAGTGTTAGTGTGGCTAGTAGTGTTAGTGCTGCTAGTAGTGTTAGTGCTGCTAGTAGTGTTAGTGTGGCTAGTAGTGTTAGTGCTGCTAGTAGTGTTAGTGTGGCTAGTAGTGTTAGTGCTGCTAGTAGTGTTAGTGCTGCTAGTAGTGTTAGTGTGGCTAGTAGTGTTAGTGTGGCTAGTAGTGTTAGTGTGGCTAGTAGTGTTAGTGCTGCTAGTAGTGTTAGTGCTGCTAGTAGTGTTAGTGTTGCTAGTAGTGTTAGTGTGGATGGTAGTGTTAGTGCTGCTAGTAGTGTTAGTGTGCTAGTAGTGTTAGTGTGGATGGTAGTGTTAGTGCTGCTAGTAGTGTTAGTGCTGCTAGTAGTGTTAGTGTGGCTAGTAGTGTTAGTGTGGCTAGTAGTGTTAGTGCTGCTAGTAGTGTTAGTGTGGCTAGTAGTGTTAGTGTGGCTAATAGTGTTAGTGCTGCTAGTAGTGTTAGTGTGGCTAGTAGTGTTAGTGTGGATGGTAGTGTTAGTGCTGCTAGTAGTGTTAGTGTTGCTAGTAGTGTTAGTGTGGATGGTAGTGTTAGTGTGGCTAGTAGTGTTAGTGTGGCTAATAGTGTTAGTGCTGCTAGTAGTGTAGTGGCTAGTGGTTAGTGTGGTAGTGTTAGTGCTGCTAGTAGTGTTAGTGTGCTAGTAGTGTTAGTGTGGCTTAGGTTAGTGGCTTAGTGTGGCTTAGTGTTAGTGCTGCTAGTAGTGTTAGTGTGGCTAGTAGTGTTAGTGTGGGGTAGTGTTAGTGCTGCTAGTAGTGTTAGTGAGCTAGTAGTGTTAGTGTGGCTAATAGTGTTAGTGCTGCTAGTAGTGTTAGTGTGGCTAGTAGTGTTAGTGTGGATGGTAGTGTTAGTTCTGCTAGTAGTGTTAATGCTGCTAGTAGTGTTAGTGCTGCTAGTAGTGTTAGTGCTGCTAGTAGTGTTAGTGTGCTAGTAGTGTTAGTGTGGTAGTAGTGTTAGTGTGATAGTAGTGTTAGTGCCGCTAGTAGTGTTAGTGTGGCTAGTAGTGTTAGTGTGGCTAGTAGTGTTAGTGCTGCTAGTAGTGTTAGTCTGCTAGTAGTGTTAGTGTGATGGTAGTGTTAGTGCTGCAGGTTATGCTAGTGTTAGTGCTGCTAGTAGTGTTAGTGTGGCTAGTAGTGTTAGTGTGGTGGTAGTGTTAGTGTGGCTAGTAGTGTTAGTGCTGCTAGTAGTGTTAGTGCTGCTAGTAGTGTTAGTGCTGCTAGTAGTGTTAGTGCTGCTAGTAGTGTTAGTGCTGCTAGTAGTGTTAGTGCTGCTAGTAGTGTTAGTGCTGCTAGTAGTGTTAGTGCTGCTAGTAGTGTTAGTGCTGCTAGTAGTGTTAGTGTGGTAGTGTTAAAGAGCATCTGTGAATTTTCCCTCAGCACTCTATAGAAACCATCCAGAAGCATTGTATTTTCAGCTTTTATAAATCAGTTTATGTTGCTATTTCTTATTTCCAACTCAGTCATCTATGTCAATTATAAACCCCGTCTATACAGACCTTCTCTTGTCGGCGAGTTGCCGACACTAACGTAGACAACGAAACAGGTTACTGAACAAGCTTTCATTTTGACAACGTTTCGCTCTGTGGAGAATTTTATCCAGTCGTGAATTGATAAAGGTCTACACAGAGCGAAACGTTGTCCCAATAAAATGTTTGAATCGTGTCGGCGTCTAGATCCACGAGAGAATCACCTCAAATATCAACACTTTCAAATATCATCATTTATTTAGTTGTTTATCAAACGTCTTACTGACGCCCGCGTAGACAGTGTCGATTTCTTTATTGAACTAAATATTACCTTACAACTCCAGTGGATGTTATGTACAAGGACATAAGTGCAACTAATGTGACATTTTATTGTGGCGACGTTTCGCTCTCCAGGAGTTCCACTTCCTGACAACTCTATGACTGAAGAAATACTTCCTAACATCCCTGTGACTCATCTGAGTTTTCAACTTCCAGTGTGTGTGTGTGTGTGTGTGTGTGTGTGTGTGTGTGTGTGTGTGTGTGTGTGTGTGTGTGTGTGTGTGTGTGTGTGTGTGTGTGTGTGTGTGTTTGAGAGAGAGAGAGAGAGAGAGTACAACAAATGCTGCAAACTTAAAAAGAAAAGGGCCGAGCATTGTGAAATTAGAGGTTTGCAGGTTGTTGCGAGGAAGGAGAGGATAACTCCAGTTCCTTGGATCAACGGACCTTCACAGAGCATCAAGGATAACGATAGCTCTAGGGGAGTGTCAGGGTATAATGCTGCAAAGTGCGCGAAGGATAGCTGTCCGCTGCCTCTCTTTTTACCGTTCATCCTCTCTCTCACTCTCTCTCTCTCTCTCTCTCTCTCTCTCTCTCTCTCTCTCTCTCTCTCTCTCTCTCTCTCTCTCTCTCTCTCTCTCTCTCTCTCTCTCTCACATACACTCGCTGTGTACCAATACCATGACATCATTCTCTACTACTGACTCTTCCACTAAGCATTTTTCCACAGTTTTCCTGACCAGCCAAAAATGGCAACCTGATATCGCTAGATATCTTTCTAGTTATATTTGGTGAGAGATAATGAAAAGTGAGGAGATACGTGATAGCTGCAGCTGTTGAGGAGGCACTGAGGTCTTATCTTAGCTCCTCCACGCTACCTTCAAACACACACACACACGTACACACACACACACACACACACACACGCACACACACACACACACACACACACACACACACACACACACACAAATACACACAGAAAATAATATTGAGGTGAAAAGAGGAAGAGGTCAATAGGAAGAAAAAGTGGAAGACAGAGAGGGAAGTGTAACGATAAATGAAAAACAAATCTGAAGCATCCAGTGATTCTCTTGATAAATCTGACGTTCCTTATTGATGAACTATCTCACGGCCCTGACTCTCTTAAACCACGGTTCGGGCGGGGATTGAACTCGCGGCAAGCGACCCGTACAACTCCAGGCCAGGCGCACCCGTACCGTGATTTGTTTGCAATCGTGTCATAAGGATTTCGTGAGTCAGACTCTCTTGATAAGTCTGGTGTTCGTCCTTCAAGAACCGTCTTGCGGACCTGATCTTCAAGACATTAGGCAACCTTGATGTATACAATCACAAAGATCTTGTCGATTGTGCCGTGTGATACAATTACAAGAAATACTTGTACGATACTTCGTAATACGTTCAACATGAATGAGGGTAACAACTTAATTTTAAAGTTGTGGAGCAACAAATTAGTTCGGTCTTTCCAGAACGGACTGGACGTACGCCTTGCAAACACTGCAAGTTCACTGCAAGTGAACGAAACAATGTGTTCTTCTTTAAACAATACCTCTTCTATTTTTCTTGAGAATTTGCATCACTACTTGTCGACTGTTGTCACAATTTTGCATTGCTTACTCTGCTCGCAGACTAGGCCTAGTCTATAGAAAACATCGTACCCCTGAAATGCTGAGGCTCTTCCAAACTGCCCTTGCTGCTGCCAGAGAGCGTATGACAGAGCTGCGGCAAACTGACTGGGAACAATTTGTCAATGGTCTCAATGCTCACACCCCACTTAGCCGGGCATGGAGGGACATAAACAGAATTAAGGGTAACAGAACTGGTCAGATCGCGCACCCTCATCCCTTACATAGGGCAGCTCCACGTCGCCTGGCGAGGATGGTATTACAACATACTCAGATTGTTGTGTCGAGTACCAGGTAATCCTTTACTTGAATTATATAACATGAGTTGTTGTAACTTGGGAGCCTCATTATTCCCATTCCAAAGCCCAGTCAACAAAACTCATTTCGCCCAATATCTCTTACTAGCTGCTTGTGTAAAACATTCGAGAGGATGATTCTTAATCGTCTCACGCACAGAATTAAGCAA
>WNWK01001449.1:172500-280995 GCA_009830355.1 Cherax destructor | reverse complement strand
GCTACACTATTCTATATAATAGTTACATTGTGGGAACAAAAGCCAGCTATGTTCCCCTGTCATATTCCATCACACAGGATGAGTGACAAACATAGTGTTAAAATGTGTCAGCCTGAGCTGGGAGACTTCAGTAGTGTCAGCCTGAGCTGGGAGACTTCAGTAGTGTCAGCCTGAGCTGGGAGACTTCAGTAGTGTCAGTCTGAGCTGGGAGACTTCAGTAGTGTCAGCCTGAGCTGGGAGACTTCAGTAGTGTCAGCCTGATCTGGGAGACTTCAGTAGTGTCAGCCTGAGCTGGGAGACTTCAGTAGTGTCAGCCTGATCTGGGAGACGTCAGTAGTGTCAGCCTGAGCTGGGAGACTTCAGTAGTGTCAGCCTGAGCTGGGAGACTTCAGTAGTGTCAGTCTGAGCTAGGAGACTTCAGTAGTGTCAGCCTGAGCTGGGAGACTTCAGTAGTGTCAGCCTGAGCTGGGAGACTTCAGTAGTGTCAGTCTGAGCTGGGAGACTTCAGTAGTGTCAGCCTGAGCTGGGAGACTTCAGTAGTGTCAGCCTGATCTGGGAGACTTCAGTAGTGTCAGCCTGAGTTGGGAGACTTCAGTAGTGTCAGCCTGATCTGGGAGACTTCAGTAGTGTCAGCCTGAGCTGGGAGACTTCAGTAGTGTCAGTCTGAGCTGGGAGACTTCAGTAGTGTCAGCCTGAGCTGGGAGACTTCAGTAGTGTCAGCCTGAGCTGGGAGACTTCAGTAGTGTCAGCCTGAGCTGGGAGACTTCAGTAGTGTCAGCCTGATCTGGGAGACTTCAGTAGTGTCAGTCTGAGCTGGGAGACTTCAGTAGTGTCAGCTTGAGCTGGGAGACTTCAGTAGTGTCAGCCTGAGCTGGGAGACTTCTGCAGTGATGTCAGAAAGTATTCCTTTAGCCTCAGGTTGGTTGAAAACTGGAATGACTTGGACGAGGCAGTGGTGAAGGCAAACCCAATATTACACAGCTTCAAGAGTAGATACAACAAGACCCAAGAAAGAAATCAGAGATGCCCAATTCTTACAACAAATCCTGTTTCCCACCACGGTAAAGTGACCTAAAAGAAGAAAGCACATTTACCATCACTCACACAATTGATGTTTCACCTCACATGTACAAGTGCTGATCCTTCCCCATTTAACTGTGTTGGTGTGACGCTCAAGCATCAAGTCAACATACAAGCGTGAGGTCACACTCAAGCGCCAGGTCACGCTCAAGGGGCCACTGGCAACACACATCAAAGGCAACTTTGAGGTGGCAAGTTTAAAAAAGGTTGTAATTGATATAATTCAATTTTTTTTTGAAGGACCGGGCGATAAAACTGGGAATTAGCGCCACACCTGACAAACATGACACGTGTGTGATGTATGTGGAGCAGGTGTGTGTGTGTTTGTGTGTGTGTGTGTGTGTGTGTGTTTGTGTGTGTATATATGTGTGTGTGTGTACTCACATAGTTGTGGTTGCAGGGGTAGAGTCAAAGCTCCTGACCCCGCCTCTTGTGTGTGTGTGTGTGTGTGTGTGTGTTTGTGTGTGTGTTTATATATGTGTGTGTGTGTGTGTGTGTGTGTGTACTCACCTAGTTGGGGTTGCAGGGGTCGATTCATAGCTCCTGGCCCCGCCTCTTGTGTGTATGTGTGTGTGTATGTGTGTGTATGTGTGTGTATGAGTGTGTATGTGTGTGTATGTGTGTTAGTTACCATTTGGGTGTGTGTGTGTGTGTGTGTGTGTGTGTGTATGTGTGTGTATGCATGTGTGTGTGTGTGTGTGTGTATGTGTGTGTGTGTATGTGTGTGTATGCATGTGTGTGTATGCATGTGTGTGTGTGTATGTGTGTGTATGTGTGTGTGTGTGTATGTGTGTGTGTGTATGTGTACTCACCTAGTTGTGGTTGCAGGGGTCGAGACATATCTCCTGGCCCCGCCTCTTCACTGGCCGCTACTGGGTCACTCTCCCTGCGCCATGAGCTTTATCATACCTCTTCTTAAAGCTATGTATGGAACCTGCCTCCACTAAATCGCTTCCCAAGCTATTCCACTTCCCGAAAACTCTGTGACTGAAGAAATACTTCCTAACATCCCTGTGATTCATCTGAGTCTTCAACTTCCAACTGTGTCCCCTTGTTGCTGTGTCCCATCTCTGGAACATTCTGTCTCTGTCAACCTTGTCAATTCCTCTCAGTATTTTATATGTCGTTATCATGTCCCCCCTATCTCTCCTGTCCACCAGTGTCGTCAGGTCGATTTCCCTTAACCTCTCCTCGTAGGACATACCCCTTAGCTCCGGGACTAGTCTTATTGCAAACCTTTGCACTTTCTCTAGCTTATTTACGTGCTTGGCTAGATGTGGGTTCCAAACTGGTGCTGCATACTCCAGTATGGGCCTAACGTACACAGTGTACAGGGTCCTGAACAATTCTTTATTAAGATGTCGGAATGTTGTTCTTAGGTTTGCTAGGCGCCCGTATGCTGCAGCAGTTATTTGGTTGATGTGCGCCTCAGGAGATGTGCTTGGTGTTATACTCACCCCAAGATCTTTTTCCTTGATTGAGGTTTGTAGTCTCTGGCCCCCTAGACTGTACTCCCTCTGCGGTCTTCTTTGCCCTTCCCCAATCTTCATGACTTTGCACTTGGTGGGGTTGAACTCCAGGAGCCAATTGCTGGACCAGGCTTGCAGCCTGTCCAGATCCCTTTGTAGTTCTGCCTGGTCCTCGTCCGACTGAATTCTTCTCATCAACTTCACATCATCTGCAAACAGGGACATTCCGAGTCTATTCCTTCCGTCATGTCATTCACAAATACCAGAAACAGCACCGGTCCTAGGACTGACCCCTGTGGAACCCCCCTCGTCACCGGCGCTCACTCTGACACCTCGCCAGGGACCATGACTCGCTGCTGTCTTCCTGACAGGTATTCCCTGATCCATTGTAGTGCCTTTCCTGTTATCCCTGCCTGGTCCTCCAGCTTCTGCACTAATCTCTTGTGTGGGACTGTGTCAAACGCCTTCTTACAGTCCAAGAATATGCAATCTACCCACCCCTATCTCTCTTGTCTTACTGCTGTCACCCTGTCATAGAACTCCAGTAGGTTTGTGACACAGGATTTCCCGTCCCTGAAACCGTGTTGGCCGTCGTTGATAAGCTCATTCCTTTCTAGGTGCTCCACCACTCTTCTCCTGATAATCTTCTCCATGACCTTGCATGCTATACATGTCAGTGACACTGGTCTATAGTTTAGTGCTACGTTTCTGTCTCCTTTTTTAAAAATTGGAACTACATTTGCTGTTTTCCATACCTCAGGTAGTTGCCCTGTTTCGATAGATGTGTTGAAGATTGTTGTTAGGGGTACACATAGCTCCTCTGCTCCCTCTCTCAGGACCCATGGTGAGATGTTATCCGGTCCCATCGCCTTTGAGGTATCTAACTCGCTTAGTAGCCTCTTCACTTCCTTCTCAGTTGTGTGTATTGTGTCCAGCACCTGATGGTGTACCCCACCTCTCCTCCTTTCCGGAGGCCCTTCTATCTCCTATGTGAACACCTCTTTGAATCTCATGTTGAGCTCCTCACACACTTCGTGGTCATTTCTTGTGACCTCCCCTCCTTCCTTCCTCAGCCTGATCACCTGGTCCTTGACTGTTGTTCTCCTGATGTGACTGTACAGCAGCTTTGGGTCAGATTTTGCTTTCGCTGCTATGTCATTCTCGTATTGTCTTTGGGCCTCCCTTCTTACCTGTGCATAATCATTTCTGGCTCTACGACTGCTCTCCTCATTCTCCTGGGTCCTTTGCCTTCTATACTTCTTCCATTCCCTGGCACACTTGGTTTTGGCTTCCCTGCACCTTTGGGTGAACCATGGGCTCATCCTGGCTTTTTCGCTTTTCCTGTTACCCTTGGGTATAAACCTCTCCTCAGCTTCCTTGCAAATTGTTGTCATATATTCCATCATCTCGTCACTTTTCTTGTAGTTTGGCTTCATTCGTCCAGCCCTTCCTGCTTCCCCCTCCACTTGTAACTCTACTATGTAGTCGAAGCTTAGAACCATATGATCACTGGCCCCAAGGGGGCTTTCATGTGTGATGTCCTCAATATCTCCGCTACTCAGGGTGAATACTAGGTCCAGTCTCGCTGGTTCGTATGTGTGTACGTATGTGTGTACGTATGTGTGTACGTATGTGTGTATGTGTGTGCATGTGTGTATGTGTGTGTATGTGTGTATGTGTGTGTGTATGTGTGTGTGTGTTAGTTACCATTTTGTCCTAGGCACATGTCGATTAGACACTAGGCCTGTTGTATGTATGTGTGTGTGTGTGTGTGTGTGTGTGTGTAACGAAACACTTCGAAATGTTTCGGCCCCGCCGGGAATTGAACCCGGGCCCTTCGTGCGTGAAGCAAGAGCGCTAGCCACCATGCCATCGAGGCGTGTGTATGTGTGTGTACTCACCTAGTTGTGGTTGCAGGGGTCGATTCATATGTGTATGTGTATGTGTGTGTGTGTACTCACCTAATTGTGGTTGCAGGGGTCGAGACTCAGCTCCTGGCCCCGCCTCTTCGCTGTCTGCTACTGGGTCTCTGCTCTCCCTGCTCCATGAGCTTTATCATACCTTGTCTTAAAACTATGTATGGTTCCTGCCTCCACTATATCTTTCTCTAGACTATTCCACTTCCTGACTACTCTGTGGCTGAAGAAATGCTTCCTAACATCCCTTTGACTCATCTGAGTCTTCAGTTTCCAGTTGTGTCCCCTTGTTTCTGTGTTCCCTCTCTGGAACATCCTGTCACTGTCTACCTTGTCAATTCCCCGCAGTATTTTGTATGCCGTTATCATGTCTCCTCTGACCCTTCTTTCTTCCAGTGTTGTTAGTCCTATTTCCCTCAACCTTTCTTCATAAGACAGACCCCTGAGTTGTGGAACTAACTTTGTCGCAAACCTTTGCACTTTCTCTAGTTTCTTTACGTGCTTGACCAGGTAGGTGTGGGTTCCAGACTGGTGCTGCATATTCTAGTATGGGCCTGACGTACACGGTATACAGTGTCTTGAACGATTCCTTGTTAAGGTAACGGAACGCTAATCTTAGGTTTGCCAGTCGCCCATATGCTGCCTCAGTTATCTGGTTGATGTGTGCCTCCGGAGACGTGCTTGGCATTATACTCACTCCAAGGTCTTTCTCCTTTGCCGAGGTTTGTAGCCTTTGTCCGCCTAGCTTGTACTCTGTCAGCGGTCTTCTTTGCCCTTCTCCGATCCTCATGACTTTGCATTTGGAGGGATTGAATTCGAGAAGCCAATTGCTAGACCAGAAGTCGAGCTTGTCCAGGTCTGTTTGCAGCCCTGCCTGGTCCTCTTCCGATGTGATTCTCCTCATTATTTTCACATCATCCGCGAATAGAGACACTTCTGAGTCTATCCCGTCCGTCATGTCATTTACATATACCAGGAATAACACTGGTCCTAGGACTGACCCCTGCGGTACACCGCTCGTCACAGGCGCCCACTGTGATACCTCACCACGCACCATGACCCGTTGTTGCCTCCCTTTGAGGTATTCCCTGATCCATTCCAGTGCCCTTCCTGTTATACCTGCTTGTTCTTCCAACTTCTTTACTAATCTCATGTGAGGAACTGTGTCGAAGGCCTTCCTGCAGCCCAGGAAAATGCAATCAACCCACCCTTCTCTCTCCTGCCTTACCTCTGTTACTTTATCATAGAACTCTAGGAGGTTTGTTACACAGGATTTGCCTTCCCGGAATCCGTGCTGTCTGGTGTTTATTATCCTGTTCAGCTCAAGGTGTTCCACCATTCTTTTCCTGATGATTTTCTCCAGGACTTTGCACACTATACACGTAAGTGACACCGGTCTATAGTTTAGTGTCTCTTTTCTGTCTCCTTTTTTAAAAATGGGGACTACGTTGGCCTTCTTCCATACCTCAGGTAGCTGCCCAGTTTCAAGGGATGTGTTGAATATTATGGTAAGTGGCACACTCAGTACCTCAGCTCCTTCCCGAAGAACCCTTGGGGAGATATTGTCCGGACCCATCGCCTTTGAGGTATCGAGGTCACTGAGTAACTGCTTCACCTCCTCCTCAGTTGTGTGTATGCCCTCTAGCACTTGGTAAATCCCTTGTTGGTGACGAACCCCGTCCTGTCTACCCAGTTGCCTTCCTTCCTCCATTGTGAATACTTCCTTAAACCTTAAGTTGAGCTCCTCACATACCTCTTGATCATTACTTGTGAGTTCCCCATCTTCTCTCCTCAGCCTTATCACTTGGTCCTTGACTGTTGTCTTCCTTCTGATGTGACTGTACATCAGTTTCGGGTCGGACTTGACTTTCGATGCTATGTCATTTTCGTACTGTTTCTGGGCCTCCCTCCGTACTTGTGCTTACTCGTTTCTAGCTCTTCTACTAATCTCTTTGTTTACTTGGGTTCTTTGCCTTCTGTACCGTTATGTGTGTGTGTGTGTGTGTGTACTCACCTAGTTGTGGTTGCAGGGGTCGAGTCATAGCTCCTGGCCCCGCCTCTTCACTGGCCGCTACTGGGTCACGGTCCCTGTGTGTGTGTGTGTGTGTGTGTATGTGTGTGTGTGTGTAAACCAGGTAGAGAGAGCACACTGCAATTCAACACACACACACACACACACACACACACACACACACACACACACACACACACACCACACACACACAAATACCCACAACACGAGCACTCAATGATCTTTCCCACCACCACCACCAGCAACAACAGCCTGGTTGATCAGGCAAGCACCAGACGAGCCTGGCCCACGGCCGGGCTCCGGGGGTAGAAAGACTCTCGGAACTCACAAAAGGTATATCAAAGGTAAAGGTAAGGTCTTAAAAAGGGACAGCAAAATAACATACAATACTGACCATCAACATTAATGGGCAACATTACCTGACATCATGAGAATCATCACAAGAATGATAAGGCACCGGATGATGAATATCATACCGCAAATCATCATGGTATGGGAGCAGAATGTTGATCTTGCCTCTCACAAATATTAGATCACTGTGAGATTACAGGGATGTGGAATCGAACCCGTGGCATGCGTGTCTTAATACCCGCAGGCGAGTGCGCTATCCACTGAACCATGGCACCTCTCTCTTCCCTTGCCAACAAACTCCCAACCAATTTCTCTCTCCACAACGACAAGAATACTGACCCCTTGGTAAGAAGGTAAGAAGGAACATAGAGAAAAAGGTAAGAGGGAGAGAAAGAATAAACAGGAGTGGAGAGAGTTTGAGGGGGCATTAAATAGCTGGATGAGGGAGAAAATAAACAGATGAGTGGTTAGGGAGGGAGGGAGGGAGAGAGGTTAAAGAGATAGACAGAGAGGAAGAGAGGGTAAACCGATGGGTGGGAAGGGAGAGAGAGAAAGAGAGAGAGAGATGGACAGTAAGGAAGATAAGGGAGAGAAGATGGAGAAGTGATAAAAAGAGTCAAGAAAAAGTAAGTAGAAAGAGGCAATACCTTGATAACCAGAGGAAATGAAGATTGTACAGGGGTGTGTGGGGGTATGGAGAATGTGGGGGTGAATGTGTGGTTGTGGAAGGGGGGATAGGGACACCTTGCTTGATCTTACTTTGTTTATTAAATCATTTGCATGTTTTATTAAACTAGCTGGGCCTAAGTTTATCTTACTCCAGGCGAAGGCAAGAAGTTGCTAGCCCACAGACACACGAATCACACGCAGGTTAAGGTCAACCTTCCACCCTCTGTTAGTGTTCACGTCGACCTTACTGCCTGGTGAGATGGCTGTCAGGTCTGTATGAGAAGGGAATGTTGTGTGTATGTATGTGTAGTTACCTTATCAGTGCTTGTAGTTACAACATCATAGTTATGTTGGTGGTGCACCAGTCTTCAGTGCTTGTAGTTACAACAGCATAGTTATGTTGGTGGTGCACCAGTCTTCAGTGCTTGTAGTTACAACAGCATAGTTATGTTGGTGGTGCACCAGTCTTCAGTGCTTGTAGTTACAACAGCATAGTTATGTTGGTGGTGTACCAGTCTTCAGTGTTTGTAGTTACAACAGCATAGTTATGTTGGTGGTGTACCAGTCTTCAGTGCTTGTAGTTACAACAGCATAGTTATGTTGGTGGTGTACCAGTCTTCAGTGCTTGTAGTTACAACAGCATAGTTATGTTGGTGGTGTACCAGTCTTCAGTGTTTGTAGTTACAACATCATAGTTATGTTGGTGGTGCACCAGTCTTCAGTGCTTGAGTTAAACAGCATAGTTATGTTGGTGGTGTACCAGTCTTCAGTGCTTGTAGTTACAACAGCATAGTTATGTTGGTGGTTACCAGTCTCAGTGCTTGTAGTTACAACATCATGTTATGTTGGTGGTGCACCAGTCTTCAGTGCTTGTAGTTACAACAGCATAGTTATGTTGGTGGTGTACCAGTCTTCAGTGCTTGTAGTTACAACAGCATAGTTACGTTGGTGGTGTACCAGTCTTCAGTGTTTGTAGTTACAACAGCATAGTTATGTTGGTGGTGCACCAGTCTTGTGTTTGTAGTTACAACAGCATAGTTATGTTGGTGGTGTACCAGTCTTCAGTGTTTGTAGTTACAACAGCATAGATATGTTGGTGGTGCACCAGTTTTCAGTGCTTGTAGTTACAACAGCATAGTTATGTTGGTGGTGCACCAGTCTTCAGTGTTTGTAGTTACAACAGCATAGTTATGTTGGTGGTGCACCAGTCTTCAGTGTTTGTAGTTACAACAGCATAGATATATTGGTGGTGCACCAGTCTTCAGTGCTTGTAGTTACAACAGCATAGATATGTTGGTGGTGCACCAGTCTTCAGTGTTTGTAGTTACAACAGCATAGATATGTTGGTGGTGCACCAGTCTTCAGTGCTTGTAGTTACAACAACATAGATATGTTGGTGGTGCACCAGTCTTCAGTGCTTGTAGTTACAACAGCATAGTTATGTTGGTGGTGCACCAGTCTTCAGTGCTTGTAGTTACAACAGCATAGATATGTTGGTGGTGCACCAGTCTTCAGTGCTTGTAGTTACAACAGCATAGATATGTTGGTGGTGCACCAGTCTCAGTGCTTGTAGTTACAACAGCATAGATATGTTGGTGGTGCACCAGTCTTCAGTGCTTGTAGTTACAACAGCATAGATATGTTGGTGGTGCACCAGTCTTCAGTGCTTGTAGTTACAACAGCATAGATATGTTGGTGGTGCACCAGTCTTCAGTGCTTGTAGTTACAACAGCATAGTTATGTTGGTGGTGCACCAGTCTTCAGTGCTTGTAGTTAAACAGCATAGTTATGTTGGTGGTGCACCAGTCTCAGTGCTTGTAGTTACAACAGCATAGTATGTGGTGGTGCACAGTCTTCAGTGCTTGTAGTTACAACAGCATAGTTATGTTGGTGGTGCAATCAGTCTTCAGTGCTTGTAGTTACAACAGCATAGTTATGTTGGTGGTGCACCAGTCTTCAGTGTTTGTAGTTACAACAGCATAGATATGTTGGTGGTGCACCAGTCTTCAGTGCTTGTAGTTACAACAGCATAGTTATGTTGGTGGTGCACCAGTCTTCAGTGCTTGTAGTTACAACAGCATAGTTATGTTGGTGGTGCACCAGTCTTCAGTGTTTGTAGTTACAACAGCATAGTTATGTTGGTGGTGCACCATCTTCAGTGCTTGTAGTTACAACAGCATAGTTATGTTGGTGGTGCACCAGTCTTCAGTGCTTGTAGTTACAACAGCATAGTTATGTTAATGGTGCACCAGTCTTCAGTGCTTGTAGTTACAACAGCATAGTTATGTTGGTGGTGCACCAGTCTTCAGTGTTTGTAGTTACAACAGCATAGTTATGTTGGTGGTGCACCAGTCTTCAGTGTTTGTAGTTACAACAGCATAGTTATGTTGGTGGTGCACCAGTCTTCAGTGTTTGTAGTTACAACAGCATAGTTATGTTGGTGGTGCACCATCTTCAGTGTTTATAGTTACAACAGCATAGTTATGTTGGTGGTGCACCAGTCTTCAGTGTTTGTAGTTACAACAGCATAGTTATGTTGGTGGTGCACCATCTTCAGCGCTTGTAGTTACAACAGCATAGTTATGTTGGTGGTGCACCAGTCTTCAGTGCTTGTAGTTACAACAGCATAGTTATTTGGTGGTGCACCAGTCTTCAGTGCTTGTAGTTACAACAGCATAGTTATGTTGGTGGTGCACCAGTCTTCAGTGTTTGTAGTTACAACAGCATAGTTATGTTGGTGGTGCACCAGTCTTCAGTGTTTGTAGTTACAACAGCATAGTTATGTTGGTGGTGCACCATCTTCAGTGTTTATAGTTACAACAGCATAGTTATGTTGGTGGTGCACCAGTCTTCAGTGCTTGTAGTTACAACAGCATAGTTATGTTGGTGGTGTACCAGTCTTCAGTGTTTTAGTTACAACAGCATAGTATGTTGGTGGTGCACCAGTCTTCAGTGTTTGTAGTTACAACAGCATAGTATGTTGGTGGTGCACCATCTTCAGTGTTTATAGTTACAACAGCATAGTATGTTGGTGGTGCACCAGTCTTCAGTGTTTGTAGTTACAACAGCATAGTATGTTGGTGGTGCACCATCTTCAGTGTTTAGTTACAACAGCATAGTTATGTTGGTGGTGCACCAGTCTTCAGTGCTTGTAGTTACAACAGCATAGTTATGTTGGTGGTGTACCAGTCTTCAGTGCTTGTAGTTACAACAGCATAGTTATGTTGGTGGTGTACCAGTCTTCAGTGCTTGTAGTTACAACAACATAGTTATGTTGGTGGTGCACCATCTTCAGTGTTTATAGTTACAACAGCATAGTTATGTTGGTGGTGCACCAGTCTTCAGTGCTTGTAGTTACAACAGCATAGTTATGTTGGTGGTGCACCATCTTCAGTGTTTATAGTTACAACAGCATAGTTATAATCATCATAAATTTTATATTAAGATTCCAACTATGACATTCCTAACTTTGTTTTAAATCATTCCGCTGATTTTAACAAAATCTTTTTTCAAGTCGTCGGCTCTTAAGAGCTTTCACCAGCATCAGACAATGAGGGGTCTTGAATTACAAACCAGGCCATTAACCAGCTCGACAATGATGCGTGTAGTTGCATTAACCTCTTGATATACCTTAGATGCGTTTCGAGAGTTTTTCTTCTTCCCAGAGCCCACCCCTGGGTCCGGCTTGTCTGGTGCTTGCCTGATCAACCAGGCTATTGCTGCTGGCTGCCCACTGGCCCATGTATCATCACAGCCTGGTTGATCAATCGCTAGTTGCTCAATTTATTCAAGTCGTCTTATTTTTGCATCATATGTACTAGTTTTCAATACGAAACTGCACAAATACCTGTATAAGCTGCAAGCAGCAACAGCTTGGATGATCAATCAACAAGGAGTCCAAGATTAGAGGGAGAAGAACCCTTGAAACTAGACACAGGTATGACAATGTAAACACAGAGAGCCAATCACAAGCGCCTGTTTACCTGGCCATGATTCCGGGGGCATCTGCCCCCCCCCCCTGTGCCAAGCAGCCTGGTCCCAGATCAAGCCTCCTGGCTGATGGCGTGATCAATCAGGCTGTTGGTTGCACGCACCCTGGGTGAGCCAGAGAGGCACTCAGTACTGCCTGGTAAGAGGCACTGTACATCACGTAGCTAAAACACCATGCTTCCATTATAGCTAAAGCAAGGACAAAATATTGGAGGGGTGGGGATGGAGGGGAAGATGGAGGGGAAGATGGAGGATGGAGGGTAGAGATGGAAGTAGTGCGGAAGTGGATCAATTTCCTGTGCCTGAGGCTAGAGCCACACAGGTCAGACCACTAAGAAGGGGCATAAACCTGGCACTCTTAACCCTCACTTTCTCTTATACGTAAACTGTCTTCGCCTTGGGGGTGCCTCCGAAGGGCTCTTGATCCAAGGATCAATCCTAATGTGAAGTAAATGGCTTAGAAAACCGACAAGTTTAAGAATGAGACATTGAGGAAACGTTTCGCCAGCCAGTGGCTTCTTCAGTCCGACAAAGAGAAGAACAGTGGAAGATGAGGTAATCAGACCGTCAGTCCAGGTTCAGTCCATCAATGTTGAGAAATGTACAGCATACGTGCCAAGATACGACTTATATACATGTGAGATGAAGCAGTTGGAGGCGGTGTCACCACTGGACAAATCCACTAGTGGAAGTCGGTCCTGCCTACAGGTTAGGAAAGCGCTGATGAATTCCCTCTGTATCAAGATCTCAAGATGTTGCTGTACCCACCAATTTGTGGTTAGAGGGGTCGAGTCACAGCTCCTGGTCGCTACTAAGAGTCTGACAAGACTGAACTCATCGACTCCAGGCTGAGGGACTGACCACCTCAAACTCATCATCTTCCAAGTTTTTTGACTTAGAAATTTACCGTTTTATTGAAATGGAGAAAGATGAAGTAGAAGTGGAAATGGAGGAAGAAACAGAGGAAGAGAAGGGAGGTGAAAATAGAGAAGCAACATCAGAAAAAGTAAGTAAAAGGAACAGCAAAACCAGAAACATTAACATCAACAGTAGCAAAAGCAACGACATCAATATTAGCATCAGAAGATGGATATATATATATATATATATATATATATATATATATATATATATATATATATATATATAAATAACACAATTTAAGCCGTAATAAACGAATGAAAGTAAATAAACAAAAATGGACGGGGGATCGATCCGTGGGCCTGGTGGTGGCAGGCCTTTTGGATAGAATTAACAGAATAAATGTGTTCTAGTGATGGGTGAGAGGCCAAGAGCAGGCAGCTGTAGGCTGTTAGACGAGTGTAAGTTATGACAGTAGTAGTAGTAGTAGTAGTAATAGTAGTAATAATCTATATTTCTACAAGTAGTGGTGTAAGGTAGGGTTTGTTTACACTGGGTTAGGTATACATTGGGTTTGTTTACATTGCCTGCTTACAAACTTCAAATAATCGTCTAGCCTACAAGTAGAATTATTAAACAAGATTATTATATTTCTAGAAAGCTGACTTACTGTACCGAAGCTTTATTACAAAGCGTCCCTGTTGACCAGACTGTCGGTGCTAGCGTCCTATATAGCAAGCACAACCTTTTTGATCAGGTCCTGATCCACTGCGAGGCCTGGTCACGGACCGGGCCGCGAGGGGGTTGATCCCCGAAACCCTCTTCAGGTATAAATAATGGTCCAGCTTTCTGGACCACTGTGTACCATCTGGGTACATATTTTTCACCGCGTTTATATCCACAATTACCCTTAAGGAGAACGAGAGGTTTGACAGAAGTTCAAAATGAAAAGCAAAGGCGGTAATAAGTGTAAAGGGACCAAGACTCTTCAATACACTCCTTTCATACATACTGGGCATAAACAATACCGTCCTTAGCTGCCTGTTCTACGTTGGTTTCAATTATACTTTCCTACCATCAGGGACTGAAAATTGTCAACTGTTTTGTACCTACAAAATTAACACCACAACATTATCACCACAACAGTCGTGTACCCACAACATTATCACCACAACAGTTGTGTACCCACAACATTATCACCACAACAGTTGTGTACCCACAACATTATCACCACAACAGTCGTGTACCCACAACATTATCACCACAACAGTCGTGTACCCACAACATTATCACCACAACAGTTGTGTACCCACAACATTATCACCACAACAGTTGTGTACCCACAACATTATCACCACAACAGTTGTGTACCCACAACATTATCACCACAACAGTTGTGTACACACAACATTATCACCACAACAGTCGTGTACCCACAACATTATCACCACAACAGTTGTGTACCCACAACATTATCACCACAACAGTCGTGTACCCACAACATTATCACCACAACAGTCGTGTACCCACAACATTATCACCACAACAGTTGTGTACCCACAACATTATCACCACAACAGTCGTGTACCCACAACATTATCACCACAACAGTTGTGTACCCACAACATTATCACAACAACAGTTGTGTACCCACAACATTATCACCACAACAGTTGTGTACACACAACATTATCACCACAACAGTCGTGTACCCACAACATTATCACCACAACAGTTGTGTACACACAACATTATCACCACAACAGTTGTGTACCCACAACATTATCACCACAACAGTCGTGTACCCACAACATTATCACCACAACAGTCGTGTACCCACAACATTATCACCACAACAGTTGTGTACCCACAACATTATCACCACAACAGTCGTGTACCCACAACATTATCACCACAACAGTCGTGTACCCACAACATTATCACCACAACAGTTGTGTACCCACAACATTATCACCACAACAGTCGTGTACCCACAACATTATCACCACAACAGTCGTGTACCCACATTATCACCACAACAGTTGTGTACCCACAACATTATCACCACAACAGTTGTGTACCCACAACATTATCACCACAACAGTCGTGTACCCACAACATTATCACCACAACAGTCGTGTACCCACAACATTATCACCACAACAGTTGTGTACCCACAACATTATCACCACAACAGTTGTGTACCCACAACATTATCACCACAACAGTCGTGTACCCACAACATTATCACCACAACAGTTGTGTACCCACAACATTATCACCACAACAGTCGTGTACCCACAACATTATCACCACAACAGTCGTGTACCCACATTATCACCACAACAGTTGTGTACCCACAACATTATCACCACAACAGTTGTGTACCCACAACATTATCACCACAACAGTCGTGTACCCACAACATTATCACCACAACAGTCGTGTACCCACAACATTATCACCACAACAGTTGTGTACCCACAACATTATCACCACAACAGTCGTGTACCCACAACATTATCACCACAACAGTCGTGTACCCACAACATTATCACCACAACAGTTGTGTACCCACAACATTATCACCACAACAGTCGTGTACCCACAACATTATCACCACAACAGTCGTGTACCCACAACATTATCACCACAACAGTCGTGTACCCACAACATTATCACCACAACAGTCGTGTACCCACAACATTATCACCACAACAGTTGTGTACCCACAACATTATCACCACAACAGTCGGTGTACCCACAACATTATCACCACAACAGTTGTAAATTTACTCTGCAAAGCCTCGACCCCTGCTACCATATACAGGTAAGTACGTAAGTACGTGCGTGCGCACGGACACGTACGTTGCTGCCACAACTATTTTCAATTTCCACCACCAGCAGCGGCAACCACTCAACCACAAACAAAAATATTTAATACCAATTAAATTATTGCAGAGGATCTAAACTGCCTACTAATGTATGCAATGATTACACAGTGGAATGTATGGTAGGTGTAAGACATGAGGGAGGGAAGGAGGGAGGGAGGGAGAGAAGGAAGGAACAGAGGGGGAAAGAGGGAAGAAAGGAGGGAGAGGAAAGAGGAAGGAAGGAGGGGGAAAGAGGAAAGGAAGGAGGGAGAGAGGGAGGAAGGAGGGAAAATAGGGAAGAAATGAGGGAGGGAAATAGGGAAGATATAAGGGAGGGAAGGAAGGAGGGAAAGAAAGGAGGGAAGCTAGGAGGGAGGGATGGAAGGAAGGAGGGAGGCAGAGAGGAACGAGAGTAATGAAGAAAAAGGGAGGAGAAAAAGGTGAAAGGAAAAAAAGGAAAAGCAAGAAAAATACACGGCCTCAGCACACAACCCAAGGATCCGGACTCAATCCTGGGCAGACGCAGATGCACGTCTCCTGACACCTGCTGCCCCTCTTCACCTATCAGAAAATAGGTACCTGGGAGTTAGTACATTATTTTGGCTGGCATCCTGGGATGCTGGTATACCATTCCAGGATAACAGATGGTATACCACAGCAGGATAACAGTTGGTATACCATCCCAGGATAACAGATGGTATACCAAAGCAGGATAACAGCTGGTATACATCCCAGAATAACAGATGGTATACCATCCCAGGATAACAGCTGGTATACCACAGCAGGATAACAACTGGTATACCATCCCAGGATAACAGATGGTATACCACAGCAGGATAACAGCTGGTATACCATCCCAGGATAACAGATGGTATACCAAAGCAGGATAACAGCTGGTATACCACAGCAGGATAACAGATGGTATACCACAGCAGGAAAACAGCTGGTATACCATTCCAGGATAACATGGTATACCATCCCAGGATAACAGATGGTATACCACAGCAGGATAACAGCTGGTATACCATCCCAGGATAACATATGGTATACCACAGCAGGATAACAGCTGGTATACCATCCCAGGATAACAGATGGTATACCACAGCAGGATAACAGCTGGTATACCATCCCAGGATAACAGATGGTATACCACAGCAGGATTACAGCTGGTATACCATCCAAGTATAACGATGGTATACCACAGCAGGATAACAGCTATTATACCATCCCAGGATAACAGCTGGTATACCATCCCAGGATAACATATGGTATACCACAGCAGGATAACAGCTGGTATACCATCCCAGGATAACAGCTGGTATACCATCCCAGGATAACAGCTGGTTTACCATCCTAGGATAACATATGGTATACCACAGCAGCATAACAGCTGGTATACCATCCCAGGATAACAGCTGGTATACCATCCCAGGATAACAGCTGGTATACCATCCCAGGATAACATCTCTTAGACAATGAATGATCTGAGGTAAGATTAAAAATTGTTACTTTCTAAATTCGAGTCAAAAAAGAGCAAAAAATAAAGAGCTGGCTTCTCTCCCTGTGTTCAGGGAGAATATATCACTCAGGCGAGGCGACACTTATGACCCTGGTCACTCCCTCTCCTCCCTGGTCACTCTATGACCTCCCTGGGCAGTCCCTCTCCTCCCTGGTACTCCATGACCTCCCTGGTCACTTCCTCACCTCCCTGGTCACTTCCTCACCACTCTGGTCACTCCCTCACCTAAAGTCAGTACCTGACCATCCGGTTTGTGGTTCGTACTTCGGGTTCCGTGCGGCCTGGTTGATCAGTCCCTGATCCACTTTGAAGCCTGGTCACAGACCGGGCCGCGGGGGCGTTGACCCCCGGAACTCTCTCCAGGTATACTCACCTCCCTGGTCACTCCTCTTCTCCCTGGCCACTTCGTCACCTCCCTGGTCACTCCCTCCCTCCGTGGTCACTTCACCTCCCTGGTCACTCCATGACCTCCCTGGTCACTCCATGACCTCCCTGGTCACTCCATGACCTCCCTGGTCACTCCATGACCTCCCTGGTCACTCCATGACCTCCCTGGTCACTCCATGACCTCCCTGGTCACTCCATGACCTCCCTGGTCACTCCATGACCTCCCTGGTCACTCCATGACCTCCCTGCTCACTTCCTCACCTCCCTGGTAACTCCCTTACCTCCCTGGTCACTCCCTCACCTCCCTGATCACTCCATGACCTCCCTGGTCACTCCCTCACCTCCCTGGTCACTCCCTCACCCCCTGGTCACTCCCTCACCTCCCTGGTCACTCCATGACCTCCCTGGTCACTTCCTCATCCCCCTTGTCACTCCCTCACCTCCCTGGTCACTCCATGATCTCCCTGGTCACTCCCTCACCTCCCTAGTCACTCCCTCACCTCACTGGTCACTCCATGACCTCCTTGATCACTCCCTGGGGAATGTGGGAAGGAGAAAGGGGATAGAGGGGAATGGAAGGGAGATGTTGGTGAGAGGAAAAGGAGAGGAAATGAATAAGGGACAGACCAAGTGAAGGAGAACAGGGGAGGGAAGACTAAGATGGAGGAGAGAGGGGACGGAGCAGGGGAAGGGGTGGAGGAGAGAGGGGACGGAGCAGGGGAAGGGATGGAGGAGAGAGGGGACGGAGCAGGGGAAGGGGTGGAGGAGAGAGGGGACGGAGCAGGGGAAGGGGTGGAGGAGAGAGGGGACGGAGCAGGGGAAGGGGTGGAGGAGAGAGGGGACGGAGCAGGGGAAGGGGTGGAGGAGAGAGGGGACGGAGCAGGGGAAAGGATAAGGGCAGAGAGAGGACGGAGCAGGGGAAATGGTAGGGGAGATAGGGGACGGAGCAGGGGAAGGGGTAAGGGGGAGAGAGGACGGACCACGGGAAGGGGTAAGGGAGAGAGAGGACGGAGCAGGGGAAAGGGTAGGTGAGAGAGGGAAAGGAGAAGGGAAAGGGGTAAGGGAGAGAGAGGACAAAGCAGGTAAAGGGATAAGGGAGAGAGAGGACAAAGCAGGGGAAAGGGTAGGGAAGAGAGGGGACGGTGCAGGGGAAGGGGTAAGAGAGAGAGAGGACGGAGCAGGGGAAAGGGTAGGGGAGAGAGGGGACGGAGCAGGGGAAGGGGATAGCTTTTACCTATATTATCCTAACGTAGTTAGTGACGTAAACCACCACCACTATCATATTACTGGTGGTATTCCATACCCACGGCTGATAAACAGGGACTGACTACCACCTATCAAAGCTGAGGGACTAACCACCTCAAAATTACTTCCACTGTCTTCACTATTACATTCGACTGAAGAAGTCGGCTGCTCAGGCGAAACGTTTCGATACTAAACACACCCAAGTGTTGTATGTGTTTCTTATTCACCCCCACCCGTAGCCCGAAACACTGAAAACCTCATGTTATTCTCCACTGACCACTGCAACACTTTGTTTACATCTTAGTTTTTTCCTGTGTCGTCCACCGGGATGACCTTCAAGCTTAACCCAAATCGTCCAGAAAAGGACATCACAAAGTTGTGGTTTGTCTTTGTGTCTGTAAGATAAGAAGTTGAGAAACAGAAGAGGCACCAGGACCGTACCTTGGGGTACTACTGATCTTTTTCCTCTGCTAATGCTGGATTTTGCATTATAACAAGTGTCATTATTCATATAACAAGTGCCATTATTCATATAACAAGTGCCATTATTCATATAACAAGTGTCATTATTCATATAACAAGTGCCATTATTCATATAACAAGTGTCATTATTCATATAACAAGTGTCATTATTCATATAACAAGTGTCATTATTCATATAACAAGTGTAATTATTCATATAACAGTAAGTACATAGTGGTTGAGGACATAGTACATGTACTCTAACGGTATGAATATTAAAATGGTATATAATACAGGTTGGGAAGTAAGACACGTGTGCAACAGTTAGGTGTCTTTATTCCGAAATGTTTCGCCTACACAGTAGGCTTCTTCAGTCAAGTACAGAAGAGTTGACAGAAGCAGCAGAGATCAGTCCATCATCGTTGAAAACACCCTGGACAACCTTTTACAAGTGAGAATGGCTGTATTTGAGAGGCACCTGACCTCTCACTGAATACATTCTTCTACTAGTGAGCTGCACCTCTCCTCCTGACACTACATAAGTCTCCATACTGTCCATACTGTCACTTTAACTTCACTCTTCTCCAGGCTGAGGGACTGACTACCTCAAAACTATGTTTTCAAGGCTGATGGACTGATTACATCTTCTTCACATCTCTACTGCTTCTGTCAACTTGACTGAAGAAGCCTACTGTATAGGAGAAACGTTTAGGAATAAAGATACCTAACTGTTGCACATGTGTCTTACCACTACCAATATGTACTGTATTCCTTGTCAACTGAATACCTAAACGGGATACTTACTGAGGAATATAGAGAGACAGTATATGTGACTTGTCAATATCTTGTTAATGAAAATAAGATACCAAATATTAAGCAAATTTATTAAATTTGCTTGTAACAGATAAGTGAACTGTAGATATAAATCCAGATGTACTCCTGTTAACCCTTTTGGGCCTAGTTCCTAGGCCTATTGTGTATCCATATGCCCTTGTGCTACCATCCACAGGATGGATATGAGGTGCACAATAAACTAGCCACTACCATCCACAGGATGGATATGAGGTACACAATAAACTAGCCACTACCAACCACAGGATGGATATGAGGTGCACAATAAACTAGCCACTACCATCCACAGGATGGATATGAAGTACACAATAAACTAGCCACTACCATCCACAGGATGGATATGAGGTACACAATAAACTAGCCACTACCATCCACAGGATAGATATGAGGTACACAATAAACTAGCAACTACCATCCACAGGATGGATATGAGGTACACAATAAACTAGCCACTACCATCCACAGGATGGATATGAGGTACAAAATAAACTAGCCACTACCATCCACAGGATGGATATGAAGTACACAATAAACTAGCCACTACCATCCACAGGATGGATATGAGGTACACAATAAACTAGCCACTACCATCCACAGGATGGATATGAGGTACACAATAAACTAGTCACTACCATCCACAGGATGGATATGAGGTACACAATAAACTAGCCACTACCATCCACAGGATGGATATGAGGTACACAATAAACTAGCCACTACCATCCACAGGATGGATATGAATTACACAATAAACTAGCCACTACCATCCACAGGATGGATATGAGGTACACAATAAACTAGTCACTACCATCCATAGGATGGAAATGAGATACACAATAAACTAGTCACTACCATCCACAGGATGGATATGAGGTACACAATAAACTAGTCACTACCATCCACAGGATGGATAAACTAGCAACTACCATCCACAGCCATTGTCACAACTGAGAAAAGTAGTGGTAGTAGTAGTAGTCGAAAAAGTAATAATAGTCGTAGTAGTAATAATAGTATATAGCTTTACCTTTGAGTTTCGAGAGTCTGCTTCCGGAGCCAGTAGCAGTCAAAGTAGTAACAATAGTAGTCGTAATAATAATAATAATATCGGTAGTAGTAGAAGTTTCGTTCAAAGACGCAACAAAACGTCTTCGTAACGTTCTCTCTTAAGAGATTTCATAAAATACGACAAACTATAATCTATAGTCACTTTTTTTTTTTTACCCAGCCGACAAGTTGCCCGTTGATCTTTCTTTCCCCCACCCCAACCCCAACCCCATCCCATCAACCCCTCCCTCACTTCCCCTACTCCAACCCCCACCACCTATCAATCAGCCCTCCTTCACCATTCCAGCCCAGATATCCGTCATAAGCCTGAATCCGCGTCCTGGCGCCGGGAGAATTTCTGTGTCTGTCCTCAAAATGAATTTCAGGCAATTTCAGGCAGCTTCAGATTTGTGGGAGGGAACACGTATCGTTGTGTAATAAGGAGAGAGGGAGAGGGAGAGGGAGAGGAGAGGGAGAGGGAGAGGGAGAGGAAGAGGGAAGGGAGGGAGGGAGGGAGAGAGAGAGAGAGAGAGAGAGGAGAGGAGAGGGAGAGGAGAGGAGAGAGAGGAGAGAGAGAGAGAGAGAGAGAGAGAGAGAGAGAGAGCTAATGTAGGTAACAACTAAGACTCGTTACCAGGCTCGAGGACTTGACTCGTCCAAGAAGTCCTGAGGCCAGCATTCCCTGTCAGATCCCTGATCAATCAGGCTGTTGCAACCCCTGGCCGGCAGACATAGTCATCACAGCCTGGTTGGTCTGGCCCCTGAGCAAAGTAGTCCAGTTTCCTCTTCGAAACCTCAACATCTGCTGCGGCAATATTTCTGATATCTAACAGTAACAGGTTGAAGAGTCTTGGACCCCGCATGTTGACACAGTGTTATCTTACGGTAATTCTAGCACTGCTACTTCTGTGTTTAATCTACGATCCCTCTTGAACTTATTCCAGAGAGTAAACAGCAAGTGTTGTATGAAGTATTCCAGGTGTTTACATGTTTTATTGCCTCTATGCTGGCAGTAAACTATCTCTGGTGTCGTACAAGCAGCTGTGAGCACACACACTAGTCCACACCTGATGGCAGCATTTTTCTTGTTTCCACTGAGGCGATTTTCCTGGGTACTTTCATGTCATCCACAAGTGGTAAGCTGTGGCTAGGCTTGTCCTGGGTACTTTCATGTCATCCACAAGTGGTAAGCTGTGGCTAGGCTTGTCCTGGGTACTTTCATGTCATCCACAAGTGGTAAGCTGTGGCTAGGCTTGTCCTGGGTACTTTCATGTCATCCACAAGAGGTAAGCTGTGGCTAGGCTTGTCCTGGGTACTTTCATGTCATCCACAAGTGGTAAGCTGTGGCTAGGCTTGTCCTGGGTACTTTCATGTCATCCACAAGTGGTAAGCTGTGGCTAGGCTTGTCCTGGGTACTTTCATGTCATCCACAAGTGGTAAGCTGTGGCTAGGCTTGTCCTGGGTACTTTCATGTCATCCACAAGAGGTAAGCTGTGGCTAGGCTTGTCCTGGGTACTTTCATGTCATCCACAAGTGGTAAGCTGTGGCTAGGCTTGTCCTGGGTACTTTCATGTCATCCACAAGTGGTAAGCTGTGGCTAGGCTTGTCCTGGGTACTTTCATGTCATCCACAAGTGGTAAGCTGTGGCTAGGCTTGTCCTGGGTACTTTCATGTCATCCACAAGTGGTAAGCTGTGGCTAGGCTTGTCCTGGGTACTTTCATGTCATCCACAAGAGGTAAGCTGTGGCTAGGCTTGTCCTGGGTACTTTCATGTCATCCACAAGTGGTAAGCTGTGGCTAGGCTTGTCCTGGGTACTTTCATGTCATCCACAAGTGGTAAGCTGTGGCTAGGCTTGTCCTGGGTACTTTCATGTCATCCACAAGTGGTAAGCTGTGGCTAGGCTTGTCCTGGGTACTTTCATGTCATCCACAAGTGGTAAGCTGTGGCTAGGCTTGTCCTGGGTACTTTCATGTCATCCACAAGTGGTAAGCTGTGGCTAGGCTTGTCCTGGGTACTTTCATGTCATCCACAAGAGGTAAGCTGTGGCTAGGCTTGTCCTGGGTACTTTCATGTCATCCACAAGTGGTAAGCTGTGGCTAGGCTTGTCCTGGGTACTTTCATGTCATCCACAAGTGGTAAGCTGTGGCTAGGCTTGTCCTGGGTACTTTCATGTCATCCACAAGTGGTAAGCTGTGGCTAGGCTTGTCCTGGGTACTTTCATGTCATCCACAAGAGGTAAGCTGTGGCTAGGCTTGTCCTGGGTACTTTCATGTCATCCACAAGTGGTAAGCTGTGGCTAGGCTTGTCCTGGGTACTTTCATGTCATCCACAAGTGGTAAGCTGTGACTAGGCTTGTCCTGGGTACTTTCATGTCATCCACAAGTGGTAAGCTGTGGCTAGGCTTGTCCTGGGTACTTTCATGTCATCCACAAGAGGTAAGCTGTGGCTAGGCTTGTCCTGGGTACTTTCATGTCATCCACAAGTGGTAAGCTGTGGCTAGGCTTGTCCTGGGTACTTTCATGTCATCCACAAGTGGTAAGCTGTGGCTAGGCTTGTCCTGGGTACTTTCATGTCATCCACAAGTGGTAAGCTGTGGCTAGGCTTGTCCTGGGTACTTTCATGTCATCCACAAGTGGTAAGCTGTGGCTAGGCTTGTCCTGGGTACTTTCATGTCATCCACAAGTGGTAAGCTGTGGCTAGGCTTGTCCTGGGTACTTTCATGTCATCCACAAGAGGTAAGCTGTGGCTAGGCTTGTCCTGGGTACTTTCCTGTCATCCACAAGAGGTAAGCTGTGGCTAGGCTTGTCCTGGGTACTTTCCTGTCATCCACAAGAGGTAAGCTGTGGCTAGGCTTGTCCTGGGTACTTTCCTGTCATCCACAAGAGGTAAGCTGTGGCTAGGCTTGTCCTGGGTACTTTCCTGTCATCCACAAGAGGTAAGCTGTGGCTAGGCTTGTCCTGGGTACTTTCATGTCATCCACAAGAGGTAAGCTGTGGCTAGGCTTGTCCTGGGTACTTTCATGTCATCCACAAGAGGTAAGCTGTGGCTAGGCTTGTCCTGGGTACTTTCATGTCATCCACAAGAGGTAAGCTGTGGCTAGGCTTGTCCTGGGTACTTTCCTGTCATCCACAAGAGGTAAGCTGTGGCTAGGCTTGTCCTGGGTACTTTCCTGTCATCCACAAGAGGTAAGCTGTGGCTAGGCTTGTCCTGGGTACTTTCCTGTCATCCACAAGAGGTAAGCTGTGGCTAGGCTTGTCCTGGGTACTTTCCTGTCATCCACAAGAGGTAAGCTGTGGCTAGGCTTGTCCTGGGTACTTTCATGTCATCCACAAGAGGTAAGCTGTGGCTAGGCTTGTCCTGGGTACTTTCATGTCATCCACAAGAGGTAAGCTGTGGCTAGGCTTGTCCTGGGTACTTTCATGTCATCCACAAGAGGTAAGCTGTGGCTAGGCTTGTCCTGGGTACTTTCATGTCATCCACAAGTGGTAAGCTGTGGCTAGGCTTGTCCTGGGTACTTTCCTGTCATCCACAAGTGGTAAGCTGTGGCTAGGCTTGTCCTGGGTACTTTCATGTCATCCACAAGTGGTAAGCTGTGGCTAGGCTTGTCCTGGGTACTTTCATGTCATCCACAAGAGGTAAGCTGTGGCTAGGCTTGTCCTGGGTACTTTCCTGTCATCCACAAGTGGCAAGAAACTGTGGCTAGGATTTTCACCTGTCTGCTATGAGGGTGATAAATAGTATAAAATACCCAAACGATGTAAAAAGAGACACATGCAGAACAACACGCAGAGAATGAGAAGCAATAAAGGTGCCAGGACTGTGTTGTGGAACTGCAATTTCAACTCTACTCCCTCTGAATTTTGACAAGTCTACCTATCCAGTTCAATACTTTTAATCTTATGCTTACGAAACCTATCTTGATATGCCTCCCGTTATTACTCCAATGGCATTTTTTCAACGCCTTTGCAAATTCTGTATTCACAACATCAATATTTTTTCTCGAAGTCTGTGGTGTTCTGTTGTAGTGATCTAACAGCATCAACAGACAGCATGTGGGTGTTCTGTTGTAGTGATCTAACAGCATCAACAGACAGCATGTGGGTGTTCTGTCGTAGTGATCTAACAGCATCAACAGACAGCATGTGGGTGTTCTGTTGTAGTGATCTAACAGCATCAAGAGACAGCATGTGGGTGTTCTGTCGTAGTGATCTAACAGCATCAACAGACAGCATGTGGGTGTTCTGTCGTAGTGATCTAACAGCATCAACAGACAGCATGTGGGTGTTCTGTTGTAGTGATCTAACAGCATCAACAGACAGCATGTGGGTGTTCTGTTGTAGTGATCTAACAGCATCAAGAGACAGCATGTGGGTGTTCTGTCGTAGTGATCTAACAGCATCAACAGACAGCATGTGGGTGTTCTGTCGTAGTGATCTAACAGCATCAACAGACAGCATGTGGGTGTTCTGTCGTAGTGATCTAACAGCATCAACAGACAGCATGTGGGTGTTCTGTCGTAGTGATCTAACAGCATCAACAGACAGCATGTGGGTGTTCTGTCGTAGTGATCTAACAGCATGTGGGTGTTCTGTCGTAGTGATCTAACAGCATGTGGGTGTTCTGTCGTAGTGATCTAACAGCATCAACAGACATCATGTGGGTGTTCAGTCGTAGTGAACTACTAGCATCAAAAGACAGGATGTGGGTGTTTTCTCGTAGTGAACTAGTTACTAGCATCAATACAGGATGTATTCTAGAACCAAGTCGTCTTGTTCTGTAGAAGATTTAAACTACCGGGAGAAAGAGGCAGCACAAAGTCCTGTGCTGTTTAGGTTTTGGGTTCCCATAATCCTAGTTAACTTGCCTTCTTAGCACACCATCAATGAATTTCACGATGTGTCACGTTAGTGTATAAAGCCTCTAGCTTTAGTTGCTCTCTCTATCTCTCTCTCTCTCTGATAATATATATATATATATATATATATATATATATATATATATATATATATAATATATATATATATATATTATTGTAACCACGAACGTAGGTAGTATTGTGTGGTTCTGTGGGTTAGAGCGTCATGTGTAATTTTCGTTCACTATGGGGCGGGCCAAAACGACATGGGTTCGAATCCTCGGCTAGTCGCAGTGTTGTTATATATATATATATATATATATATATATATATATATATATATATATATATATATATATATATACCAGAGAACATAGATTTGATAATCTAGAGAGCTAGTGAGAGAGAGAAAAAGAGACAGAGAAAGAGAGAGAGAGAAAGAGAGAGAGAGAGAGAGAAAGAGAGAGAAAGAGAGAGAGAGAGATAAGAGAAAAAGTCACTAATGGACAACACAATAAAGTTTTACACATTTTTGAAATAAAGATGAAAATGTTTGTAGTAAAAGAGGCAGCCAGGAGTGCACCTGTGTACCAGTGTACCTGTGTACCAGTGTACCTGTGTACCAGTGTACCTGTGTACCAGTGTACCTGTGTACCAGTGTACCTGTGTACCAGTGCACCTGTGTACCAGTGTACCTGTGTACCAGTGTACCAGTGTACCTGTGTACCTGTGTACCAGTGTACCTGTGTACCAGTGTACCTGTGTACCAGTGTACCTGTGTACCAGTGTACCTGTGTACCAGTGTAATTGTGTACCAGTGTACCTGTGTACCAGTGTACCTGTGTACCAGTGTACTTGTGTACCAGTGTACCTGTGTACCTGTGTACCAGTGTACCAGTGTACCTGTGTACCAGTGTACCTGTGTACCAGTGTACCTGTGTACCAGTGTACCAGTGTACCTGTGTACCAGTGTACCTGTGTACCAGTGTACCTGTGTACCAGTGTACCTGTGTACCAGTGTACCTGTGTACCAGTGTACCTGTGTACCAGTGTACCTGTGTACCAGTGTAATTGTGTACCAGTGTACATGTGTACCAGTGTACCTGTGTACCAGTGTACTTGTGTACATGTGTACCAGTGTACATGTGTACCAGTGTACCTGTACTCACCTAGTTGTTGTACTCACCTAGTTGTGGTTGCAGGGGTCGAGTCAAAGCTCCTGGCCCCGCCTCTTCACTGGCCGCTACTGGGTCACTCTCCCTGCGCCATGAGCTTTATCATACCTCTGCTTAAAGCTATGTATAGAGCCTGCCTCCACTACATCGCTTCCTAAACTATTCCACTTCCCGACCACTCTGTGACTGAAGAAATACTTCCTAACATCTCTGTGATTCATCTGAGTCTTCAACTTCCATCTGTGTCCCCTTGTTGTTGTGTCCCATCTCTGGAACATTCTGTCTCTGTCCACTTTGTCAATTCCTCTCAGTATCTTATATGTTGTTATCATGTCTCCCTATCTCTCCTGTCCTCCAGTGTCGTCAGGTCGATTTCCTTAACCTCCCTCGTAGGACATACCCCTTAGCTCCGGGACTAGTCTTGTTGCAAACCTTTGCACTTTCTCGAGCTTCTTCACATGCTTGGCTAGGTGTGGGTTCCAAACTGGTGCTGCATACTCCAATATGGGCCTAACGTACACAGTGTACAGGGTCCTGAACGATTCTTTATTAAGATGTCGGAATGCTGTTCTTAGGTTTGCTAGGCGCCCATATGCTGCAGCAGTTATTTGGTTGATGTGCGCCTCAGGAGATGTGTCTGGTGTTATACTCACCCCAAGATCTTTTCCTTGATTGAGGTTTGCAGTCTCTGGCCCCCTAGGCTGTACTCCGTCTGCGGTCTTCTTTGCCCTTCCCCAATCTTCATGACTTTGCACTTGGTGGGGTTGAACTCCAGGAGCCAGTTGCTGGACCAGGCTTGCAGGCTGTCCAGATCCCTTTGTAGTTCTGCCTGGTCCTCGTCCGATTGAATTCTTCTCATCAACTTCACATCATCTGCAAACAGGGACACTTCGGAGTCTATTCCTTCCGTCATGTCGTTCACAAATACCAGAAACAGCACTGGTCCCAGGACTGACCCCTGTGGAACCCCGCTCGTCACCGGCGCCCACTCTGACACCTCGCCACGTACCATGACTCGCTGCTGTCTCCTGACAGGTATTCCCTGATCCAATGTAGTGCCTTCCTGTTACCCCTGCCTGGTCCTCCAGCTTCTGCACTAATCTCTTGTGTGGAACTGTGTCAAACGCCTTCTTACAATCCAAGAATATGCAATCTACCCACCCTCTCTCTCTTGCCTTATCGCTGTCACCCTGTCGTAGAACTCCAGTAGGTTTGTGACACAGGATTTCCCGTCCCTGAAACCGTGTTGGCCGTCGTTGATAAGCTCATTCCTTTCTAGGTGCTCAACCACCCTTCTCCTGACTATCTTCTCCATGACCTTGCATACAATACATGTCAGTGACACTGGTCTGTAGTTTAGTGCTACGTTCCTGTCTCCTTTTTTAAAAATTGGAACTACATTTGCTGTCTTCCAAACCTCAGGTAGTTGCCCTGTTTCGATAGATGTGTTGAAGATCGTTGTTAGGGGTACACATAGCTCCTCTGCTCCCTCTCTCAGGACCCATGGAGAGATGTTATCTGGCCCCATCGCCTTTGAAGTATCTAGCTCGCTTAGTAGCCTCTTCACTTCCTCCTCATTTGTGTGTATTGTGTCCAGCACTTGATGGTGTACCCTACCTCTCCTCCTTTCTGGAGGCCCTTCTATCTCCTCTGTGAACACCTCTTTGAATCTCATGTTGAGCTCCTCACACACTTCCCGGTCATACCTGTATACCAGTGTACCTGTGTACCAGTGTACCTGTGTACCTGTGTACCAGTGTACCTGTGTACCAGTGTACCAGTGTACCTGTGTACCAGTGTACCTGTGTACCAGTGTACCTGTGTACCAGTGTACTTGTGTACCTGTGTACCTGTGTACCAGTGTACCTGTGTACCAGTGTACCTGTGTACCAGTGTACCAGTGTACCTGTGTACCAGTGTACCTGTGTACCAGTGTACCTGTGTACCAGTGTACCTGTGTACCAGTGTACCTGTGTACCAGTGTACCTGTGTACCTGTGTACCTGTGTACCAGTGTACCAGTGTACCTGTGTACCAGTGTACTTGTGTACCTGTGTACCAGTGTACATGTGTACATGTGTACCAGTGTACCTGTGTACCAGTGTACCTGTATACCAGTGTACCTGTGTACCAGTGTACTTGTGTACCTGTGTACCAGTGTACATGTGTACCAGTGTACCTGTGTACCAGTGTACCTGTGTACCAGTGTACCTGTGTACCAGTGTACCTGTGTACCAGTGTACTTGTGTACCAGTGCACCTGTGTACCAGTGTACCTGTGTACCAGTGTACCTGTGTACCAGTGTACCAGTGTACCTGTGTACCAGTGTACCTGTGTACCAGTGCACCTGTGTACCAATGCACTTGTGTACCAGTGTACCTGTGTACCTGTGTACCAGTGTACCTGTATACCAGTGTACCTGTGTACCAGTGTACCTGTGTACCAGTGTACCTGTGTACCAGTGTACCAGTGTACCTGTGTACCAGTGTACCTGTGTACCAGTGTACCTGTGTACCAGTGTACCTGTGTACCTGTGTACCTGTGTACCAGTGTACCTGTGTACCAGTGTACCTGTGTACCAGTGTACTTGTGTACCTGTGTACCAGTGTACATGTGTACATGTGTACCAGTGTACCTGTGTACCAGTGTACCTGTATACCAGTGTACCTGTGTACCAGTGTACTTGTGTACCTGTGTACCAGTGTACATGTGTACCAGTGTACCTGTGTACCAGTGTACCTGTGTACCAGTGTACCTGTGTACCAGTGTACCTGTGTACCAGTGTACTTGTGTACCAGTGCACCTGTGTACCAGTGTACCTGTGTACCAGTGTACCTGTGTACCAGTGTACCAGTGTACCTGTGTACCAGTGTACCTGTGTACCTGTGTACCAGTGCACCTGTGTACCAATGCACTTGTGTACCAGTGTACCTGTGTACCAGTGTACCTGTGTACCAGTGCACTTGTGTACCAGTGTACCTGTGTACCATTGTACCTGTACCAGTGCACCTGTGTACCAGTGTACCTGTGTACCAGTGTACCTGTGTACCAGTGTACCAGTGCACCTATGTATCAGTGTACCAGTGCACCTGTGTACCTGTGTACCAGTGCACCTGTGTACCAGTGTACATGTGTACCAGTGCACCTGTGTACCAGTGTACCTGTGTAACTGTATACCTATGTACCAGAGCACCTGTGTACCATTGTACCAGTGTACCAGTGCACATGTGTACTAGTGCACCTGTATACCTGTGCACCTGTGTACCAGTGTACCTGTGCACCAGTGTACCTGTGTACCAGTGTTCTTGTACCTGTGCACCAGTGTACCTGTGTACCAGTGCACCTATGTACCAGTGCACCAGTGTACGTGTATCAGTACCTGTGTACCAGAGTACCAGTGCACTTTTGTATCAGTGTACCTATGTACCAGTGTACCAGTACCAGTGTACCTGTGTACTAGTGTTCCTTTGTACTAGTGTACCTATGTATCAGTGTACTAATGTTCCTTTGTACTAGTGTACCTGTGTACTAGTGTTCCTGTGTACTAGTGTACCTATGTACCAGTGTACCTATGAACCAGTTTACCTGTGTACTAGTGTACCTGTGTACTAATGTACTAGTGTACCTGTGTACTAATGTACTAGTGTACCTGTGTACCAGTGAACCTATGACCAGTGTACCTATGTACCAATGTACCTATGTACCAGTTTACCTGTGTACTAGTGTTCCTGTGTACTAGTGTACCTACAAACCAGTGTACCTGTGTAGTAGTGTGCCTGTGTAATGGTGTACCAGTGTTTTGGTGTACCAGAGTACCTGTGTAATGGTGTACCAGTGTTTTGGTGTACCAGAGTACCTGTGTACCTCGGTTCTCTAAACCCACACGGGTTACCAGCTGCAGGTAGACCTGACAACACTAAGTACACCCAGCTGGCTTTATTGTCTCGCTCTCGGTGGACGGAGGATCGAGCCTGCACTCTTCAATGACCCACACTGGTTTAGCGATTCATGTATACAATAATAATACTAATGATAATTAATTGTAAATAATATTAATATAATAATATTAAATATTATATAATAATGGTAATATTTATAATATAATAATATTTATAATAATACAATAATAATGATAATATTTATAATAATCATAATAACTTTCTAAAGAATAGAACACAAAGAGTAATGGTAATACTAATAATAATAATAATAATAATAATAATAATAATAATAATAGATGGATCTTTAACTATCTAACAAAAAGAACACAAAGAGTAATGGTAAACAGAGTTAAATCAGAGGCTGCCACAGAGAAAGCTTCTGTTCCACAAGGCACAGTTCTCGCTCCCATCCTTTTCCTCATATCTGACATAGAGATGTAAACCACAGCACTGTGTCTTCTTTGGCAGACGATATTGGAATCTACAAGTGTGTGTCATCCACTGAGGACACTGCAAATGTCTAGATATAAACCAAACTTTCCAATGGGCAACGGAAAACAATCTGTTCAACGAGGACAAATTTCAATTTCTCCCGTTATGGAAAACTGGAGGAAATAATTGCTAGAACTGTGTATACAACAAACTCTAACAACACAGTAAAGTGAAAAGGCAGTGTGAAGGACCTGGGAGTGTTAATGTAAGAGGATCTCATCTTCAAGGATCACAATAGTGTCATTGTCACATCTGCAAGGAAAATGATAGGATGGATAACGAGAACCTTCAAAACAAGGGATGCCAAGCCAATGATGATCTTAAGTCACTTGTTCGCTCTAGACTGAAATATTGCTGTACACTAACAGCAACTTTCTAGGCAGGTGAAATTGAAAATCTAGAGAATGTACAGAGAACATTTACTGCACATGTAAGTTCCATCAAACACAATAATTACTGGGAACGTTTGAATTCACTTGACCTGTACTCTCTGGAGCACAGGCGAGAAAGATACATCATAATGTACACCAGCAAAATCCTAGAGGGACTGCTCCCAAATCTGCACACAGCAATCACTCCCTACGAAAATAAAAGACTAGGCAGACGATGCACCATACCCCCAGTGAAAAGCACGGAAGAACCTTGAATACCTGGAGTATACCTGGAGACAATTCCAGGGGTCAACGCCCCTGCGGCCCGGTCTGTGACCAGGCCTCACGTTGGATCAGAGCCTGATCAACCAGGCTGTTACTGCTGGCCGCACGCAGTCCAACGTACGAACCACAGCCTGGTTGGTCAGGTACCGACTTTAGGTGCCTGTCCAGTGCCTGCTTGAAGACAGCCAGGGGTTTGTTGGTAATCCCCCTGATGTATGTTGGGAGGCAGTTGAACAGTCTTGGGCCCCTGACACTTATTTTGTTGTCTCTCAACGTGCTAGTGGCACCCCTGTTTTTCAATGGGGGGATGTTACATCGCCTGCCGAGTCTTTTGCTTTCGTAGGGAGTGATTCTCGTGTGCAAGTTTGGTACTAATCCCTCGATAATTTTCCACATGTATATAATAATGTATCTCTCCCGCCTGCGTTCTAGGGAGTACAAGTTTAGGAACTTCAAGCGTTCCCAGTAATTGAGGTAGTTTATCGCAGTTATGCGTGCCGTGAAGGTTCTCTGCACATTTTCTAGGTCAGCAATTTCACCTGCCTTGAAAGGTGCAGTTAGTGTGCAGCAATATTCCAGCCTAGATAGAACAAGCGACATGAAAAGTGTCAACATGGGCTTGGCATCCCTGGTTTTGAAGGTTCTCATTATCCATCCTGTCATTTTTCTAGCAGATGCGATTGCTACGGTGTTATGGTCCCTGAAGGTGAGATCTCTGACATGATCACTCCCAGGTCTTTGACATTAGTTTTTCGCTCTATTGTGTGGTTGGAATTTGTTTTATACTCCGATGAGATTTTAATTTCCTCACGTTTTCCGTATCTGAGTAATTGAAATTTCTCATCATTGAATTTCATATTGTTTTCTGCAGCCCATTTAAAGATTTGGTTAATGTCTGCCTGGAGTCTTGCAGTGTCTTCAACGGTGGACACTGTCATACAGATTCGAGTGTCATCTGCAAAGGAAGACACTGCACTGTGGCTTATATCCCTGTCTATGTCTGATATGAGGATGAGGAACAGGATGGGAGCAAGTACTGTGCCTTGTGGAACAGCTTTTCACTGTAGCCGCCACAGACTTTACTCTGTTGACTACTATTCTTTGTGTTCTACTTGTTAGGAAATTATAGATCCATCTACAAACTTTTCCGTTATTCCTTTATCACGCATTTTGTGTGCTATTACACCATGGTCACACTTGTCAAAGGCTTTTGCAAAATCTGTGTATATAACATCTGCATTATGTTTGTCTTCTAGAGCATCCAGGACCTTGTCGTAGTGGTCCAGTAGTTGGGACAGACAGGAGCGGCCTGCTCTAAACCCATGCTGCCCTGGGTTGTGTAATTGATGGGTATCTAGATGAGTGGCGATCTTGCTTCTTAGAACCCTTTCAAAGATTTTTATATGGGACGTTAGCGCTAATGGTCTGTAGTTCTTTGCTATTGCTTTACTGCCCCCTTTGTGGAGTGGGACTATGTCTGTTTTTAGTAACTGCGGGACGACCCCAGTGTCCATGCTCCCTCTCATAGGGGCTTCTTGCAGTTCTTGATGAACACGGAGTTCCATGAGTCTGGGCCTGGAGCGGAGTGCATGGGCATGTCATTTATTGCCTCTTCGAAGTCATTTGGCGTCAGGGTAATGTCAGATAGGCTTGCGTCTGCCAAGTTCTGTGGCAGACGCTAACCAGACTTTCAGTCTGGTTAGCGGCTCGCTAAAAACTGAGTCATATTGGGACTTAAGTAACTCACTCATTTCCTTGCTGTCATCTGTGTAGGACCCATCCCGTTTAAGTAGGGGCTCAATACTGGATGTTGTTCTCGACTTTGATTTGGCATAAGAAAAGAAATACTTTGGGTTTCTTTCAATTTCATTTATGGCTTTTAGTTCTTCCCGCGTTTCTTGATTCCTGTAAGATTCCTTTAGTTTTAATTTGATGTTTGCTATTTCTCTGACCAGTGTCTCCCTACGTATTTCAGATATATTGGCCTCTTGTAGCCAATATATCTGCCTTCGCCTGTATAGGGAACGCCTCTCTCTTTCTAGTTTACATCTTCTCCTCCTTTTCCTTAAGGGAATTTGCCTTGAGCAAACCTCAAGTACCACAGAGTTAATTTGTTCTAGACATAAGTTAGGATCCGTGATGCTTAGGCTATCTTCCCAGTTTATATCATTTAGGACTTGGTTTACTTGGTCCCACCTTATGTTTTTGTTAATGAAGTTGAATTTGGAGAAGACTCCCTCGCGGCTGATCACATTTTGTTGATCTGGGGCTCCCCGCATACATGTCTGGACCTCTATTATGTTGTGATCTGAGTATATTGTTTTTGATATGATGACATTTCGTATCAGATCATCATTGTTGGTGAAGATGAGGTCCAGCGTATTCTCTAATCTTGTGGGCTCTACTATTTGCTGGTTTAAGGTGAACTTGGTGCAGAGATTTAAAAGTTCATGTGTGTGTGAGTTTTCATCTGAGCTGCCTCCTGGTGTTATCTCTTCTACCACATTGTTTGCAATGTTCCTCCATTTTAGGTGCCTGAGGTTGAAATCCCTTAGGAACAAGATGTTGGGGGCAGGAGCTGGAAGATTTTCCAGACAGTAGTCAATTTTCAGAAGCTGTTCCTGGAATTGTTGGGACGTTGCATCCGGAGGCTTGTAGACAACCACGATGACCAGGTTTTGATTCTCGATCTTTATTGCTAATACTTCAACTACATCATTTGAGGCATTTAGTAGTTCTGAACATATAAGTGACTGTGATATACAGGCCAACCCCCCATCCTTTTACCTGTTCACTCTGTCACATCTGTATAGGTTGTAGCCCGGGATCCATATTTCATTGTCTAAGTGATCTCTTATGTGGGTCTCTGTGAAATCCGCAAACATAGCGTTTGACTCTGTAAGCAGTCCACGGATGTAAGGTACCTTGTTGTTCGTTGCTGGCTTTAGACCCTGTATATTTGCAAAGATGAATGTCGTTGGATTGGTGGTATTGGTGGTATGGGGGGGAGTCTTATTTTCCTGGCACTAATATCTGTTGTTCTGGTGTGGAGGCCACTGACTGTGATTCCACTCAAGAAATGATTGCAGTTGGCGTACGATTTCTGTCATTTCCTGCCAGCTTTTTTTCCTTCCTGGCGCTAAAAAACCTCTCTCTCCGGAGTGGCTGTGGCTACCCAGGTTTTGCCTGGCAATATAAGTTATAGCACTGTCTTTCCTGAACTGATGAGTGGCACATTTCAGGGTGGAAAACCTTACAGAAAGGGAGGTTGCATTTTCCTGTTGTCATATGAGCACGGCATTTTCTGGGGTGGTCATAATTGCATGTCCTATGTGTTTTCCCAGATATTCCATGCCTGCAGATACCAAGTGCATAATATTCACATAGGCCTGGTTTCCGTTTGCCCTGGTTTTTTGTGACTGTGTTCCCCATTGTATTCCCTATTGGTGCGTGTGTTCCTGTCTCGTTTCTATCTTCGGCACTAGTGCTAACAATGGAGCCTTCATCAGTTGTTTCTGGTAATTTATCTTCAGTATTTCCCGGGGTATCCTCCTATTTACTATCTACCGTGGTACTGCTAGTTTGTAACATTGGTTTTCGTGTGAATACATCAAGAGAAAATACAATAAGTGTCTGAGACCCAAGACTGTTCAACAGCCTCTCTTCATACATAAAGGGAATTACCAATAGACCCCTGGCTGTCTTCAAGATAGAATTAGACCGATACCTAAAGTCAATATCCAATCAGCCGGGCTACGGTTTGTACGTTGGATTGTTGGCCACCAACAGTAACAGCCTGATTCATCAGGCCCTGATCCACCGGGAGGCCTGGTCATGGACCGGACCGCGGGGGCGTTGACCCCCGAAACACCCTCCAGGTAGTAAGACAACAATAAGTAATAATATAAATAATAACAATAATAATAGCAATAAAAATAATAGCAATAAAATAATAGCAATAAAAATACCAATAATAATAATAATAATAATAATAATAATAATAATAATAATAATATGCCACCTCTCCTAACTTCACTGTTAATTTTGTAATATATATAAAGTTCTGTATATCTACATAAACTTACTTAGATTAAGAGTAATTAACCAAAGTTATCCAGACCAGGTGTCCTGGTTGAAAGCCTTACCAACCAGTCTGTTGGTAAAGATGCAGCAGGCCAACGTATGCACCACAGCCTGGCTGATCAGGAACTAACTTGAGGAACTTAAGAAGTTCCCTCTTGAAGACGTACGTACGTGTGTGTGTGTGTGTGTGTGTGTGTGAGAGAGAGAGAGAGAGAGAGAGAGAGAGAGAGAGAGAGAGAGAGAGAGAGAGAGAGAGAGAGAGAGAGAGAGATTCCTCATATGAATGAAGTGAGGATGTTGAAGAGTGTAGAGTCTAGGTCCCTCTACACTTATCCCATAACGTACTTACTGCTACACTCTTCAATTCTTGGAATAAATTTCTCCGTATCAGGTAAAAACCTTAATGCTGTTACATGATAGAACCATCCCATATATTCCCAGGTTTAAAGCCAAAGAACTCGACACTGTAATCAAAATGAAATTCTGGGGTTTCGAAACCCTGATCTGACTGTGTTGAGATTACCTGACCAGATCCCTGTCAATCTTCTTACATTAGTAATTAAATTAGATTCTGCCGCCGAAGTGGCTAGTTTGTATACCTCATATCCATCCTGTGGATGGTAGTGGCTAGTTTGTGTACCTCATATCCATCCTGTGGATGGTAGTAGCTAGTTTGTGTACCTCATATCCATCCTGTGGATGGTAGTGGCTAGTTTGTGTACCTCATATCCATCCTGTGGATGGTAGTGGCTAGTTTGTGTACCTCATATCCATCCTGTGGATGGTAGTGGCTAGTTTGTGTACCTCATATCCATCCTGTGGATGGTAGTGGCTAGTTTATATACCTCATATCCATCCTGTGGATGGTAGTGGCTAGTTTGTGTACCTCATATCCATCCTGTGGATGGTAGTGGCTAGTTTGTATACCTCATATCCATCCTGTGGATGGTAGTGGCTAGTTTTTGTACCTCATATCCATCGTGTGGATGGTAGTGCAAGAGCATATGTTTAACCTGGGATTAATCTGCCTGCAGATGGTTGCTAGGATCACAGCCCCCGCTACCAGGACCATGGCCAGACCTCCCAGTTCATGATGGTATACAATATCTAGAAGCTGATGAATACTACATGTTAAACACTTGGGTGTTCTTATTGTGGAAATATTTCGCCTATAGAGGCGCCTTCTTCATGTCGTGTACTGGTGAAATTGACTAATGAGGTTATTTCAGTCGAATATAACACTCACACTCATCCTCACACACACATCCCCAGGTCACTCTCTAGACGGTGTGATCAATGAAACTGTTGGTGGTGTCTGCAAACACACTAACGTAAACACCAGAGGTTGGAATGTTTTTAAGACACTCCATTATGGAAGCAGAACATTTAGCAAAGTTATAAACAACACAGCATGGTGTTGCTGATGTAGTTCAGGGCCTCCAGCCTCTTAACACATAGCGACGCTTGACGAAGCAGCATCCGAGGGAGCGGCATCCGCCGAAGCGACGCCCGAGGATGCAGCAACTTTGCCGGAGGAGCACGATAACTTTTGTTTGAAGTTGTGGAGGAGCGCAGCAAGGTGACGCTGACGGAGCTTAATGAAGACCTAACTACCCCAGACATCTGATGATAGATGCTGCCATGATGTTGATGCTGCTGCTGCTGCTGCTGCTCTTGTTGTTAGTGATACTGTTATTACTGCTGTTGCTGATGTTGTTGCTGTTATTGCTGCTGCTGTTGCTGCTGCTGCTGCTGTCGCTGCTACTGCTCTTGTTGTTAGTGATACTGTTATTACTGCTGTTGCTGATGTTGTTGCTGTTATTGCTGCTGTTGTTGTTGCTGCTGCTGCTGCTGCTGCAGCTGTCGCTGCTACTGCTCTTGTTGTTAGTGCTACTGTTATTACTGCTGTTGCTGATGTTGCTGCTGCTGCTGCTACTGCTACTGCTCTTGTTGTTAGTGCTACTGTTATTACTGCTGTTGCTGATGTTTCTGCTGCTGCTGCTACTGCTACTGCTCTTGTTGTTAGTGCTACTGTTATTACTGCTGTTGCTGATGTTGCTGCTGCTGCTGCTACTGCTACTGCTCTTGTTGTTAGTGCTACTGTTATTACTGCTGTTGCTGATGTTGCTGCTGCTGCTGCTACTGCTCTTGTTGTTAGTGCTACTGTTATTACTGCTGTTGCTGATGTTGTTGCTGCTGCTGCTGCTCTTGTTGTTAGTGCTACTGTTATTACTGCTGTTGCTGATGTTGTTGCTGCTGCTGCTGCTACTGCTCTTGTTGTTAGTGCTACTGTTATTACTGCTGTTGCTGATGTTGCTGTTATTGCTGCTGCTGCTGCTGTCGCTGCTACTGCTGCTGTTGTAGATGCTGCTGCTGTTATTTCTGCTTTTATTGCTGTTGTTGCTGCTGTTACTGATGTTGCTGCTGCTGTTTCTGCTGTTGTTGATGTTGCTGTTGCTGCTGCTACTGCTGTTATTGCTGCTGTTGCTGTTGTTGCTGTTGCTGCTACTGCTGTTGCTACTGCTATTATTGCTGCTACTGCTGTTATTGCTACTACTGCTATTATTGCTACTACTGCTGTTATTGCTACTACTGCTGTTATTGCTGCTTCCGCTATTATTGCTCCTACTAGTTATTGCTGCTTCCGCTGTTATTGCTCCTACTAGTTATTGCTGCTTCCGCTGTTATTGCTCCTACTAGTCATTGCTGCTTCCGCTGTTATTGCTCCTACTAGTCATTGCTGCTTCCGCTGTCATTGCTCCTACTAGTCATTGCTGCTTCCGCTGTTATTGCTCCTACTAGTTATTGCTGCTTCCGCTGTTATTGCTCCTACTAGTCATTGCTGCTTCCGCTGTTATTGCTCCTACTAGTCATTGCTGCTTCCGCTGTTATTGCTCCTACTAGTCATTGCTGCTTCCGCTGTTATTGGTGCTGCTACTGCTGCTGTTATTGCTGCTGCTCCTGTTACTGTCACTGCTGTTAATTCTGCTGCTGCTGCTGCTACTACTTTTGCTGCTCCTGCTATTGCTGTTGTTGCTGCTTCTGCTGTTAGTGCAGCATCACCAGAGTTGTGTCACCTTATAGCCACGCTTCCTCCCACCCATCTGTCTCTCATCTCTTTATGTTCTCTCTCTCCCTTCCTTTCCTCTTTCACTCATTTATGCTCCCGTAGCTTCCTCCCTTTTTTCTCCTCTTGTTGCCTGATCCTCCCTCTTCTGTTGTTGCTGCTGCTGCAGACTGTACCTCAAACAATTATATTTCTCCTCTCTCACTATCTACCCTGTTTCTCATCAGGCTCCCTCCCTTCCTTCCCAATTCACTCATTGTATCCTTCGTATTTCTAGCTTCCCTCCTCTATCCTCTTTCTTGATGAATAAAAACGTATGTGCAACACGTTGATATCTTTATTGATGAAACGTTTCGCCCACACAGTAGACTTCTTCAGTTGCTGTTAATAAAGGATTCAGAAAACCGATAAGTTGATAAATGAGACACGTGAGATATTTGGGGATCGTTATTCTTGAAACGTTTCGCCCGCCAGTGACTTCTCCAGTCCGGTACAGAGATGAACATTCAAAATACAACGTCTTGGGGACACTATTTAAGACTCCGTTCTCATGTTTCAACTTCACATGGGTCCGGACCATGGAGTCTTCTCCAGGAGTCTTCTCCAGGAGTCTTCTCCAGGCTGAGGGACTGACCACCTCCAATACTATTTCATCAAAATTGATGGACTGACTACATCGTCTTCATTCCACTACTACACCTGCTGCCTCTGTATCTGACTGAAGAAGTCTACTGTGTAAACGAAACGTTTCAACAGTAAAGATACCCAACTGTGGCACCTGTGTCTTAATCATCAACAGAGATGAACGGTGACAGACGAGGAACAGTTTGAGGTAATCAGTCCCTCAGCCTAACCTTTCCACAATGCAAAATTGCAAATGTTGCAAGTGACTCAATTCTTCAACTTCTAGGATCACGGTTATCCGTGCACATTATAATGGGGGAGCGCTAAACCTCTAGGGATTATACAGCACCTGTGGGTGGGGATGTGGAAGGTATTCAGGCTTAATTTAGGGAACTGGAGCACAGATCCAACTCCCTAGATCAAGAGCCCCTCACCAGCGTCATGGAACCTCTCTTGAGGGGTATCCGTGCACAGCGTGTACATGTACACCAGAGTGCGTGGTTCGTCTACAATGTGCACCAGAGTGCGTGGTTCTACACTATGTACACCACAGTGTGTGGTTCTACACTATGTGCACCACAGAGTGCGTGGTTCTACACTATGTGCACCACAGAGTGCGTGGTTCGTCTACATATTCTGCCAACACCACAGCTTCGCTGCCTTCCTTCCTTTTTCACCTTTTTCACCCGTAATTGGAATAACCGTTCAGCTGTGTAATTAATTCCACACAGTTTTTACTGCCCTACCAATAACCAACGCCCCTGGAGACCACTCACCCACCGTGCGGTACTTGTGGTGTTTGTACTTACCAGTTAAAGGCACTAGTCGACAGATACTCAGCCTGTTTGTGTGATGTGCTTACCTAATTGTGAGTCAACATGTAATAAATTAATAGCACATACACTTCAGCCATATCTTTGACGGATTTCGAGTTTTTATGCTCCCGTAGCCCGGCCCTGGGCCAGGCTCGTTTGTTGTTTCAATTCTCAACCACTGTTGCTGATGGTATCCGTCTACCCCACATATCCATCACAGCCTGGTTGATCTGGCACCTGGTGAAGATACTTGTCCAGTTTCCTCTTGAAGACTTCTACACTTGTTCCAGTTCCAATTACTAGCAAGGGGCTAGTAACCTCTTCTGTATGTTTTACTAAATTTTAAAGAAGAAACTTTCGTTTTTCCTTTTGGGCCACCCTGCCTCAGTGGGCCACCCTGCCTCGGTGGGCCACCCTGCCTCGGTGGGCCACCCTGCCTCGGTGGGCCACCCTGCCTCGGTGGGATGCAGCCGGTGCATTGAAAGAAGAATGTAATGATTTACGTGTACAGGTTTGATATCAATCCCTCCAGTATCTTCCAGGTTTACATTATGAAGTTTCTCGCCTACGTTGTAAGGAGTACAGTTCTAGGGACATCAAGCACTAAGTAATTTAGATGCTTAACTGAATTTATACAAGCAATGAAAGTTCTCTGTACATTTCCTGGTTGTGGAATTTCCCCTGGTTTAAAAGGGGCCGTTAGAACACTGCAATATTACAGCCTAGGGAACCAATGACTTGAAGAATGTCATTGGCTTTGCATCTAGTTTGAAAGTAACAGTAATCCAGCCTCTCATTTCCCTTGCATCTGTAATGATATTGTTGTGCTCAATGAAGGTGAGATCTGACATTATCACTCCCAGGTTTCTCGCATTTGACATGTTATAATGGGTGATTTGAGTTTTTCCTGTATTCCAATCCTGTTTATTTCTTCAGTTCTTCCTTAACGTAGCAACTGAAATTTGTTCTCATTCAAAGACATTGTCAGTGGACCTCCTGACGACTTTGTTTATATCAGCTGGAGGCTCGCTGTGTCTTCTATGGATGACCTCTCATGCAGATTCTAGTATCCTTTGCAAAGAATGAGAATGCTATGGCTTTTGTCTGTCTATGTCAGGTATGAGAATGAAAAACAGAAGTAGGGCGAGTACTGTGCTTTGGGAAACTAATATTTCACTGTACCAGTCCCTGAGTTTACTGTTTGCTAGTTCTATCTGGATACCATTGGGAAATTAAACACCCATCTGCTCACCTTTCTATTCCTTTTGCACGCATTTTGTGAGCAATTACTTCACCTTACATCACCGTCACTTCTGCAAAGTCGGTGTACACTGTATTTAGTACAGTACATCCAAGACCACGTAATGGTCCATCGTGAGTGATGAGGCAGGAGCGACCTGATTTAAACCCATGTTGACCTGGGTTGTGCAAGTGTTGTGATGTCAGTAGTGTTACTGTGTACTTGTGTATTATACTTAGATAAACCCAGCTACTTTATAGGCTCCTTTACTAGCTATGACGTCACGAGACCCATCACACGTGAGCCGTGGGCCACAGCGTTCTCCCTCAGCTCCCGCTAGGCTAGGCTAGACTAGACAAGGCAAGGCTCCTGGGCTTCTCCTCAACATACACATAACATACGACATAGTGATTTTATTTGTTTAACAATCTTGCTTCATAAAACTCTTTCAAAAATGTTAATGGGGGACGTCAGTACTATTAGTCTAGTTTTTTTTTTTTTAGCAATTGCTCTACTGTCACCATTGTGGAGTGGTACTATGTCAGAGGTTTTAAATGAGTGTGGAATAACTCCTGTGTCCAGACTCCTCCAGCGAGCATTTAAGGACGTGATTAATGGCTTCTTGCAATTCTTGATGAGTAAGAAGTTGCAAAGGTCAGGGCCTCAGGGCCTGGGGTGGAGCGTATGGGCATGCAATCAATGGCTTCTTTGAAGTCAGGGGAGGCTAGCACCCTATCAGATATTACGGAGATGTCTGCGGCGTTTTTCTGTCTTGTTCGTGAAGAACTCATTTGGGTCGTCAATCTTCAGACTGACTAATGGCTCGCTAAACACTGAGTCGTACTGGCATGTATTTCACTCAGTTTCTTTGCTGTCGTCAGTGTATTTTCCATCTCCCTCCAAGACTTAATACTAGATCATCTTACTCTGGAGTTTGCCCCAGTGGATGAAAATCTGAAGACTCCCAGTGGATGAAAATCTGAAGACTCCCAGTGGATGAAAATCTGAAGACTCCCAGTGGATGAAAATCTGAAGACTCCCAGTGGATGAAAATCTGAAGACTCCCAGTGGATGAAAATCTGAAGACTCCCAGTGGATGAAAATCTGAAGACTCCCAGTGGATGAAAATCTGAAGACTCCCAGTGGATGAAAATCTGAAGACTCCCAGTGGATGAAAATCTGAAGACTCCCAGTGGATGAAAATCTGAAGACTCCCAGTGGATGAAAATCTGAAGACTCCCAGTGGATGAAAATCTGAAGACTCCCAGTGGATGAAAATCTGAAGACTCCCAGTGGATGAAAATCTGAAGACTCCCAGTGGATGAAAATCTGAAGACTCCCAGTGGATGACAATCTGAAGACTCCCAGTGGATGACAATCTGAAGACTCCCAGTGGATAAAAATCTGAAGACTCCCAGTGGTTGAAATCTGAAGACTCCCAGTGGTTGAAATCTGAAGACTCCCAGTGGTTGAAATCTGAAGACTCCCAGTGGTTGAAATCTTAAGACTCCCAGTGGATGAAAATCTGAAGACTCCCAGTGGTTGAAATCTGAAGACTCCCAGTGGATGAAAATCTGAAGACTCCCAGTGGTTGAAATCTGAAGACTCCCAGTGGATGAAAATCTGAAGACTCCCAGTGGATGAAAATCTGAAGACTCCCAGGGGTTGAAATCTGAAGACTCCCAGTGGATGAAAATCTGAAGACTCCCAGTGGTTGAAATCTGAAGACTCCCAGTGGATGAAAATCTGAAGACTCCCAGTGGTTGAAATCTGAAGACTCCCAGTGGATGAAAATCTGAAGACTCCCAGTGGATGAAAATCTGAAGACTCCCAGGGGTTGAAATCTGAAGACTCCCAGTGGTTGAAATCTGAAGACTCCCAGTGGTTGAAATCTGAAGACTCCTAGTGGTTGAAAATCTGAAGACTCCCAGTGGTTGAAAATCTGAAGACTCCCAGTGGTTGAAAATCTGAAGACTCCCAGTGGTTGAAAATCTGAAGACTCCCAGTGGTTGAAATCTGAAGACTCCCAGTGGTTGAAATCTGAAGACTCCCAGTGGTTGAAAAACTGAAGACTCCCAGTGGTTGAAAATCTGAAGACTCCCAGTGGTTGAAAATCTGAAGACTCCCAGTGGTTGAAATCTGAAGACTCCCAGTGGTTGAAATCTGAAGACTCCCAGTGGTTGAAAAACTGAAGACTCCCAGTGGTTGAAAATCTGAAGACTCCCAGTGGTTGAAAATCTGAAGACTCCCAGTGGTTGAAATCTGAAGACTTCCAGTGGTTGAAAAACTGAAGACTCCCAGTGGTTGAAAATCTGAAGACTCCCAGTGGTTGAAAATCTGAATACTCCCAGTGGTTGAAATATGAAGACTCCCAGTGGTTGAAATCTGAAGACTCCCAGTGGTTGAAAAAATCTGAAGACTCCCAGTGGTTGAAAATCTGAAGACTCCCAGTGGTTGAAAATCTGAAGACTCCCAGTGGTTGAAAATCTGAAGACTCCCAGTGGTTGAAAATCTGAAGACTCCCAGTGGTTGAAAATCTGAAGACTCCCAGTGGTTGAAAATCTGAAGACTCCCAGTGGTTGAAAATCTGAAGACTCCCAGTGGTTGAAAATCTGAAGACTCCCAGTGGTTGAAAATCTGAAGACTCCCAGTGGTTGAAAATCTGAAGACTCCCAGTGGTTGAAAATCTGAAGACTCCCAGTGGTTGAAAATCTGAAGACTCCTAGTGGTTGAAAAACTTCCAGAAATTCCGTCTCCTATTGCGATTTGATTTCGTAGTGACCCTTCACTAGTTAATGTATAACATAGAATACCCCCATTAAAAAATGGGGTGTGTCCTTAGATAACATATATATATAAAGTAATAGGCCCAGTACCGGAACACAGACTCCAGGGTGAGGGTCTGGTTACCTCAAACTCCTCCCCATCTTCCACCTTTCTCTGCACTGGTTCTTACACTGGTTGGCGAAACGTTTCCAGAATAAAGATATCCAAGTGTCTTATTTATCGACACACACAGACGTTTCGGACCGACTTTCACCATTAACAAGTTAATGGGCCGAGTGAATCTGAAAATGTTATACAATACTGATAGGCTGATAAGACACGTGTGCAACAGTTAGATGTCTTTATTACGAAACGTTTCGCCTACATAGTAGGCTTCTTCAGTCGAGTACAGAAGAGTCGCAGAAGCAGTAGAGGTGGTCAGTCCCTCAGCTGAGTCGGATCGAAACGTCGTCTTAAGTTGTGTGTAACACAAATATTAAGATGACCCCAAAATACCTCAAATTGTTTTCCTGGCGACAAAAAATACAATTTCCACCAGGAGAATACTAAAAGGAATTACTGGCAAATCTACACACTATCTACTCCTGGTAAAAAGGGATCGTAACGACGCGAGTGTAAACAGCTCACCACAGAGAGGGTTCAACCCCATGGCATACATAGGTTCCAATCGCTTCATTAAGTTCTTGAAAACCGTGACCTAGCAAGTCCTTGAAAACAGTGACCTAGCAAGTCCTTGAAAACCGTGACCTAGCAAGTCCTTGAAAACCGTGACCTAGCAAGTTCTTGAAAACCGTGACCTAGCAAGTCCTTGAAAACCGTGACCTAGCAAGTCCTTGAAAACCGTGACCTAGCAAGTCCTTGAAAACCGTGACCTAGCAAGGCCTTGAAAACCGTGACCTAGCAAGTCCTTGAAAACCGTGAGTCAGGAAGTCCTTGAAAACCGTGACCTAGCAAGTCCTGGAAAACCGTGTCATAAAGTCTTTGAAGGGCCTCGAAAACCGTGATCTATCAAGTCCACTAACAGATAACTCAACCACAAAGAGTTGAAGACCTTTCAATGCCCTTTAAATGTAAGGTAAACAAGGGAGGGAGAAAGAGACCCAACCACACCAGGTTTTAAACCCTCCCCCACTAACGACCCCTGCGCGGCGCCCAGCCGTTCGCAAGAGCTGCAGGAATCCCCAGTTAAGCGAATAATCCGCAGCGGCCAGAGGCGTAAAAAACGGAATTATCACTGAGAGGCGCGGCGAGGTTGCACTCCCAGGCGCAGGTCCAGTGTGATGACCCCAAGTGTAGAATTATCCAGAGGTCATAACATCCAGGGGTCGCAACATCCAAGAGTTGAAACATCGACATGTCACAACATTCAGAGGTAGCAACATCCAGGGGTCGTAACATCCTGGGGTCGACACATCTAAGAGTTACATCCAGGGGTTGCAACATTCAAGTCACAACATCCAGGGGTCGCGAATATATATGAGCAATGAAGGTTCTCTGGACATTCTCCAGATCTGCAATTTCACCTGCATTGATTTAGAAATTGTTAATGTACAACAGTAATCCAGCCTGCAGGGAACAAGTGATTTAGAGTATCAACATTGGCTTCGCAACCATTATTTTGAAGGTTCTAGTTATCCAGTCTATTATTTTCCTTCCGTTATTATCCTTGAATGTAAGATCTGACATTATCACTGCCAAGTCTCTCACATTACTCCTCTACTCTACCGAGCGTTTTCAATTTTCAATTCTTCTATATTTAATTATTGAAGCAAATGAAATCTGTCTTCACTGAGCATCATATTGTTGCCAGTAGCCCACTGGAAGACTTGGTTTATATCAGTGGCCCACTGGAAGACTTGGTTTATATCAGTGGCCCACTGGAAGACTTGGTTTATATCAGTGGCCCACTGGAAGACTTGGTTTATATCAGTGGCCCACTGGAAGACTTGGTTTATATCAGTGGCCCACTGGAAGAATTGGTTTATATCAGTGGCCCACTGGAAGACTTGGTTTATATCAGCTTGGAGATTTGCCGTGTCCTCAATAGATGTCACTCTCACACAGATGCTAGTATCGTCTGCAAAACATACAGTGCTACTACGATTTTTATCTGTTTATGTGAGATGTGAGAAAAAGTGCTTTGTTCACTCATTACTCCATGTCTAAGATGTGGAGTGGCGATATAGTAGGAAAGCCATCATGACACCGGGAATGACAGCAAGATAGAAGTGCCATCAAGATGGGGGTGTGTCATCAAGATAGTGGGTGTGCCATCAAGATAGTGGGTGTGAGATCAAGATAGTGGGTGTGCCATCAAGATAGTGGGTGTGAGATCAAGATAGTGGGTGTGCCATCAAGAGAGTGGGTGTACCATCAAGATATTGGTAACGCGATGAAGACAGGGAGGATGCAATGAATATAGTGGCATCAAGAAAGTGGGAATGCCAGTGAGAATATGAAGATAGTGGGAGTGCCAGTGGTAGTGTCAATGGAAGTGCCAGTGGTAGTGTCAGTAGTAGTGTCAGTGATGGTGTCAGTGGGGGTGCCAGTGGTAGTGTCAGTAGTAATGTCAGTGGGAGACATAAAAGAGGAAGCAACATGGGTGTCGTACCTTCAGTGTTACTCACAAGGGTCGTAAAAAACAACTCCTCACCTCATCGTGTCCCAGGTGAGGCAGAAGAGAGAGAGAGAGAGAGAGAGAGAGAGAGAGAGGAGAGAGAGAGAGAGAGAGAGAGAGAAGAGAAGAGAGAGACTGTGAGTAGGAGGTGGGACTCTGAGAAAAGAGAAGATGAGACAGCTAGGGGTAGGAGTGGGCAATGGGGTAGAGGGAGTGGTGCAGGGAGTGGGGTGCAGGGAGTGGGGTGCAGGGAGTGGGGTGCAGGGAGTGGGGTGAGTGGCAGGGAGGGGGTGCAGGGAGGGTGGTGCAGGGAGGGGTGCAGGGGGGTGCAGGGAGGGTGGTGCAGGGAGGGGTGGTGCAGGGAGTGGGGTGCAGGGAGTGGGGTGCAGGGAGTGGGGTGCAGGGAGGGGTGGTGCAGGGAGGGGTGGTGCAGGGAGGGGTGGTGCAGGGAGGGGTGGTGCAGGATGGGTGGTGCTGGGAGGGGGTGCAGGGAGGGGTGGTGCAGGGAGGGGTGGTGCAGGGAGGGGGTGCAGGGAGGGGAGATACAGGGAGAATAGGTAAGAATATAAAGAGTAACAAAAAGAATAAGAGTGGTGGGAAGAGATGAGAGAAGGGAAGAGAGGCAAGGAAAAAGAGAACAAGAGATAAACATGAAAGAGAGAAGAGGTGAGAGAAGGGATATTCTTTTAGTAAATGGAAGAGACTGTCATTCTGAGAAGGAAACAAAAGGGGGAAGATAAGAGTCACTTTAGTATAGAAGACGTGAAGACATTGATAACACTGGAAGGTTGGGTGAGTGTGTGAGGCATGGGTGAGTGAAGCCGGGTGAGTGTGAGGTATGGGTGAGTGAAGCCGGGTGAGTGTGTGAGGCATGGGTGAGTGAAGCCGGGTGAGTGTGTGAGGCATGGGTGAGTGAAGCCGGGTGAATGTGTAAGGCATGGGTGAGTGAAGCCGGGTGAGTGTGTGAGGCATGGGTGAGTGAAGCCGGGTGAGTGTGTGAGGCATGGGTGAGTGAAGCCGGGTGAATGTGTAAGGCATGGGTGAGTGAAGCAGGGTGTGTGTGTGAGGCATGGGTGAGTGAAGCCGGGTGAGTGTGAGGCATGGGTGAGTGAAGCCGGGTGAGTGTGTGAGGCATGGGTGAGTGAAGCCGGTTGAGTGTGTGAGGCATGGGTGAGTGAAGCCGGGTGAGTGTGTGAGGCATGGGTGAGTGAAGCCTGGTGAGTGTGTGAGGCATGGGTGAGTGAAGCCGGGTGAGTGTGTGAGGCATGCGTGAGTGAAGCTGGGTGAATGTGTAAGGCATGGGTGAGTGAAGCCGGGTGAGTGTGAGGCATGGGTGAGTGAAGCCGGGTGAGTGTGAGGCATGGGTGAGTGAAGCCGGGTGTGTGAGGTATGGGTGAGTGAAGCCGGTGTGTGAGGCATGGGTGAGTGAAGCCGGGTGAGTGTGTGAGGCATGGGTGAGTGAAGCCGGGTGAGTGTGTGAGGCATGGGTGAGTGAAGCCGGGTGAGTGTGAGGTATGGGTGAGTGAAGCCGGGTGAGTGTGTGAGGCATGGGTGAGTGAAGCCGGTGAGTGTGTGAGGCATGGGTGAGTGAAGCCGGGTGAATGTGTAAGGCATGGGTGAGTGAAGCCGGGTGAGTGTGTGAGGCATGGGTGAGTGAAGCCGGGTGAGTGTGTGAGGCATGGGTGAGTGAAGCCGGGTGAATGTGTAAGGCATGGGTGAGTGAAGCAGGTGTGTGTGTGAGGCATGGGTGAGTGAAGCCGGGTGAGTGTGAGGCATGGGTGAGTGAAGCCGGGTGAGTGTGTGAGGCATGGGTGAGTGAAGCCGGGTGAGTGTGTGAGGCATGGGTGAGTGAAGCCGGGTGAGTGTGTGAGGCATGGGTGAGTGAAGCCTGGTGAGTGTGTGAGGCATGGGTGAGTGAAGCCGGGTGAGTGTGTGAGGCATGCGTGAGTGAAGCTGGGTGAATGTGTAAGGCATGGGTGAGTGAAGCCGGGTGAGTGTGAGGCATGGGTGAGTGAAGCCAGGTGAGTGTGAGGCATGGGTGAGTGAAGCCGGGTGTGTGAGGTATGGGTGAGTGAAGCCGGGTGTGTGAGGCATGGGTGAGTGAAGCCGGGTGAGTGTGTGAGGCATGGGTGAGTGAAGCCGGGTGAGTGTGTGAGGCATGGGTGAGTGAAGCCGGGTGAGTGTGTGAGGCATGGGTGAGTGAAGCCGGGTGAATGTGAAGGCATGGGTGAGTGAAGCCGGGTGAGTGTGTGAGGGATGGGTGTGAAGCCGGGTGAGTGTGTGAGGCATGGGTGAGTGAAGCCGGGTGAGTGGTGAGGCATGGGTGAGTGAAGCCGGGTGAGTGTGTGAGGCATGGGTGAGTGAAGCCGGGTGAATGTGTAAGGCATGGGTGAGTGAAGCCGGGTGAGTGTGTGAGGCATGGGTGAGTGAAGCCGGGTGAGTGTGTGAGGCATGGGTGAGTGAAGCCGGGTGAGTGTGTGAGGCATGGGTGAATGAAGCCGGGTGAGTGTGTGAAATAAGCTGAGGCAGAATAACATCTCTCAGCCTGACAAACAACAAGCTCAGTCAATATAACGTCTCTTAACCTTTAAATTCAACTATTTTACAAAAACAAATGCACTTCAGAATCTTCGGTTCATTTACCATGTAAACCATATTTATATTGCTTGTGAATTATAAACAACAATTCTGTTTTGACTTACGAATTTGTTCACGAGTGGCTTGCCATGGGTTTGGAAAACATCAATCCAAACATTGAAATTAGCAAGTCAGTAGACGCAAATTAGAAATTTAAGCCTGGCCCACCTTGCAGCCTAGCCTGACTTTCATGTTGACATGGCTGACTGCTTGATTAAATGAGATTGAAAGCCTATCGACTACACGAGGGTACCTAAAACTACATGTAAACTTAATCCACATTTTAAGCCCTAAAATAAGGGTTAAGTGAACCAGTAAGACTGACATGTATCTCTCAATGCATGTAAAAACCTTGCTGACCCTGATTCCCCCACTCTCCCTCTCACAGGAATTGTATTAACGACATTAAAAAGAGTGGAAGAGACGTCGAGTGATTAACACAAATTGAAATGTGAGGCAAATGTGGGGAGGGAACATAGATGGAAGATACGGGAGGAATGTGGTGAGGGCATGAGAAATGTGGAGAGGGAAAATAGATGGAAGACACGAGAAATGTAGTGAGAGAACACAGATGGAAGATACGAGAAAGTTGTTAACGTTATTAGGAATCAACTTCAATCATTACCTCATAATTCAATAAGTGTAAGGGGACCAAGACTCTTCAACGCCCATCCTTCATACATAAAGATAATTACCAACACAAACCTAGCTGTCTTCAAGAATTAAGTTCAGTTCCTCTAGTTAAGTTCCTGATCAGCCGGGCTGTGGTGCACACGTTGGACTGAGTGCTGCTAGCACCAACAACCTAGGTGATTAGGTCTCCAACCAAAAACCTAGTCTGGAACCGGGCCGCGGGGGCGATGACCCCCGTAGCTTATTTTCAGGTATTTTAAAAATTTCATATGAACCCCAATTTGCTATTATTGTGACTAATTTACATATTTAATTAGTTTTAAGTCATAAGTTACAAGTGACAGTAAATTTTGACGAAAGGGGAGATATCCCTGCTCTTTAGGGCGAGTCGTAAGTTTTAAGTTACAAGCAACAGTAAATTTTGACGAAAGGGGAAATATCCCGTGCTCTTTATGCCAAATTATTATTACATTATGGAGAAATGAGAGAGAAACAGGTATGACCAGATAAATTTACGCCAATTAAAACTGCTTTGACGCTTAGGAAGGTCAAACACTCGTTCTGGCCACTCTGATGCTCAATATTACTCTTTTATACGATCAAAATATTTAGAATTAGATAATGCCAGGTTGACAACCGACACTAACGACTTACCTGTGTTAATAATGTTTTAACACCAGTGGTATGAGCAGGTGTTTCCTAGCATTGACGGACACAGTTGACGTCATGGCTGGAGACCAACACTAGTCACTAGTTCACTACTAATAACACTTAGTCACTAGAAATGACGATAATTAATGTGACAACACTAGTAACTGGTATTGATAACACTAGTTACTAGTGTTGATAGCAATATCCACTACCACTGACAACACTAGCAATATTCACTAGCACTGACAACACTAGCAATATTCACTAGCACTGACAACACTAGCAATATTCACTAGCACTGACAACACTAGCAATATTCACTAGCACTGACAACACTAGCAATATTCACTAGCACTGACAACACTAGCAATATTCACTAGCTGACAACACTAGCAATATTCACTACTGACAACACTAGCAATATTCACTAGCATGACACTAAATTCACTAGCTGACAACACTAGAACTTATTGACAACACTAGTTCACTAGTGACAACACTAGCAATATTCACTAGCACTGACAACACTAGCAATATTCACTAGCACTGACAACACTAGCAATATTCACTAGCACTGACAACACTAGCAATATTCACTAGCACTGACAACACTAGCAATATTCACTAGCACTGACAACACTAGCAATATTCACTAGCACTGACAACACTAGCAATATTCACTAGCACTGACAACACTAGCAATATTCACTAGCACTGACAACACTAGCAATATTCACTAGCACTGACAACACTAGCAATATTCACTAGCACTGACAACACTAGCAATATTCACTAGCACTGACAACACTAGCAATATTCACTAGCACTGACAACACTAGCAATATTCACTAGCACTGACAACACTAGCAATATTCACTAGCACTGACAACACTAGCAATATTCACTAGCACTGACAACACTAGCAATATTCACTAGCACTGACAACACTAGCACATATTCACTAGCACTGCAACAACACCATAGCAAATTCACTAGCACTGACAACACTAGCAATATTCACTAGCACTGACAACACTAGCATATCTACTAGCACTGACTAGCACTGACAAACACTAGCACTGACAACACTAGCAATATTCACTGAGCACTGACAACACTAGCAATATTCACTAGCACTGACAACACTAGAATATTCACTAGACTGACAACACTAGCAAATCACTAGCACTGACAACACTAGCAATATTCACTACACACACACTGACAACACCTAGCACTGACAACACTAGCAAATTCACTAGCACTGACAACACTAGCACTGACAACACTAGCACTGACAACACTAGCACTGACAACACTAGCACTGACAACACTAGCACTGACAACACTAGCACTGACAACACTAGCACTGACAACACTAGCACTGACAACACTAGCACTGACAACACTAGCACTGACAACACTAGCACTGACAACACTAGCACTGACAACACTAGCACTGACAACACTAGCACTGACAACACTAGCACTGACAACACTAGCACTGACAACACTAGCACTGACAACACTAGCACTGACAACACTAGCACTGACAACACTAGCACTGACAACACTAGCACTGACAACACTAGCACTGACAACACTAGCACTGACAACACTAGCACTGACAACACTAGCACTGACAACACTAGCACTGACAACACTAGCACTGACAACACTAGCACTGACAACACTAGCACTGACAACACTAGCACTGACAACACTAGCACTGACAACACTAGCACTGACAACACTAGCACTGACAACACTAGCACTGACAACACTAGCACTGACAACACTAGCACTGACAACACTAGCACTGACAACACTAGCACTGACAACACTAGCACTGACAAGGCTAAGCTTCACCAGTTCAACACTGAGAATAACGTCTCATCGCTTACAAGTGTTCAGTTCCATCTCGGTGAAGTTAACTTCAGTGTTGATACACTGAATATACTCCAGTTCACTAATTAGTCACACGTTTTAGTTAACTGAGCGAGTGTGCATCCTCACTCCACGATGTGTTGATGCACACTGAGGCTTACATCTGTTTAACCTATGATTCCAGATGTTTCGACAAAGATACCAACCTGGCGGGATGGCACACGTTTCAAAATGTTCGTATTTCCTCTACTATTTGGAGTTATTTTGCTTAGATCACCGGTACTAATCAAATAATTAAAATCCTAGGAACTGTAGTATTTAACAAGTCTCTAGAGGCAACTAGAATTTATTAAATATTGAGAAACAGTTGTCAGCAGTGAGTTAGTCTAACGCCATGATGGGGTTGAATTTGTGTCAAACCAAAACCTTATAGAAAGTTCCAGTACCTGTAGGTTAGCTGTAGATGCTTCCAGGGGTCACCGCCCCCGCGGCCCGGTACCATACCAGGCCGCGGGGGCTGACTTGATCAACCAGGCTCTTGGTGCTAGCTACAAGCAGTTCAACATGTGCGCCACAGCATGGGTGATCAGGAATTAGATAAACTTATCAAGTGTGTTGGTAATTCCCCTTTATGTATAAATGTTGTTTGGAGAGTCTTGGTCCCTCTACGCTTATTAAGTTATCTCTTGTATTTTGCACCGTCTTCCAAGCATCTTGCTCTAGTAGGGAGTGATTTTAGTGTAGATTTGGGACCAGGTATGAATTGTGTTGTATATCTCCTACGTTCTGAGGTGAACAGTTCAAGGGATTTCATGTGTTCCCAATAATTCATATGCTTGACTGAGGGTGAGGTTGGTGGGGTGAGGGTGGTGTGGAGGAAGGGGGTGAGGGTAGAGAGGGGGAGGGGTTCGTGTGAGAGTTGTGGGGTCGGAGACTCCATCAGCACCACAAGACAGGGCAAATCCGGTGATGCAACTGCAAATCTATCAATTTCGCAACGTACTGGGTGTAGAGGCAGGGGTGAGGCAGTGTAGAGGCAGGGGTGAGGCAGTGTAGAGGCAGGGGTGAGGCAGTGTAGAGGCAGGGGTGAGGCAGTGTAGAGGCAGGGGTGAGGCAGTGTAGAGGCAGGTGTGAGGGAGCGTAGAGGCAGGGGTGAGGCAGTGTAGAGGCAGGGGTGAGGGAGCGTAGAGGCAGGGTGAGGCAGTGTAGAGGCAGGGGTGAGGCAGTGTAGAGGCAGGGTGAGGCAGTGTAGAGGCAGGGGTGAGGCAGTGTAGAGGCAGGTGTGAGGGAGCGTAGAGGCAGGGGTGAGGCAGTGTAGAGGCAGGGGTGAGGGAGCGTAGAGGCAGGGGTGAGGCAGTGTAGAGGCAGGGGTGAGGCAGTGTAGAGGCAGGGGTGAGGCAGTGTAGAGGCAGTGTAGAGGCCGGGGTGAGGCAGTGTAGAGGCAGGTGTGAGGGAGTGTAGAGGCAGGGGTGAGGCAGTGTAGAGGCAGGTGTGAGGGAGTGTAGAGGCAGGGGTGAGGCAGTGTAGAGGCAGGGGTGAGGGAGCGTAGAGGCAGGGGTGAGGCAGTGTAGAGGCAGGGGTGAGGCAGTGTAGAGGCAGGGGTGAGGCAGTGTAGAGGCAGTGTAGAGGCCGGGGTGAGGGAATGTAGAGGCAGGGGTGAGGAAACGTAGAGGCAGGGGTGAGGGAGTGTAGAGGCAGGGGTGAGGCAGTGTAGAGGCAGGGGTGAGGGAGTGTAGAGGCAGGGGTGAGGCAGTGTAGAGGCAGGGGTGAGGCAGTGTAGAGGCAGGGGTGAGGCAGTGTAGAGGCAGGGGTGAGGCAGTGTAGAGGCCGGGGAGAGGAATGTAGAGGCAGGGGTGAGGAAACGTAGAGGCAGGGGTGAGGCAGTGTAGAGGCAGGGGTGAGGCAGTGTAGAGGCAGGGGTGAGGGAGTGTAGAGGCAGGGGTGAGGCAGTGTAGAGGCAGGGGTGAGGCAGTGTAGAGGCAGGGGTGAGGGAATGTAGAGGCAGGGGTGAGGAAACGTAGAGGCAGGGGTGAGGAAACGTAGAGGCAGGGGTGAGGAAATGTAGAAGCAGGGTGAGGAAACGTAGAGGCAGGGTGAGGCAGTGTAGAGGCAGGGTGAGGGAATGTAGAGGCAGGGGTGAGGAAACGTAGAGGCAGGGGTGAGGAGTGTGGAGGCAGGGGTGAGGGAGAGTAGAGGTAGGGGTGAGGGAGTGTAGATGCAGGGGTGAGGGAATGTAGAGGCAGGGGTGAGGAAACGTAGAGGCAGGGGTGAGGCAGTGTAGAGACAGGGGTGAGGGAGTGTAGAGGCAGGGGTGAGGCAGGTGTAGAGGCAGGGTTGAGGCAGTGTAGAGGCAGGGTGAGGCAGTGTAGAGACAGGGGTGAAGCGGTGTAGAGGCAGGGGTGAAGGAGTGTAGAGGCAGGGGTGAGGGAGTGTAGAGGTAGGGGTGAGGCAGTGTAGAGGCAGGGGTGAGGCAGTGTAGAGGAAGGGGTGAGGCAGTGTAGAGGCAGGGGTGAAGCAGTATAGAGGCAGGGGTGAGGCAGTGTAGAGGCAGTGGTGAGGCAGTGTAGAGGCAGGGGTGAGGCAGTGTAGAGGCAGGGGTGAGGCAGTGTAGAGGCAGGGGTGAGGCAGTGTAGAGGCAGGGGTGAGGCAGTGTAGAGGCAGGGGTGAGGCAGTGTAGAGGCAGGGGTGAGGCAGTGTAGAGGCAGGGTGAGGCAGGTAGAGGCAGGGGTGAGGCAGTGTAGAGGCAGGGTGAGGCAGAAGTAGGGAGGCAGGGTGAGGCAGTGAGAGGCAGGGGTGAGGCAGTGTAGAGGCAGGGGTGAGGCAGTGTAGAGGCAGGGGTGAGGCAGTGTAGAGGCAGGGGTGATCGAGTAGAATGAGGAGAGTATAGAGAGAAAGTCAGAAAGAGAACGTGTGAGATGAATGAGGGAGAGGGAATAGAAAGGGAGTGGAGTGAGTAGTAAGTGGGGTGAGTAGAAAGGAAGTGGGGTGAGTAGAAAAGTGGGGTGAGTAGAAAGGAAATGGGGTGAGTAGAAAGGAAATGGGGTGAGTAGAAAGTGGAGTAGAAAGGGAGTGGAGTAGAAAGAAAGTGGGGTGAGTATAAACGAAGTGGAGTGAGGCAAAAGGAAGTGAAGTGAGTAGAGAAGGAGTGAAGTGAGTATTAAGGGAGTGAAGTGAGTAGTAAGGGGGTGGAGTAGAGAGGGAGTGAAGTGAGTATTAAGGGAGTGAAGTGAGTAGAGAGGGAGAAAAGCAAGCAGAGAAGGAGTGAAAGTAGCGAAGGAAACGGAGGGAGTGATAAAGTAGTGATAGCAAGGAGTCAAGGGAGAATAAAGGGAACAGATAGGAAAAGAGAAGGAAAGAGGAAGAGCAGAGCAGGAGAAGAGAGTAGAGAGAGAGAGAGAGAGAGAGAGAGAGAGAGAGAGAGAGAGAGAGAGAGAGAGAGAGAGAGAGAGAGAGAGAGAGAATAGAGATGGAAGCAGACACCTGAAGGAGGACTTACCAAAGAGGAAACAGAGAAGGAAAAAGGAGGAATACAAGGGATGGAGGGTAGGGATGGAGGGTAGGGATGGAGGGTAGAGATGGAGGGTGGGGATGGAGGGTAGGGATGGAGGGTAGGGATGGAGGGTGGAGATGGAGGGTAGGGATGGAGGGTAGGGATGGAGGGTAGGGATGGAGGGTGGGGATGGAGGGTGGGGATGGAGGATGGAGATGGAGGGTGGGGATGGAGGGTAGGGATGGAGGGTAGGGATGGAGGGTGGAGATGGAGGGTAGGGATGGAGGGTAGGGATGGAGGGTGGAGATGGAGGGTAGGGATGGAGGGTACCAGGAGAAGGCTTAACATGTCCACCACACTAGACGGATGGAAGCCTTGGCCAACACAAAACCTGGTGACTATAAATCTTCTGGTAGCGCATTTTTACCTTGTATTACACTGTAGCACTGACATTCTACCTTGTATTACACTAACACTGACATTCTACCTTGTATTACACTGTAACACTGACATTCTACCTTGTATTACACTAACACTGACATTCTACCTTGTATTACACTGTAACACTGACATTCTACCTTGTATTACACTAACACTGACATTTTACTTTGTATTACACTGTAACACTGACATTTTACCTTGTATTACACTGTAGCACTGACATTCTACCTTGTATTACACTGTAACACTGACATTCTACCTTGTATTACACGGTAACACTGACATTCTACCTTGTATTACACTGTAACACTGACATTCTACCTTGTATTACACTGTAACACTGACATTCTACCTTGTATTACACTGTAGCACTGACATTCTACCTTGTATTACACTGTAACAGACATTCTACCTTGTATTACACTGTAGCACTGACATTCTACCTTGTATTATACTGTAACACTGACATTCTACCTTGTATTACACTGTAGCACTGACATTCTACCTTGTATTACACTGTAACACTGACATTTCAAGTTTTTTTATATACAACATTCATTCATACTCACACACACACACACACACACACACACACACACACACACACACACACACACACACACAGACCAAGTGTCTATCGACAAGTGTCTTTGACAAATGTAAGGTCATGCTAGGTGAGGACAGACCGGAGACAGAGTACAATATCAAGAGAGTGAAAGAGGGGTCTAGGGGTCAACATAACACCTAGCATGTCGCCAGAGATACACATCAAATACGGAAGCCCAGTAAACTTCAGAACAACATTCAGGAACGTGAATATAGAATCCTTCAGGTCAGGTTACGTGGTTACCTGTGGTCGCTTCCTGTGGGTCACTACCCCATCCCCCATAGCCTGATTGTGGTTAATAGCTGAGGGACTGACCACCTCAAATAATTTTTCTCCAATGATGGACTGATTACATCATCTTTATTTCATTACTACTCTTGCCTCTGTATTTGACTGAAGAAGTCTACTGTGTGGGCGAAACGTTTCATCAATAAATATATCCAACTGTTGCACATGTGTCTTAATCTTTATCCAGATTAAGTCGCTCATAGACTATATGGTTTTGAGGGAAGTAAGAATAGATTTACTGCTAAAGCTCCTGGGCTGTGGGAAGGAGTTCACTTGGGTTACAGTTGGCGCCTCTGATGGAACATGTACAGTACCGGTGTTTCCCGAATATTACCTATCAGAAGTCCCGTTGCCGAAGCGGTAGAGCGCTGGACCTGTTAATCTCGGGACTACGGTTCGAGCTTCCCGTCCATCCTTCTGTTTATTCCAGGCCACTGGAGTTTTACGACTCACTAGCCGCGAGTTCATTCCCCACCCGTAACGTGGTTTGTTTACATTTGTGTCATTACGATTTCGTGAACCATAACTTGGTATCTCATCATTCTATCAAAGACCTTTTATGTCATGTTAGTCTTACTGGTCTCTAAATTTTTCCACATTTCTGCTGCCTACTTTGTGAAGGCTGTGTCTGAGCTTTTAAAAACCTCTGGAATTTTACCAGAATCTAAGCTCCTCTTCCATTAGTTCACGAATCTGCTAATACCACTTTGCATTTCTTTACCAATACCGAATTCCAGGAATCAGGCCCAGGAGCTGCATGTTGTCTATTTCTTTATATATAATTTGTAGGGCAGACAGAAGTAGTGAAAGTATTACACAGGTCGTCAACCTGACTGTGTCGAGTACATTACTGTGCCCTGAGTCATTCACACCTTCATGTACACCTGTGTGTGACTGGAGTACATGCTCAACACACGAAGATTTTGACTTGGATTTGATATGTATGAACAATGCTTAACAATTAGCAAACTGGCTGAGTGGCCGAATATTGAGTACTTTGATACAGTGTGTGCAGGTTCGAATCCTGCTGGGGGTTGAGAGATAATGTTCTTTTATGTATAAACCAATATTTACAGTTTTTTCTTGATTTCCTAAATCATTTATTTTTTCTTATTTTTTTGTCTGGGTTGAGCACTTTACTCTGTACCACCAATTTGTTGGTGGAGGTTTTCTGTGTTTAATTTCTGGTATTTACGTATTTAAAGTTCATCATTCTTATTTATTTCTTCCCTAAAATATTCATGTGCGGCCAGTAGTAACAGCCTGGTTAATCAGGCCCGGATCCACCGGGAGGCCTGGTCGTGGACTGGGCCGCAGGGGCGTTGACCCCCGGAATACCCTCCAGGTAGGTTGGTATCTTTCAATGTTTATACCTTTGATGAGTTTCGAGAGTCTTACTATTCTCGGAGCCCGGTCATAGACCAGGCTTTCTTAGTGGTGCAATATATATTTCAAAAAGACCTTGTATACTTCTATATTTATCTTCTCCATATACTGCCCTGTGTTAAGAATGGAGGAACACTGCAGAAGGACTACTGGCTCACGACGGCTTCCAGAGAATGTTCTTCAGAGCCCATCAATTCATCGAAGTCAATTCTTGGATTGTTGGAATTAAATTTACTAAGAACATATGGAAGGAGCACTGCTGTAGGTCTACTGGCCCATGCTAGGCAAGTCCAATCTTAAAGAAGCAATATTTCTGAACCCATAAATCACAACAGTTGCACAACCCAGGTCAACACGGGTTTAGAACAGGTCTTCCCTGCCTCTCACAGCTACTAGACCAATACAAACATTCCTTCCAGGCTACTAACTAGGCTATCCATACAGAAATTTAAGTTGGTTTAGATCTCAGTGTTATCAAAGTATACTGAACATAAGATTATCTCTGATTAGTTCCTCATTGATCGTAATGAGTAGATTTTGCATATTTTCAATTCTACCTTTACCTCTGATGTATCTATAATGAGTTCCGAGAGTATCTATTCTCAGACTCGTCTGGTGCTAGCCTCTTTACCAAGGCTGTTGCTGCTGGCGGACCACTGACCCACATATCCATCACAGCCTGGTTGATCTGGTACGTATACCTGGAGAGGGTTTCGGGGGTCAACGCCCCCGCGGCCTGGTCTGAGACCAGGCCTCATGGTAGATCAGGGTCTGATCAACCAGGCTGTTACTGATGGCCACACGCAAACTGACGTACGAACCACAGCCCGGCTGGTCAGATACTGACTTTAGGTGCCTGTCCAGAGCCTTCTTGAAGACAGCCAGGGGTCTATTGGTGGTGAAGAAACTTGTCCAGTTTTCCCTTAAAGACTTCTACACTTGTTCCAGCAGTGTTTCTGATATCTTCTGGTAAGATGTTGAATAATCTGGAGCCAGGGATGTTGATACAGTGTTCTCTTATTGTGCCCACGGTGCTCCTGCTTTTCACTAGGACACAGTGTTCTCTTATTGTGACCATGGTACAACCAGGTTGTTGCTGCCAGTGGATGTTGATACAGTGTTCTCTTATTGAATACATGATACTCCTGCTTTTCAATAGGTTTATTTTATATTTTTTCCTATATCTCAAACCAAGACATTTTGATAGTGGGCAGATTTCGGACGAAGCTCCCCAGCATCTTCCACGTGTATATATCATCACTTCTCTCTCCTACTCTCTAGGAATAACATCCACACCACTTTCGGGCATTCACAGTAGTTTAAATAATTTATTGGTTCTATGTGGGCAGTAAGTGATTTCTGTATCTATCTCCCCTGTCCTGAACACAACCGTCAACACTGAACAATACTCGAAGCAGGAGAGCACAAGTGATTTAGTGCCACCATTGGCATTAGTTATCTTGTTTTGAAAGTTCTCTTTACCCACCAGGTCATTTTCCTGGCTGTTGTGACTTTTACCTTATTGTGTTCTTTGAAAGAAAGGTCAGCCGACATAATTACTCCCAGCGAGGGGAAATTACCATCCCCATACCAGCGAGGGGAAATTACCATCCCCATACCAGCGAGGGGAAACTTCTATCCAGAACAGAGAAAAAAATCCACAACTGCAATTCTAACTTAAGGAAAAAAAAATCTTCCATTGCAATTGAGATAAGAGCCCAGCCCAAGGCCCTTGTGAGAGCCCAGCCCAAGGCCCTTGTGAGAGCCCAGCCCAAGGCCCTTGTGAGAGCCCAGCCCAAGGCCCTTGTGAGAGCCCAGCCCAAGGCCCTTGTGAGAGCCCAGCCCAAGGCCCTTGTGAGAGCCCAGCCCAAGGCCCTTGTGAGAGCCCAGCCCAAGGCCCTTGTGAGAGCCCAGCCCAAGGCCCTTGTGAGAGCCCAGCCCTAGGCCCTTGTGAGAGCCCAGCCATTATTCCTTGTGAGAGCCCAGCCCTAGGCCCTTGTGAGATCCCAGCCCTAGGCTCTTGTGAGAGCCCAGCCCTAGGCCCTTGTGAGAGCCCAGCCCTAGGCCCTTGTGAGAGCCCAGCCATTATTCCTTGTGAGAGCCCAGCCCTTATTCCTTGTGAGAGCCCAGCCCTTGGCTCTTGTGAGAGCCCAGCCCTTGGCTCTTGTGAGAGCCCAGCCCTTGGCTCTTGTGAGAGCCCAGCCCTTGGCTCTTGTGAGAGCCCAGCCATTAATCCTTCGAGAGCCCAGCCTTGAGCCCTTGAGTGTAGGTCCAGCCCCTGCCCACCAAACCACCACTCTCCCGAGCTCTTGAACGAGAGCACCGGCGCGCAAGCACTCTCGCGAGCACGCGCGTGCACACAACGTCCATAACCCTCTAGAGCGTGACGTCAACTACCCACACGTCTTCATAAAACACTCTCATAATGCTGAAAAAATAATACGAAAAGAGGTGACTTTTCTTTCTCATATAGTATATATACTTATATATATATATATATATATATATATATATATATATATATATATATATATATATATATATATAATGTCGTGCCGATTAGGTAAAACTGGTCAATTAGCAAGAACTCATCTAAAATTGAGTCCTTTCTAAAATTTTCTCTTATACGTTTAAAGATATATATTTTTCATTTATGTTAATGTAAGAATATATAATTTTGTACCAAGAGAAACTTTGAAAACCTACCTAACCTTATTACAACAAGCGCAATTTAATTTAGCCTAACCCAACTAAATATATTTTAGATACGTTAACATTAATTTAATAATAAACAAACACAATGAAATATATTTTTTTCGTTATGTTCAGAATGATTTTGGCTAAATTATTGCATACACAAATTTTCCCTTGTCTTATATGGCAAGATGAGCGTTGCTATTTAAGCCAGTTCTAACCCGAGTGCTGCAACCTTGCATTCTGATGCAACAATAATCAATGGTTGCCAGCACTGGTAATACCACCCATTATCAATGATAGCAATTAAAGTTGCGTCACCCGAATACATAAATACATTACGAGTTCATGGTGTAAACATTATGAATGGTAGAAGCCATGGTAGAAGCCATGGTAGAAGCCATGGTAGAAGCCATGGTAGAAGCCATGGTAGAAGCCATGGTAGGGGACATTCTCCATATACGCAATTTCACCTGCCTTAAATGGGGCTGTTAATGTACAGTAATATTCCGGTCTAGAGTTAACACGGAGTACAGCTCATGGGACTGGAGGCCTGCCCAATAGTTTATGTGATTGACTAATTTTATACGAGTAGTGAAGGTTCGCTGTACATTCTCCAGATCTGCAATTTCAATTCCAGTCTAAACAGAACAAGTGACTTGACATCCCTTGTTTGAAGGTTCTAGTTATCCATTCTAGAGAGAACAACTGACTTAAAGAGTATCATCATTGCCTCAGCTTTTCTTGTTTTGAAGGTTCTAGTTATCCAGCCAATCATATTCCTTGACACCGTTGTGATCTTTGAAGGTTAGATCTGACATTATCACTCCCAAAACATCCATATTGTACTCCTGTCCATGAGATGCTTTGAATGCAAATTTTTTGTTTCCAAATGTTATTTCCTGAGCATTTCCATACTAAAGTAACTGAAATTTGTCCTCGTTAAACACATTTTTTGGGGTTAAAATTGTTATAAGTATGCATGTGTATGTGTTATGAGAAAAGGGTCGAATACTGTGCCCTGAGCAACAGAACTTTCCACGGTGGAGTCTCTGATGTAACCATCTTGATTATATTACTGTTTACGGTGAATTTCTTGGACAACTGAAGGTACATCTACCCATTTTTAGAGTGAGAAAATGAAAGCAGGTATCAGAGAGAGAGACAGACAGACAGACAGACAGACAGACAGACAGACAGACAGACAGACAGAGACAGAGAGAGAATTAGATTTTTAGACTTTGCCAGCGAAGTGGCTAGTTTATTGTGCACCTTACTCATATCCATCCTGTGGATGGTAGTCCAAGAGCATATGAATACACAAAAGGACTAGGAACTAGGCCCCAAAAGGGTTAACAGGAGGATAGAGAGAGAGAGAATAATGAGAGGTCTGAGGACAGATTAGTTCATTGTGCGCCCATACTCTGACGATATAGAGGTGGTAAATGAAGCAATCTACAGTGATCCCCATACTCACTAACTGGTAAAAGGATACCAGCCTTAATGAACACCTCTCACCTGCCTCACCTCTCTCTCTCTCTCTCTCTCTCTCTCTCTCTCTCTCTCTCTCACACACACACACACACACACGAGGGGTTTTACAAGGCTAGGTTAAGGTGTCCTGCCTTTATTTACAAGCTAAGAGCTGTTACCTACATCAGCTCATTTAAAAGCCTTTTTATTGTTATGAGACGTACAAGTAGGGAAAAGGTTGAAGTTGGAGCCATCTGTGAGCCAGAGATTTTTCTCTCTCTCTCCCTATTTCTTCCCCTCGGTCTCTCTACTTATATAACTCTTTTCCCCTCATTCTTTCCTTAGCTCACTTTCTCTTTTGCTTACTTTCTTTCACTAACTTTCTCTTTCCCTCGCTCACTCTTCACTCATTTTCCCCTTACTCCCTCACTTTCTTCCCCACTCGTTCTTTCTCCCTCGCTCACTTTCTCCATCATTCTTTCTTCCTCATATCCATGCACAATTTCTCCCTCGCTCATTTCCTTCCTCACTTTTTCCCTTGCTGTCTCCGTCACCTTCTCCATTGCTCACTTTCCGTTTCTCCCTCACTTTCTCCATTGCTCACTTTCTCTCCCTAACTTTCTCCACTGCTCACTTTCTCTTCTTCACTTTCTCCATTGCTCACTTTCTCCACTGCTCACTTTCTCTCCCTCACTTTCTCTACTGCTCACTTTCTCTACTGCTCAATTTCTCCATTGCTCACTTTCTCCATTGCTCATTTTCTCTCCCTCACTTTCTCAATTGCTCACTTTCTCTCCCTCACTTTCTCCATTGCTCACTTTCTCTCCCTCACTTTCTCCATTGCTCACTTTCCCTCACTTTCTCCATTGCTCACTTTCTCTCCCTCACTTTCTCCATTGCTCACTTTCTCTCTCTCCATTGCTCACTTTCTATCCCTCACTTTCTCCATTGCTCATTTTCTCTCCCTCACTTTCTCCATTGCTCACTTTCCCTCACTTTCTCCATTGCTCACTTTCTCTCCCTCACTTTCTCCATTGCTCACTTTCTCTCTCTTTCTCCATTGCTCACTTTCTCTCCCTCACTTTCTCCATTGCTCATTTCTCTCCCTCACTTTCTCCATTGCTCACTCTCTCTCCCTCACTTTCTCCATTGCTCACTCTCTCTCTTTCACTTTCTCCATTGCTCACTTTCTCTCCCTCACTTTCTCCATTGCTCACTTTCTCCATTGCTCACTTTCTCTCCCTCACTTTCTCCATTGCTCACTTTCTCTCCCTCCCTTTCTCCTTTGCTCACTTTCTCTCCCTCACTTTCTCCATTGCTCACTCTCCCTCACTTTCTCCATTGCTCACTTTCTCTCCCTCACTTTCTCCATTGCTCACTTTCTCTCTCTTTCTCCATTGCTCACTTTCTCTCCCTCACTTTCTCCATTGCTCACTTTCTCTCCCTAACTTTCTCCATTGCTCACTTTCTATCCCTCACTTTCTCCATTGCTCACTTTCTCTCTTTCTCCATTGCTCACTTTCTCTCCCTCACTTTCTCCATTGCTCACTTTCTCTCCCTCACTTTCTCTCCCTCACTTTCTCCATTGCTCACTTTCTCTCCCTCACTTTCTCCATTGCTCACTTTCTCTCCCTCACTTTCTCCATTGCTCACTCTCTCTCCCTCACTTTCTCCATTGCTCACTCTCTCTCCCTCACTTTCTCCATTGCTCACTCTCTCTCCCTCACTTTCTCTATTGCTCACTTTCTCTCCCTCACTTTCTCCATTGCTCACTTTCTCTCTCTTTCTCCATTGCTCACTTTCTCTCCCTCACTTTCTCCATTGCTCACTTTCTCTCCCTCCCTTTCTCCATTGCTCACTTTCTCTCCCTCACTTTCTCCATTGCTCACTCTCTCTCCCTCACTTTCTCCATTGCTCACTTTCTCTCCCTCACTTTCTCCATTGCTCACTTTCTCTCTCTCCATTGCTCACTTTCTCTCTCTCCATTGCTCACTTTCTCTCCCTCACTTTCTCCATTGCTCACTTTCTCTCCCTAACTTTCTCCATTGCTCACTTTCTCTCCCTCACTTTCTCCATTGCTCACTTTCTCTCTCTTTCTCCATTGCTCACTTTCTCTCCCTCACTTTCTCCATTGCTCACTTTCTCTCCCTCACTTTCTCCATTGCTCACTTTCTCTCCCTCACTTTCTCCCCCAACAATGAAAAAGTCGTAACAATTGTAAAATGAAGAAAAAATTGAAACTCTGGTAGAATTTATTGCTTGTTACAAATCTCCATATTTTTTCACCTTAAAGCAGCAGGTGCACGGCTTAGGTGAGGCACCTAGGGCAGGTGCACGGCTTAGGTGAGGCACCTAGGGCAGGTGCACGGCTTAGGTGAGGCACCTAGGGCAGGTGCATGGCTTAGGTGAGGCACCTAGGGCAGGTGCATGGCTTAGGTGAGGCACCTAGGGCAGGTGCACGGTTTAGATGAGGCACCTAGAGCAGGTGCACGGCTAAGATGAAGCACCAGGGCAGGTGCACGGCTTAGGTGAGGCACCTAGAGGAGGTGCACGACTTAGGTGAGGCACCCAGGGCAGGTGCACGGCATAGGTGAGGCACCCAGGGCAAGTGCACGGCTTAGGTGAGGCCCCTAGGGCAGGTGCATGGCTTAGGTGAGGCACCTAGGGCAGGTGCACGGTTTAGATGAGGCACCAGGGCAGGTGCACGGCTTAGATGAGGCACCTAGAGCAGGTGCACGGCTAAGATGAGGCACCAGGGCAGGTGCACGGCTTACGTGAGGCACCTAGAGCAGGTGCACGACTTAGGTGAGGCACCCAGGGCAAGTGCACGGCTTAGGTGAGGCACCTAGGGCAGGTGCACGGCTTAGGTGAGGTATCCAGGCAGGTGTACTTATTAGGTGAAGCACCCAGGGCAGGTGCACGATTTAGGTAAAGTTCCCAGGGTAAGTGCACTCTTTAGGTGAGGCTCCCAGTTTAGGTGCACGGTTTAGGTGAGTCTCCTACAAATCAAGATTATATGATGCTTGCCTGGTCAACCAGGTTGTCACTGCTGGTAGTCCGCTGGCACACACATCCATCACAGCCTGGAATATGTTTTCGTCTCATTCGTGGTCACAGTAGTGGCCTAGGCTAACCTTGTATGAGCCTCATTAAGCCTGCAAAGTATACCCTTCATATACCTTTCAAGGGGATCCTATATCTGCGTCCGGGTCCCAGACCTTCCAACTAAGGGTCTGATCAACAAGGCCAATCGTACTTGTAGCGTGCAGTCCAACTTATGCACCACAGCCTGGCTGATCAGGAACTTAGTGAGTTTCCTCTTGAAGACAGCTATGTGTACGTTGGTAATTCCCATTATGTACCTTATATGTACATATCTCTTTCTAATGGTTATAATGATAACCATAATTTTTAAAGGGGTGGAGGGGTAAGCCAGTGGAAGGCCTCGGTCAGATGACCAAAAGCTCAAGTTTTTGGTCATCTGATTTGAGCAGTGCCACCATTGGCATTATTTCTCTCGATTTGAAAGTTGTCACTGTCCCCCCACCACTGTCCTGTCTTTCGTGGCATTTGTTGTATGCGATCTCTAAATGATAGGTAATCTGACATTACATCCAGGTCTTTGACGCGTTCCTTTCGCTTTATAAGATGGTCCTCCTGGCCGCGGGGGCACTGACCCCAGAAACCCCCCTCCAGGTATATCTGAAATGTTAAAACTAATCACCACTGAACATCATGTTATTCTCTGTTTACTTCTGCAAATTCCCCCGTGTCTTCTACCGAGGAGACTTTCACTTATTTCAGTATCATCTTCAAATGTTAGGTAACCGTGGCGAGTGTTCTTACTTATGTCAGCTAAGAGGATAAGAAACAGTAGAGGTGCCAGGACAGTGCCTCGGGGCACTCAACTTTTAACTCTGCTGGTGGATTTTCTTTGCTTTTTACTACATTTTGCGTTTTAGTTAGCAGAAGGTTTTGTGTATTTTATTCAGGTCTGCTATTTCGCCTGCCTTAACTAGGGGGCTGCTAGTGTATAGCAACACTGCTCTCTAGAGAACACAAGAGACTTCAAGAGAAGCACCATTAACTTACCAATCCTTGTTTAGTAATGGTAGAATTACCCACCAAATATTGGGTAAAACGACACAGATGCAACTAATGTGACATTTTATTATGGCAACGTTTCGCTCTTCAGCTTGATAAAGCTCCTGGAGAGCGAAAAGTTCCCACAATAAAATGCCACATTAATTGCATTATTACGATATTCTTTATTTGTAATAGGCAATGTTAGTCTAGGGGAAGGAGAATTTACACTCCAGTAATATCGTAATAAAACTCTATTCTGAGGATATGATTTATATCAATGAGGAGATCGAAAAGACTTTGATAAAATATAATTTTAATATAACGTAGACCACGTTATTTACTTAAGGTATTTCTTGTGTACCTTTTTCTTAGTTATATTGTATATATTTAAACCTTACACACAACTTATAGATTAACTGGGCTATCATTCTTCACTGAATGTTCCTTTAGAATAAACATGAACAATAAAGTTTTATGGACTCTATTTTCTGAGCCATTAAATGTTGACTAGAACAGAAGAAGTCTCTAAACAGATTGAGTTCTTCTTTATGATGAAAAGTTGACCAGATCTCACAATGTGTGTAGACTAGAGAGTATAACTCTAGTACACTGGCTTCTCAAAGTGAGTTCAGCGCCTCTCTGCTTATAGTGAAGGTCACAGTCGCTTACTCACTTTCAGAAGCCAGTGTACTAGAGTTATACTCTCTATTCTACACACATTGTGAGATCTGGTCAACTTTCATCATAAGAAGAACTCAATCTGTTAGAGACTTCTTCTGTTCTAGTCAACATTTAATGGCTCAGAAAATAGAGTCCATTCTTTATTGTTCATGTTTATTCTAAAGGAACATTCAGTGAAGAATGATAGCCAGTTAATCTATAAGTTGTGTGTAAGTTTAAGTATATACAATATAACTAAGAAAAGGTACACAAAATACCTTAAGTAAATAACGTGGTCTACGTTATATTAAAATTATATTTTATCAAAGTCTTTTCGATCTCCTCATTGATATAAATCATATCCTCAGAATAGAGTTTTATTACGATATTACTGGAGTGCAAATTCTCCTTCCCCTAGACTAACATTGTCTATTACATATAAAGAATATCTTAATAATGCATCTATGTCCATTTACCATTGTTTAAAAGGTTCTAGTTATTCGTCCTATCTTTTTCTTTCTAGTTGTGGTAATAACAGTGTAGTGATCCTTGAAGGTGAGATGTGAGCTTAGTACTCACTCCTGGCTCCCTCATAACAGTGTAGTGATCCTTGAAGGTGAGATGTGAGCTTAGTACTCACTCCTGGCTCCCTCAAAACAGTGTTGTGATCCTTGAAGGTGAGATGTGAGCTTAGTACTCACTCCTGGTTCCCTTATAACAGTGTAGTGATCCTTGAAGGTCAGATGTGAGCTTAGTACTCACTCCTGGCTCCCTCATACCAGTGTAGTGATCCTTGAAGGTGAGATGTGAGCTTAGTACTCACTCCTGGCTCCCTCATAACAGTGTAGTGATCCTTGAAGGTGATATCTGAGCTTAGTACTCACTCCTGGCTCCCTCATAACAGTGTAGTGATCCTTGAAGGTGAGATGTGAGCTTAGTACTCACTCCTGGCTCCCTCATAATAGTGTTGTGATCCTTGAAGGTGATATCTGAGCTTAGTACTCACTCCTGGCTCCCTCATAACAGTGTTGTGATCCTTGAAGGTGAGATGTGAGCTTATTACTCACTCTTAGCTCCCTCATAACAATGTTGTGATCCTTGAAGGTGAGATGTGAGCTTAGTACTCACTCCTTGCTCCCTCATAACAGTGTTGTGATCCTTGAAGGTGAGATGCGAGCTTAGTACTCACTCCTGGCTCTCTCATAACAGTGTTGTGATCCTTGAAGGTGATATCTGAGCTTAGTACTCACTCCTGGCTCCCTCATAACAGTGTAGTGATCCTTGAAGGTGATATCTGAGCTTAGTACTCACTCCTGGCTCCCTCATAACAGTGTAGTGATCCTTGAAGGTGATATCTGAGATTTGTACTCACTCCTGGCTCCCTCATAACAGTGTAGTGATCCTTGAAGGTGATATCTGAGCTTAGTACTCACTCCTGGCTCCCTCATAACAGTGTAGTGATCCTTGAAGGTGATATCTGAGGTTAGTACTCACTCCTGACTCCCTCATGACAGTGTAGTGATCCTTGAAGGTGAGATGTGAGCTTAGTACTCACTCCTGGCTCCCTCATAACAGTGTAGTGATCCTTAAAGGTGAGATGTGAGCTTAGTACTCACTCTTGGCTCCCTCATAACAGTGTTGTGATCCTTGAAGGTGAGATGTGAGCTTAGTACTCACTCCTGGCTCCCTCATAACAGTTTTGTGATCCTTGAAGGTGATATCTGAGCTTAGTACTCATTCCTGGCTCCCTCATAACAGTGTGGTGATCCTTGAAGGTGATATCTGAGCTTAGTACTCACTCCTGGCTCCCTCATAACAGTGTTGTGATCCATGAAGGTGAGATGTGAGCTTATTACTCACTCCTAGCTCCCTCATAACAGTGTTGTGATCCTTGAAGATGAAATGTGAGCTTAGTACTCACTCCTGGCTCCCTCATAACAGTGTTGTGTTCCCTGAAGGTGAGATGCGAGCATAGTACTCACTCCTGAATCCCTCATAAGAGTGTTGTGGTCCTTGAAGGTGAGATCTGAGCTTAGTACTCACTCCTGGCTTCTTCAAAACAGTGTTGTGATCCTTGAAGGTGAGATGTGAACTTAGTACTAACTCCTGGCTCCCTCATAACAGTGTTGTGTTCCCTGAAGGTGAGATGCGAGCATAGTACTCACTCCTGAATCCCTCAAAACAGTGTTGTGATCCTTGAATGTGAGATCTGAGCTTAGTACTCACTCCTGACTCTCTCAAAACAGTGTTGTGATCCTTGAAGGTGAGATGTGAGCTTAGTACTCACTCCTGGCTCCCTCATAAGTGTTGTGATCCTTGAAGGTGAGATGTGAGCTTAGTACTCACTCCTGGCTCCCTCATAACAGTAATGTGATCTTTGAAGGTGAGATGTGAGCTTAGTACTCACTCCTGGCTCCCTCATAACAGTGTTGTGATCCTTGAAGGTGAGATGTGAGCTTAGTACTCACTCCTGGCTCCCTCATAACAGTGTTATGATCCTTGAAGGTGAGATGTGAGCTTAGTACTCACTCCTGGCTCCCTCATAACAGTGTTGTGATCCTTGAAGGTGAGATGTGAGCTTAGTACTCAATCCTGGCTCCCTCATAACAGTGTAGTGATCCTTGAAAGTGAGATGTGAGCTTAGTACTCACTCCTGGCTCCCTCATAAGTGTTGTGATCCTTGAAAGTGAGATATGAGCTTAGTACTCACTCCTGGCTCCCTCATAACAGTGTTGTGATCCTTGAAGGTGAGATGTGAGCTTAGTACTCACTCCTGGCTCCCTCATAACAGTGTAGTGATCCTTGAAGGTGAGATGTGAGCTTAGTACTCACTCCTGGCTCCCTCATAACAGTGTAGTGATCCTTGAAGGTGATATCTGAGCTTAGTACTCACTCCTGGCTCCCTCATAACAGTGTTGTGATCCTTGAAGGTGAGATGTGAGCTTATTACTCACTCCTAGCTCCCTCATAACAGTGTTGTGATCCTTGAAGATGAAATGTGAGCTTAGTACTCACTCCTGGCTCCCTCATAACAGTGTTGTGTTCTCTGAAGGTGAGATGCGAGCATAATACTCACTCCTGAATCCCTCATAACAGTGTTGTGGTCCTTGAAGGTGAGATGTGAGCTTAGTACTCACTCCTGGCTCCCTCATAAGTGTTGTGATCCTTGAAGGTGAGATGTGAGCTTAGTACTCACTCCTGGCTCCCTCATAACAGTGTTGTGATCCTTGAAGGTGGGATGTGAGCTTAGTACTCACTCCTGGCTCCCTCATAACAGTGTTGTGATCCTTGAAGGTGAGATGTGAGCTTAGTACTCACTTTTGGGTCCTTCATAACAGTCTTGTGATCTTTGAAGGTGAGATGTGAGCTTAGTACTCACTCCTGGCTCCCTCATAACAGTGTTGTGATCCTTGAAGGTGAGATGTGAGCTTAGTACTCACTCCTGGCTCCCTCATAACAGTGTTGTGATCCTTGAAGGTAATATCAGAGCTTAGTACTCACTCCTGGCTCCCTCATAACAGTGTTGTGATCCTTGAAGGTGAGATGTGAGCTAAGTACTCACTCCTGGCTCTCTCATAACAGTGTAGTGATCCTTGAAGGTGATAACTGAGCTTAGTACTCACTCCTGGCTCCCTCATAACAGTGTTGTGATCCTTGAAGGTGAGATGTGAGCTTATTACTCACTCATAGCTCCCTCATAAAAGTGTTGTGATCCTTGAAGATGAAATGTGAGCTCCCTCATAACAGTGTTGTGATCCTTGAAGATGAAATGTGAGCTTAGTACTCACTCCTGGCTCCCTCATAACAGTGTTGTGCTCCCTGAAGGTGAGATGTGAGCTTAGTACTCACTCCTGGCTCCCTCATAACAGTGTTGTGGTCCTTGAAGGTGATATGTGAGCTTAGTACTCACTCCTGGCTCCCTCATAACAGTGTTGTGATCCTTGAAGGTGAGATCTGAGCTTAGTACTCACTCCTGGCTCCCTCAAAACAGTGTTGTGATCCTTGAAGGTGAGATGTGAGCTTAGTACTCACTCCTGGCTCCCTCATAACAGTGTTGTGATCCTTGAAGGTGAGATGTGAGCTTAGTACTCACTCCTGGCTCCCTCATAACAGTGTTGTGATCCTTGAAGGTGATATGTGAGCTTAGTACTCACTCCTGGCTCCCTCATAACAGTGTTGTGATCCTTGAAGGTGAGATGTGAGCTTAGTACTCACTCCTGGCTCCCTCATAACAGTGTTGTGATCCTTGAAGGTGAGATGTGAGCTTAGTACTCACTTCTGGCTTCCTCATAACAGTGTTGTAATCCTTGAAGGTGATATCTTAGCTTAGTGCTCACTCCTGGCTTCCTCATAACAGTGTTGTGATCCTTGAAGGTGATATCTGAGCTTAGTACTCACTCCTGGCTCCCTCACACTAATCTTCCGCTCTCCTAACTGATTCAAGTCTGTTTTATAATGTGATATAGTTTTATATTAATTTTTTTTGCACAACTGAAAATGTGCTAGAGGTCAACGCCCCCATAACCCGTTCCCAGACCAGGACTCCCGGTCTGTCAAGACCTGATTAACCAGGCTGTTAGTAGTTTCTGCACGCAGTCCAATGTACAAACCACAGCCCGACTAATCAGGAACTGACTTGAAGAAATTATAAAGTTACCGCTTGAAAAGAGCCAAGGGTTTGTTGGTAATTCCCCTTATGTATGAAGGTAAGCTGTTGAGAAGTCTTGGGCCCTTTTCATTTATTATGTTATCTCGTAGTGTATTTATGGCACCTCTGCTTTTCATTGGAGGTATTTTTCACCGTCTGTCTAGCCTTGTATTTTAGGAGGGAATGATATGTATGTGCAGATTCTGGACCAGTCCCTTTAGAATTTTCCTGGTGTAAATTATGATGTATCTTTCTCGCCTGCTTTCCAATGAGCACAAGTTAATGGACTTCAAACTATCCCAGTGTTCTCATTGCTCATATAGTGCAGTGAAGGCTTTCTGTACATTCTCTATGTCTGCAGTTTCGCCCTCCGAAGAAGCTGTTGGCGTACAGGCAGTTTCGCCCTCCTTAAAAGCTGTTAATGTACAGCAATATCCTAGTTTAAAAAGAATAAGAGACTTTGAGAGTATCATCATTGGCTTAGCATCCCTTGTTTTGAAGGTTCTAGTTATCCATCCTACATTTTCCTTGGGGTTGTAATAGTGACACATATGTGATCCCTGAAAGTGAGATCTTCCTACATTATCACTCCCAAGTCCCTCGCGGATTAACAGAAGTCTGTCCTCACTGAGTATCATATTGTGGCCCATTGGAACACTTACTTTATGTCGCCTTAGAGATTTCTTGTGTTCTCAATGTCACTTTCATACATATTCTAGTATCATCTACAAACAAACACACACACACACACACACACACACACACACACACACACACACACACACACACACACACACTACACATACACACGCACACACACACACACACATACACACGCACACACACACACATTGTGTCTCCCCTTGATTCTCGTCCTCTAATTAGCGTCACGAGGGGTGAAGGGGAGGTGAAAACGATAACCCTCTTCTTTCCCCTCTCAACCTTCCCTCCCCATCTTTTAACTCTTTCAACCTCCCCCACTAACATTCCCCTCTTCAACCCGACCCACCAACCTTGCCCTTACTACCCCTCCCCCCTTTCCACACCTCTCTAACTCTCCTCCCACCTTGCATATCCCTCCCCTCCCCTCATTCACCTTCCCTCCCCTCCTTCCCTTATTCACCTTCCCCTCCCTCCTTCCCTTATTCACCTTCCCCTCCCTCCTTCACTTATTCACCTCCCCCTCCCCTCCCCTCCACTCTCTGCAGTTTAACATCGCCTCTGCATTACACTGAAGAAGTCTGCTGAGCAGGCGAAACGTTTCCACAATGAAATTACCCAAGTGTTGTACATGTATACCTGGAGAGGGTTTCGTGGGTCAACGCCCCCGCGGCCAGGTGTGTGACCTAGCCTCGTATCCCTCATCTCTCATGTATCCCTCATCTCTCATGTATCCCTCATCTCTCATGTATCCCTCATCTCTCATGTTTCCCTCATCTCTCATGTATCCCTCATCTCTCATGTATCCCTCATCAGTATATATAATCCTAGGATACAGGGATACATACAATCCTAGGATACAGGAATATATATATAATGCTTAAGTACACTTGTACATATAATCTTGGAGTACAGTAGTACAAAAAAATCCCCTTAGATAAGTTAAAATCCTCTTATATAAGTTTAAATCCCCTTAGATAGGTTCAGATCCTCTTAGATAAGTTGAAATCACTAATATATAAGTTCCAATCCCCTTGGATAAGTTCAGATCCTCTAAGATAAATTAAAATCACCCATATGTAAGTTCGAATTCCCTTGGATAAGTTCACATCCTCTGTAATAAGTTAAAATCCCCTTAGATAAATTCAGATCCTCTTCAATAAGCTAAATCATCAATATATAAGTTCCAGTCCTCCAGGATAAGTTCAGATCCTCCTAGATAAGTTGATTCACCCATGTATGAGTTCCAATCCCTTTAAATAAGTTAAGATCCTCTTAGATAACTTGAAATCGCCCATACATAAGTCATTTTCTGATCAACCAGGCTGTGGTACATACCTGGAACTGCTTACTGCTAGCACCAACAGCCTGGTTGACCAGGTTGTAAAAAAAAGCCCGGCCTCAGGCTGGGTTTGATTGTTTGGCTGTAAGTAGAGCTTTACCAGTCATATTCACTTTGTGTAGAGATTTATCGTCATATTCACTGTGTAGAGCTTTATCAAGTCATATTCACTCTGTAGAGCTTTATCAAGTCATATTCACTCTGTGTAGAGCTTTATCAAGTCATATTCACTCTGTGTAGAGCTTTATCAAGTCATATTCACTCTGTGTAGAGCTTTATCAAGTCATATTCACTCTGTGTAGAGCTTTATCAAGTCATATTCACTCTGTGTAGAGCTTTATCATGTCATATTCACTCTGTGCAGAGCTTTATCAAGTCATATTCGCTCTGTGTAGAGCTTTATCAAGTCATATTCACTCTGTGTAGAGCTTTATCAAGTCATATTCACTCTGTGTAGAGCTTTATCAAGTCATATTCACTCTGTGTAGAGTTTTATCAAGTCATATTCACTCTGTGTAGAGCTTTATCAAGTCATATTCACTCTGTGTAGAGCTTTATCAAGTCATATTCACTCTGTGTAGAGCTTTATCAAGTCATATTCACTCTGTGTAGAGCTTTATCAAGTCATATTCACTCTGTGTAGAGCTTTATCAAGTCATATTCACTCTGTGTAGAGTTTTATCAAGTTATATTCACTCTGTGTAGAGCTTTATCAAGTCATATTCACTCTGTGTAGAGCTTTATCAAGTCATATTCACTCTGTGTAGAGCTTTATCAAGCCATGTTCACACTGTGTAGAGCTTTATCAAATCCTGTTTCAATTTATGTAGAGCTTTATCAAGTCGTCTTCCTGTTCCCACTCCATCTTCCTGTTCCCACTCCATCTTCCTGTTCCCACTCCATCTTCCTGTTCCCACTCCATCTTCCTGTTCCCACTCCATCTTCCTGTTCCCACCCCATCTTTCTACTCCAGGAACCCGACAATGGGCCAGGCTCGTCTAGTGCTAACTTGGTTAACCAGGCTGTTGTTGCTGCTGGTGGCCCGCTGACCCATCACTCTGTTTACATCTTCCTGCAATCTTTCAGTGTCTTCTACCGAGGTGACTTTCATGCTTATTTTGGTACCATCTGTAAATGATGATACAAAACAGTCGTGTGTTTCTATCTATGTCAACTACGAGGGTAAGAAACAGTAGAGGCGCCAGGACAGTGCCTTGGGGTACCCAACTTTTCACTTTGCTAATGCTGCATTTTTCTCTGTGTATTACCACTCTTGTGTTCTGTTTATCAGGAAACTGAACATTATTTTTGTCTACTTTCCCCGCTATTCCAATCACCGCCAATTTGCGTGCAATCACCGCCAATTTGCGTGCAATCACCGAGTGCAATCACGCAATGATCGCATTTGTCAAATGCTTTTGAAAAAAATCCGTGTACACTACAACTGCGTTTTGATTTTTCTTTTCTTCCAACGCCTCTGTAATTGTGTCACAGTGGATTAGTATTGACTAGCATACTATCTCAGCTGTAAAGCCATGATGGCTTAGGTTGTGCAGACTATGGTGTTCCATATGTGTGGTGTTAGTGCTACTGGTGTTCCATATGTGTGGTGTTAGTGCTACTGGTGTTCCATATGTGTGGTGTTAGTGCTACTGGTGTGTCCAATGTGTGGTGTTAGTGCTACTGGTGTGTTTCATGTGTGGTGTTAGTGCTACTGGTGTGTTCCATGTGTGGTGTTAGTGCTACTGGTGTGTTCCATGTGTGGTGTTAGTGCTACTGGTGTGTTCCATGTGTGGTGTTAGTGCTACTGGTGTTCCATGTGTGGTGTTAGTGCTACTGGTGTGTTCCATGTGTGGTGTTAGTGCTACTGGTGTGTTTCATGTGTGGTGTTAGTGCTACTGGTGTGTCCAATGTGTGGTGTTAGTGCTACTGGTGTGTCCCATGTGTGGTGTTAGTGCTACTGGTGTGTTCCATGTGTGGTGTTAGTGCTACTGGTGTGTTCCATGTGTGGTGTTAGTGCTACTGGTGTGTTCCATGTGTGGTGTTAGTGCTACTGGTGTGTTCCATGTGTGGTGTTAGTGCTACTGGTGTGTTTCATGTGTGGTGTTAGTGCTACTGGTGTTCCATGTGTGGTGTTAGTGCTACTGGTGTGTTCCATGTGTGGTGTTAGTGCTACTGGTGTGTTCCATGTGTGGTGTTAGTGCTACTGGTGTGTCCCATGTGTGGTGTTAGTGCTACTGGTGTGTTTCATGTGTGGTGTTAGTGCTACTGGTGTTCCATGTGTGGTGTTAGTGCTACTGGTGTGTTTCATGTGTGGTGTTAGTGCTACTGGTGTGTTCCATGTGTGGTGTTAGTGCTACTGGTGTGTTCCATGTGTGGTGTTAGTGCTACTGGTGTGTTCCATGTGTGGTGTTAGTGCTACTGGTGTGTTCCATGTGTGGTGTTAGTGCTACTGGTGTTCCATGTGTGGTGTTAGTGCTACTGGTGTGTTCCATGTGTGGTGTTAGTGCTACTGGTGTGTTCCATGTGTGGTGTTAGTGCTACTGGTGTGTTTCATGTGTGGTGTTAGTGCTACTGGTGTTCCATGTGTGGTGTTAGTGCTACTGGTGTGTTCCATGTGTAGTGTTAGTGCTACTGGTGTGTTCCATGTGTGGTGTTAGTGCTACTGGTGTGTTCCATGTGTGGTGTTAGTGCTACTGGTGTGTTTCATGTGTGGTGTTAGTGCTACTGGTGTTCCATGTGTGGTGTTAGTGCTACTGGTGTGTTTCATGTGTGGTGTTAGTGCTACTGGTGTGTTCCATGTGTGGTGTTAGTGCTACTGGTGTGTTCCATGTGTGGTGTTAGTGCTACTGGTGTGTTCCATGTGTGGTGTTAGTGCTACTGGTGTGTTCCATGTGTGGTGTTAGTGCTACTGGTGTGTTCCATGTGTGGTGTTATTGCTACTGGTGTGTCCCATGTGTGGTGTTAGTGCTACTGGTGTGTTTCATGTGTGGTGTTAGTGCTACTGGTGTGTTCCATGTGTGGTGTTAGTGCTACTGGTGTGTTCCATATGTGGTGTTAGTGCTACTGGTGTGTTCCATGTGTGGTGTTAGTGCTACTGGTGTGTTCCATGTGTGGTGTTAGTGCTACTGGTGTGTTCCATGTGTGGTGTTAGTGCTACTGGTGTGTTTCATGTGTGGTGTTAGTGCTACTGGTGTGTTTCATGTGTGGTGTTAGTGCTACTGGTGTGTCCCATGTGTGGTGTTAGTGCTACTGGTGTGTTTCATGTGTGGTGTTAGTGCTACTGGTGTGTTCCATGTGTGGTGTTAGTGCTACTGGTGTGTTCCATGTGTGGTGTTAGTGCTACTGGTGTGTTCCATGTGTGGTGTTAGTGCTACTGGTGTGTTCCATGTGTGGTGTTAGTGCTACTGGTGTGTTCCATGTGTGGTGTTAGTGCTACTGGTGTGTCCCATGTGTGGTGTTAGTGCTACTGGTGTGTTTCATGTGTGGTGTTAGTGCTACTGGTGTGTTCCATGTGTGGTGTTAGTGCTACTGGTGTGTTCCATATGTGGTGTTAGTGCTACTGGTGTGTTCCATGTGTGGTGTTAGTGCTACTGGTGTGTTCCATGTGTGGTGTTAGTGCTACTGGTGTGTTCCATGTGTGGTGTTAGTGCTACTGGTGTGTTCCATGTGTGGTGTTAGTGCTACTGGTGTGTTCCATGTGTGGTGTTAGTGCTACTGGTGTGTTCCATGTGTGGTGTTAGTGCTACTGGTGTGTTCCATATATGGTGTTAGTGCTACTGGTGTGTTCCATGTGTGGTGTTAGTGCTACTGGTGTGTTCCATGTGTGGTGTTAGTGCTACTGGTGTGTTCCATGTGTGGTGTTAGTGCTACTGGTGTGTTCCATGTGTGGTGTTAGTGCTACTGGTGTGTTCCATGTGTGGTGTTAGTGCTACTGGTGTGTTCCATATATGGTGTTAGTGCTACTGGTGTGTTCCATGTGTGGTGTTAGTGCTACTGGTGTGTTCCATGTGTGGTGTTAGTGCTACTGGTGTGTAACTTGTGTGGTGTTTGTGCTACTGGTGTGTTCCATGTGTGGTGTTTGTGCTACTGGTGTGTTCCATGTGTGGTGTTTGTGCTACTGGTGTGTTCCATGTGTGGTGTTTGTGCTACTGGTGTGTTCCATGTGTGGTGTTAGTGCTACTGGTGTGTTCCATGTGTGGTGTTAGTGCTACTGGTGTGTTCCGTGTGTGGTGTTAGTGCTACTGGTGTGTTCCATGTGTGGTGTTAGTGCTACTGGTGTGTTCCGTGTGTGGTGTTAGTGCTACTGGTGTGTTCCATGTGTGGTGTTAGTGCTACTGGTGTTCCATGTGTGGTGTTAGTGCTACTGGTGTGTTCCGTGTGTGGTGTTAGTGCTACTGGTGTGTAACTTGTGCTCTGCTACTTTCCTTGTGCCAAGGATTTGTCTGCACTAAGGCCTATGATATTTCAGTCTCCGAATAATTCCCAGTGTTCGTGCTGGTTGCATTTTGCACTTTTATATAAATAAAAAACTTTCAGGATTAATAACTCAATTAATCTCCTAAGTTTCAGGACACAAACTCAGGAGATTAATTTATCTGTATATTTCGACCCTCTTTTCGGGTCCTCTTCAGCAGATGAGGATCCCAGAAGGGGGTCGAAGTATACAAATATATCTGCTAAGTTTCCGTGCCCATTTAAGTTATTACTGGGCATTAACAAGTGATTATTATACTTTAGTTACTCAAAGAATTCCATGAATGCGGTCCAGGAGCTGCATGTGACCATGAATGTGGTCCAGGAGCTGTATGTGACCATGAATGTGGTCCAGGAGCTGCATGTGACCATGAATGTGGTCCAGGTGCTGAATGAGTGACCATGAATGTGGTCCAGGAGCTGCATGTGACCATGAATGTGGTCCAGGAGCTGTATGTGACCATGAATGTTGTCCAGGAGCTGCATGTGACCATGAATGTGGTCCAGGAGCTGTATGTGACCATGAATGTTGTCCAGGAGCTGCATGTGACCATGAATGTGGTCCAGGAGCTGTATGTGACCATGAATGTGGTCCAGGTGCTGAATGAGTGACCATGAATGTGGTCCAGGTGCTGAATGAGTGACCATGAACATGGTCCAGGAGCTGCATGTAGCCATGAATGTGGTCCAGGCGCTGAATGAGTGACCATGAATGTGGTCCAGGTGCTGAATGAGTGACCATGAATGTGGTCCAGGAGCTGCATGTGGCATGAATGTGGTCCAGGAGCTGAATGAGTGACCATGAATGTGGTCCAGGAGCTGAATGAGTGCCCATGAATGTGGTCCAGGAGCTGCATGTTGCCATGAATGTGGTCCAGGAGCTGCATGTGGCCATGAATGTGGTCCAGGTGCTGAATGAGTGACCATGAATGTGGTCCAGGAGCTGCATGTGGCCATGAATGTGGTCCAGGAGCTGCATGTGACCATGAATGTGGTTCAGGAGCTGTATGTGACCATGAATGTGGTCCAGGAGCTGCATGTGACCATGAATGTGGTCCAGGAGCTGCATGTGACCATGAATGTGGTCCAGGAGCTGCATGTGGCATGAATGTGGTCCAGGAGCTGAATGAGTGACCATGAATGTGGTCCAGGAGCTGCGTGAGTGACCATGAGCATGGTCCAGGAGCTGCATGAGTGACCATGAACATGGTCCAGGAGCTGCATGAGTGACCATGAACATGGTCCAGGAGCTGCGTGAGTGACCATGAACATGGTCCAGGAGCTGCATGAGTGACCATGAACATGGTCCAGGAGCTGCATGAGTGACCATGAACATGGTCCAGGAGCTGCATGAGTGACCATGAACATGGTCCAGGAGCTGCATGAGTGACCATGAACATGGTCCAGGAGCTGCATGAGTGACCATGAACATGGTCCAGGAAGCGCCTTTGCAAAGGCGCTTCCTGTGATCGTATTTACTTCGACTTTCTCCTCTTTTCTGCAACATTGCAAGCTCCTGATGATATGTTGACTGCAACACGAAACGCCTAGAGATATCATTCAAACATCCCCCCCCCCCGTGGTTGTTGCGCTTGCATTGCGTCTTCGCGATTTTTGCATAATGTGTCGAAATATTTTGGATTTCATGCAATATACCAAACAGTTTTTGTTCTCTTTGTGTTATTGTTCTGTATAATTTAAATTGATGGAGATAAATAATATATAACACCGAGACGATGGATAAACACAGATGCAGTATAATGCGATTCTTTATTGACAACGTTTCGCCCACACAGTGGACTTTTATCAAGTCACAAACAGATGTACCTGGGGCGGACCTGCCAGAGAGTGGCAGTCCTTTGCAGGTTCGTCTCAAATACAACCCACCTAGTATTCCCCACCTAGTATTCCCCACCTAGTATTCCCCACCTGACTCTTCACACTATGATACTCATATGTACTCTTTACTCAGCTAGATCTGTTTGTGACTTGATAAAACCCACTGTGTGGGCGAAACGTAGCCAGTCACGGTATTGTGTTCTTTCCTTCGTTGTAACATTCACAATTCGGTCACTCTTTTTTCTTCTGTACATTCTTCTTCACTCTCTGTGTCTACATTTTATCTTGTTTCAGGTTTCATTTAAGTTTTACGACTCACTTGCCGCGAGTTTAAGCCCCACCCGTACCATGGTTTATAGACTTTGTTAATTTGGTCCCACTTAATTCTATGATTGTTGGAGTGACGCTGGTGAGGGGCTTTTGATGTGTACTCCAATTCCCCGAATTGGGCCTAAATGGCTTCCATCACCCACCTTCCCCACAGGCGCTATATAATACCTAGGGGTTTAGCGTTCCCCATAATAATAATAATAATAATGGAGTTTAACTTACCTAAAATCCACTATCCACTGTAGTTCCCCCAACTCCGAGTTTATATTCTGTATTTGTGTGATACTGTGGTCAGAATATATTGTTTTTTTGTGACTCTTATATCTCTGACTAGTTCTTCGTTGCTTGTGAATATCAAATCCAGAATATTTTCATTTGTAATGGATTCTCCTATCTGTTGTATCAAGGTAAAGTGTCTACAAAGCCTCATTAGTTGTGTGGTATATACCTGGTGAACCAGGGGCTGCCAGGAGATATGTCTGGTATATTGTTGTGTTGAGCTAAGTGCCACATCACCTCCCAGAGCTTGATATGTCACAGGAGGATAATATTTAGTGTAAGGGGTTCAAGGCTCTCAAGACAGCTGTCTTCCTTATCTGATGTGTGAATTCTTCCTCCAGTACTGACCATACTTTACCTTCCACCATAAATACCACATTCCTATTTTCCGAGAAGCATTTTCACAGATCGGGCCACGGGGGCGATGACCCCCGAAATCCTCTCCAGGTATACTCCAGGTAAATACCCAGAACTTCTACCGTATTATTCGGTTATTTACTGTACTCCATCTTTCTCCTCCCTCCCCTCTATCTTTACTCCATCTTTAAATCTTACACTCCATCTATCACACTTTTCACTATATTTCTACTCCAGCTTCTGTTCTATGGTATCTATATCCCTCCATCAATTTCCTCCATTGTAATGTACTCCATTACTTGCAAAACTCCTCCCTCTCCATTTCTCTACCACTGCTCACTCTACATCCTTCCAACCATTCCCACTCATTCCGTTTAACTATTCCCACTCCATCTTCTCAACTGTTCCCACTCCATCTGCCCACCTATTCCCACTCCATCTGCCCACCTATTCCCACTCCATCTGTCAAATCATTCCAACTCCACCTCCATCCTCCTCCACTACCCTCTCCTCCCCCTAACCTGTTATCGACAACCAATCCACAAATCCCTCTCAGTTCTACCTCCTGGTAACGTGACCCTTGATTTACCTATGAACTGTTTCCAGAGTATCCTTACTCCGGAGGCCCGGCCTGGGGACTGACCTCCTTGACTGAAGAAGCCTGCCGTGTAGGCCAAACATTTCAACCTTGATGACATCCAACTGCTATCCATGTGTCTCATTATATGTTGACACAGTGTTCTCTTATTGTGACCATGGTACAACCAGGTTGTTGCTGCCAGTGTATGTTGACACAGTGTTCTCTTATTGTGACCAAGGGGCCCCTGCTTTTAACTGGATATATTTTACACTTGCCCTCACATCTCTCCAGGATGTTGTTATGGTAGTGTGTATGTTTGGGAACCAGCCCTCAAGTATTTTCTACGTGTATATTATCGTGTATGCTCTGGCTCTTTCCAAGAGAGTATTGTTAGCTAACAGTGTATACACAAATCAATTCCGTGTATTATATATAACAGCATTCACCTTTTTTTAATTCTAATATACACAGAAATTCATGTCAATATTGTCTACTACTGCAATACGAAGCACTACTCTATACAACCACTACATTACTACGAAGGAGGGAGAGTGTCCGTACGTGTCTAAGTTCGTGTGCATCAACTAACCGACTTCACAGTTATTTGTTACCCTCTCTTGTCCGTGGACGTGTGTGTGTGTTTGTGTGTGTGTGTTTGTGTGTATGTGTGTGTGTGTGTGTGTGTGTGTGTGTGTGTGTGTGTGTGTGTGTGTGTGTGTGTGTGTTTGTGTGTGTGTGTTTGTGTGTGTGTGAACAGATAACACAAAAAAGATATCTTCACTGGGTCTAAAGTATCTAAATGGAACAGATAACTAAAGACATCAATAATAACAACGATAACTGCTTAGCCAGAAGAATAAACAGAGTAAAGAGGATGTAGAGAGGAGAGGGGAGAGAGCAACAGCAGCAGCAGCAGCAGCAGCAGAATCAACAGCAGCAACGGGAGCAATAAACAGCAACAGCAGCAGCAGCAGCAAAGGGAAGAGTTATAGCAATAGGAGGAGGAGGTGGAGGAGGAGGAGGAGGAGGAGGAGGAGGAGGAAGAAGAAGAAGAGGAGAAGGAGGAGGAGGAGGAGAAGAGGAGGGAGAGAAGCAGCAAAAGTAGGAAAGAGGAAAAAGCGTTAATATTAGGAAAAAACGATAAGCAGGAGTAGATAGATAGATAGGCAGAGAGAGAGAGAGAGAGAGAGAGAGAGAGAGAGAGAGAGAGAGAGAGAGAGAGACAACTTACTGAAGAAATGGTCGCACCACGGGGGGCGGGTCACACCAGTGTGAGGATAGTAGAACTCTTCAGAGTCAAGGCACGGCGGTCCTGCAAGTCAAAACGGGGTTTAGAGGTCAACACACCGCCTAGGATATCACATCATCACCAACACCACTCTCAGTGGTGTGTGTGTGCTGGTGGTGCTGGTGGTGCTGGTAGGTGGTGGTGGTGGTGGTGGTGGATTGTGACACATTGATGGTGGTTAGTTGGTGGTTATGGTGGGTGGTGGTGGACTGTGACACACTGGTGGTGGTTAAGTGGTAGTGGGTGGTGGTTAAGTGGTAGTGGGTAGTGGTTAAGTGGTAGCAGTAGTGGTTAAGTGGCAGTGGGTACGAAGATGCGATGCATATGAGAGAGAGACACACACACAGAGAAAGTTGATCAACACAGCTCAGGGATAACAACAGTTATCCTCCCCACAGTTATCCTCCCCGGGGAGTACTAATGAAAACTCTGGTTATCGCTTCACACGACCAGTTATTAAAACTTAATGCAAAGTGAGCCAAAAAAAAGAATGGGCAGTGACATCATGTTGGCAAAGAACAAGGTCCATCTGACATCATTTATTGATTCTGCAGTAATGTGAGTATTTTGCAACTTGCCCACCTCCCAACACTTTTCCAAATGTGGGTTCGTATTGCAAAAGTGGATTAAGTTTGCAACAGCGAAAGAATGTGGTTTTTATGCATTTGTGGCTGGTTTTTTAAGGTGTGTGTAGGAGTGGTTTTTGAAGGTGTGTGTGGGTGGTTTTTGAAAGTGTGTGGGGGTGGTTTTTGAAGGTGTGTGGGGGTGGTTTTTGAAGGTGTGTGGGGTGGTTTTGAAAGTGTGTGGGGTGGTATTTGAAAGTGTGTGGGGTGGTTTTTAAAGGTGTGTGGGGTGGTTTTGAAAGTGTGGGGTGGTTTTTGAAGGTGTGTGGGGTGGTTTTTTAAGGTGTGTGGGGGTGGTTTTGAAAGTGTGTGGGGTGGTTTTGAAAGTGTGTGGGGTGGTTTTGAAGGTGTGTGGGGTGGTTTTAAAGGTGTGTAGGGGTGGGTTTTGAAAGTGTGTGGGGTGGTTTTGAAGGTGTGTGGGGTGGTTTTGAAAGTGTGTGGGGTGGTTTTTGAAGGTGTGTGGGGGTGGTTTTGAAAGTGTGTGGGTGGTTTTTGAAAGTATGTGGGGTGGTTTTGAAGGTGTGTGGGGGTGGTTTTGAAGGTGTATGTGGGTGGTTTTGAAGGTGTGGGGGTGGTTTTTAAAGTGTGTGGGGTGGTTTTTGAAGGTGTGTGGGTGGTTTTGAAAGTGTGTGGGGGTGGTTTTTGAAGGTGTGTGGGGTGGTTTTTGAAAGTGTGTAGGGGTGGTTTTTGAAGGTGTGTGGGGTGATTTTTGAAGGTGTGTGGGGGTGGTTTTTGAAGGTGTGTGTGGGTGGTTTTTGAAGGTGTGTGTGGGTGGTTTTTGAAAGTGTGTGAGTGTGGTTTTTGAAGGTGTTTGGGGGTGGTTTTTGAAGGTGTGTGGGGGTGGTTTTTGAAGGCGTGTGGGGGTGGTTTTTGAAAGTGTGTGTGTGAGCCATTTTTAAAGGTGTGTGGGATCATTTCAAAGGTGTAGGTAGTCTTGAAGGTGTGAAGTTGTATGTTGCAGGTATGTGAGGAGTCCCACTGAAGATATGTAGGGGTGTTGTGTAAGAAAGGGTGTTACAGCGGCGTGTGCTGGTCTTACTACAGGTGTGGACTTTCTCCGCAGGTGTGTGTGGGGGTAATTATGTGTTTCACAAATATGGAGGATTTATATGGATATATTTTACAAGTTAATACACAAGGCGAGTGTTTTAAGAATATAAGGGAGAGCGATAAGAAGATGGGAATGGGAAATGGAGGAGAGAATGAGGGAAAAGAAGAGGGACTGGAGGAAGATGAGGGGAAGAACAAGGGAAGAGGTACCAGAAAACCTGTGAAGAAAGAGGTAAAGAAAGAGATAAAGAAAGAGTAAAGGAGGAACTGAGCCATTTAAGAAAAGGAGTTTAATGGAAGGGGAGTAGGGAAGACAGTGCCTCCCCACTCCCCAGCAGGTGGGGGGAGGAGGAGGGGAGTAAAACCATGCAGGAATTAAGATGTTTCTCTCAAATGTGTCACATCAAGGAGTCGTGTTAACATGAAGAAATATAACACAGTGTTAACTCTTATTAATTCTCAAAATTTAACACGACAACAATTAGTTAAATCAAAGTTTTTAACAGAGACAAGAAATGTTAATACACACGCACACACACACACACACACACACACACACACACACACACACACATACACAAGGGAGCAAAGTTAATGTTAACATAGAAGAGAGAGGTTCATGCTGTTAAAATTGTTAACAAGGTTTACAAAGGTAAGTTAAACATTCCAGTTTCCTTAGTAAGTCACCCTCATCTGGCATGCCAATGTTAAATTTTTTTAACAATGTTAGTAATGTTAGTTGTGAGAGACATCTGAACACTTAGATGCAACTGGTTTCTTCATTATCCTTCAGGACTCCTTCAGAAATCTTTCAGGAGTCCTTCAGGAGTCCTTCAGAAATCTTTCAGGAGTCCTTCAGGAGTCCTTCAGAAATCTTTCAGGAGTCCTTCAGGAGTCCTTCAGGAGTCCTTCAGAAATCTTTCAGGAGTCCTTCAGGAGTCCTTCAGAAATCTTTCAGGAGTCCTTCAGGAGTCCTTCAGAAATCTTTCAGGAGTCTTTCAGGAGTCCTTCAGAATTCCTTCAGGGTCTTCCTTCAGGAGAATTCCTTCGGAAGCCCTTTAAAATGGTTCATTTTAAAGTTCCTTCGAGGTCTTCCTTCACGAGTCCCTGAGGTTACCTTCAAGGTTCAGCCTTCACGAGTCCCTGAGGTTACCTTCAAGATTCAGCCTTCACGAGTCCCTGAGGTTACCTTCAAGGTTCAGGATTCACGAGTCCCTGAGGTTACCTTCAAGGTTCAGGATTCACGAGTCCCTGAGGTTGTAGATGAATGGTTCAGAGAACCGACAAGTTATAAATTAGACACATATGCAACAGTTGGGTATCTTTATTGAGGAAACGTTTCGCCACACAGTGGCGAAACGTGTGTGGCGAAACGTTTCCTCAATAAAGATACCCAACTGTTGCATATGTGTCTAATTTATAACTTGTCGGTTCTCTGAACCATTCATCTACATCCTGTCTGACACAGCAACAGCTTGGGATCTTGATACAAACGAATTCTTCTACACTTGTCCAACCTTTGGACGAAGACCTACTTAGAATAGTGGATGGTACTACTATGACCCCGCCTCCTCCTGCTTCATCTCACCTGATTGCAGCATATAAGCCACCTCTACGGCCTTGTGCTACACTTCTAACAAGATTGATGGACTGAACACATCGACTCCAGGCCGAGGGACTGATAACCTCAAACTCCTCCTCTCCTTACACCTTTCTACTTTGTATTGGACTGATGAAGCCACTGTGTGGCGAAACGTTTCCTCAATAAAGATACCCAACTGTTGCATATGTGTCTAATTTATATCCCTGAGGTTACCTTCAAGGTTCAGCCTTCACCAGTCCCTGAGGTTACCTTCAAGGTTCAGCCTTCAAGAGACACTGAGGTTACCTTCAAGGTTCAGCCTTCACGAGTCCCTGAGGTTACCTTTAGGTTCAGCCTTCACGAGTCCCTGAGGTTACCTTCAAGGTTCAGCCTTCACGAGTCCCTGAGGTTACCTTCAAGGTTCAGCCTTCACCAGTCCCTGAGGTTACCTTCAAGGTTCAGCCTTCACCAGTCCCTGAGGTTACCTTCAAGGTTCAGACTTCACGAGTCCCTGAGGTTACCTTCAAGGTTCAGCCTTCACCAGTCCCTGAGGTTACCTTCAAGGTTCAGCCTTCACGAGTCTCTGAGATTACCTTCAAGGTTCAGCCTTCACCAGTCCCTGAGGTTACCTTCAAGGTTCAGCCTTCACCAGTCCCTGAGGTTACCTTCAAGGTTCAGCTTTCACCAGTCCCTGAGGTTACCTTCAAGGTTCAGCATTCACCAGTCCCTGAGGTTACCTTCAAGGTTCAGCCTTCACGAGTCCCTGAGGTTACCTTCAAGGTTCAGCCTTCACCAGTCCCTGAGGTTACCTTCAAGGTTCAGCCTTCACCACTCCCTGAGGTTACCTTCAAGGTTCAGCCTTCACGAGTCTCTGAGGTTACCTTCAAGGTTCAGCCTTCACGAGTCCCTGAGGTTACCTTCAAGGTTCAGCCTTCACCAGTCCCTGAGGTTACCTTCAAGGTTCAGCCTTCACGAGACACTGAGGTTACCTTCAAGGTTCAGCCTTCACCAGTCCCTGAGGTTACCTTCAAGGTTCAGCCTTCACTAGTCCCTGAGGTTACCTTCAAGGTTCAGCCTTCACTAGTCCCTGAGGTTACCTTCAAGGTTCAGCCTTCACTAGTCCCTGAGGTTACCTTCAAGGTTCAGCCTTCACTAGTCCCTGAGGTTTCCTTCAAGAATCCTCCTTTAAAAGCCTTCATTCAGTAGTCATTCTCAAGCTTTCCTTTAAGAAGCCTTAAAGAGTTCACCGAGGCTTCTTTGGGGTTTCCTTTACTAAACCATAAAGTGTATCCCTCAGTGAATCCCTCAAGGAATCCACTTAATCCCACCACCAATATATTAACCAATAATGTTAAATATAAGTAAGAAAGACACACCCCAAAATCCAAGGAAGGTGAAGCGATAAATGATAGAATTATGATAAAGGAGGAACCACGTAATGGGAAAGATAAAAGAATGAGGAGGAGGAGGATAAAGGTTAGGAAGGGGGTCAGAAGGAAGAACTAGCGAAGGATCATAACACAGAGACGCCGGTGAAGGATCTTTAAGACATAGAACCAGAATCAGAAGGAAGAAAAGAAAGGAGGATCAGAATCTGGAGGAGGATCAGGAGAAAGAAGATCATGAGGAACAGGAAGAATCAAGAGTGTTAAGGGTGAACATGATGCTCTGGCTGGGAGTGTGGCTGACACTCTGGCTGGGAGAGTGTGGCTGACACTCTGGCTGGGAGTGAGGCTGACGCTCTGGCTGGGAGAGTGTGGCTGACACTCTGGCTGGGAGTGTGGCTGACACTCTGGCTGGGAGTGAGGCTGACACTCTGGCTGGGAGAGTGTGGCTGACACTCTGGCTGGGAGTGTGGCTGACACTCTGGCTGGGAGAGTGTGGCTGACACTCTGGCTGGGAGTGTGGCTGACACTCTGGCTGGGAGAGTGTGGCTGACACTCTGGCTGGGAGTGTGGCTGACACTCTTCATTGATTTAATGTTGTGTTGTGGCTTTAAGATCTGATGATGGCCCAGTCCAGGAGCTCTGCCCCAAATGTTCCAACCCTTCCAACAACTTTCCAAACAGTGTACAACACTGCAGGTCATCTTAACAGTGTACAACACTGCAGGTCATCTTAACAGTGTACAACACTGTAGGTCATCTTAACAGTGTACAACACTGCAGGTCATCTTAACAGTGTACAACGCTGCAGGTCATCTTAACAGTGTACAACGCTGCAGGTCATCTTAACAGTGTACAACACTGCAGGTCATCTTAACAATGTACAACACTGCAGGTCATCTTAACAGTGTACAACACTGCAGGTCATCTTAACAGTGTACAACGCTGCAGGTCATCTTAACAGTGTACAACGCTGCAGGTCATCTTAACAGTGTACAACACTGCAGGTCATCTTAACAGTGTACAACACTGCAGGTCATCTTAACAGTGTACAACGCTGCAGGTCATCTTAACAGTGTACAACACTGCAGGTCATCTTAACAGTGTACAACACTGCAGGTCATCTTAACAGTGTACAACACTGCAGGTCATCTTAACAGTGTACAACACTGCAGGTCATCTTAACAGTGTACAACACTGCAGGTCATCTTAACCCTCTCCAAACATCCTAAAAACCAGGTCCACCGCCACAGAATCTCACTAGAAACATCAATAAGTCACCTCAACAAATACACAATATCCATTCCATTCAGATCACTCAGAATACACATACAGTAATACAGAAGTATTTATAGTGGGTCAGAAAGTGGAGTGGGATATGTCAGTAGTATTTCAGTATAACCGTTACTGAGTCACAGTCTCCCTACGTGATCACTGACCGTTACTGAGTCATTCTGCTGATCTAGCATGATGTCATAAGTCACCCTTTGAATGCCGTGGGCGTCCTCGCCCACTGGCCTCAGTTCAGAGCAGAGTACAGAGACGACAGGTCAGGCCTGAGTGCTCCCATATTTTTCCACTAATATATAAGTTACTAGCCAAGGTACGTTTGTGTTTATTACCAAATCCATCAAGAACCCACACGACATATACATAGGAGTGGGTCAAAAGATAGAGTGGGATATAAGAGTGGGTCAAAAGATCGAATGGGATAGATATAAGAGTGGGTCAAAAGATGGAGTGGGATAGACAGTATGAGTGAACTAGAAGACAGAGTGGGATACTATGAGTGGGCCAGATGGAGTGAGATAGTATGAATGGGACAGAAGAATGGAGTGGGATAGATAGCATGAGTGGGCCAGATGGAGCGGGATATCATGAGTTGTCCAGATGGAGTGGGATAGATATTATGAGTGGATCAGAAGATGGAGTGGGACATTTCCAAGTACACCAAAGCATTCCCAGTAATGTAAATACTCCACCGTCTGTACAATGGTAATATATACATTATATTTCAATACTGATATCTCTCCTCCTATGTACGGATCCGTCAACACACAACAATATTCCAGACTTAAGAGCACAAGTGACTTAAAGATTCCTTGTAGATCCATCACTGGTGTTATTTATCCTTCTTAAAGCTTCTTAAACGTCCCATCTAACATCTTTTCTGGCCTCTGTTTCATTTATCTTGTCTTCAAAAAATAAAAGGTTATCTGGTATTTATATACTCACGTATTGTACGTGTTTCTTGTGTTCTTCAAAATGGTTCTCTTGTGTTGTCTGTGTTCCTTCTGAATACTTTTTCCTTTTCCATATCTAAGTAATGAGAATTTATCACAGTTAAATCTAATGGTATTTCCCTGACCCAATGACTGTTGATATCTAATACAAAAATGATGCAGAGAAGGAGCATAGTTGAGAGATGGAGGGACACCAACAGCCTGATCGATCAAGCCAGCCACCAAGAAGCCTGGTCTGGGACCGATATGTGTACCTATATGAAGAGAGGGTGCTGAAGAGTCTTAGTCCCCATACACTTATTGAGTTATCTTTTAGCGTACTCATGGCATCCCTGCTTTTCATCCAGGACACTTTGCACCGTCTGTCTCTTAATCTCGCTCTGGCAGAAAGTGATTCCAGTATATAGACTTGAAACCAGTCCCTTTAGAATTTTTCCAGGTGTAAATTATGATGTATCCTTCTCTCCTACATACCAGGGATTACAGTTCAATAATTTAGGTGTTTAAATTCATACGAGCAGTGAAGGGTCTGTGTACATTCTCCAGAGCAACGATTTCGCCTGTCTTGAAAGGGACAGTGGTAGCGAGACGGTACAAGGTTGGAGGGATCGGGCCACAACGAGACGAAGTGGATTGGTCAGAATGGTAAGTCAATCTGGGCGGGGCGGAGCGAGGTGGGGCGGGGCGGGGCGAGGCGGGGCGGGGCAGGGCGAGGCGGGGCGGGGAAGAGGCCATCTCGGTGTCATTTAGAAGTGACTGTCCATTAATCAGTGAAGAGTGAGGCAGCTATTATGGTGATAAACTGCAGCCATCCATCACCACCACACCAGGCAGGGGATCAACCACCCCAACCTCTTCCCCTTCCCCCCGCTACCACAACCCCATCTCTCCACACCATCACTCCAAATACAACCTCCCCCAACCACAACATGAAATCTCCTCCACCACCAAGACCTCCAACACTCCCCCCCATCACAACCACCCAACTACAACCACGACCTTCACCCGCCCCAGGAACGCACTGCACCCCAGGAACACCCAACACCCCAGGAACACCCAACACTCCAGGAACACCCAACACTCCAGGAACACCCAACACCACAGGAACACCCAACACTCCAGAAACACCCAACACTCCAGGAACACCCAACACCACAGGAACACCCAACACTCCAGAAACACCCAACACTCCAGGAACACCCAACACTCCAGGAACACCCAACACCACAGGAACACCCAACACCACAGGAACACCCTACACCCTAGAACGCAGGCGGGAGATATATATGATAATATACACTTGGAAAATCCTAGATGGATTAGAACCAAACTTGCACACGAAAATCACTCCCTATGAAAGCAAAAGACTCGGCAGACGATGCAACATTCCCCCAATGAAAAGCAGGAGTGCCACTAGCACGTTGAGAGAGAACACAGTAAGTGTCAGGGGCCCAAGACTGTTCAACTGTCTCCCAGCATACATAAGGGGGATTACCAACAAACCCCTGGCTGTCTTCAAGAAGGCGCTGGACAGGCACCTAAAGTCAGTACCTGACCAGCCAGGCTGTAGTTCGTACGCCGGTTTACGTGCAGGCAACAGTAACAGTCTGGTTGATCAGGCCCTGATCCACTATAAGGCCTGATCACAGACCGGGAACACCTACAGTGTGCTGCTACACTATTCTATATGATAGTTACATTGTGGGAACACCCACAGTGTGTTGCTACACTATTCTATATGATAGTTACATTGTGGGAACACCCACAGTGTGTTGCTACACTATTCTATATGATAGTTACATTGTGGAACACCCACAGTGTGTTGCTACACTATTCTATATGATAGTTACATTGTGGGAACACCCACAGTGTGTTGCTACACTATTCTATATGATAGTTACATTGTGGGAACACCCACAGTGTGTTGCTACACTATTCTATATGATAGTTACATTGTGGGAACACCCACAGTGTGTTGCTACACTATTCTATATGATAGTTACATTGTGGGAACACCCACAGTGTGTTGCTACACTATTCTATATGATAGTTACATTGTGGGAACACCCACAGTGTGTTGCTACACTATTCTATATAATAGTTACATTGTGGGAACACCCACAGTGTGTTGCTACACTATTCTATATAATAGTTACATTGTGGGAACACCCACAGTGTGTTGCTACACTATTCTATATGATAGTTACATTGTGGGAACACCCACAGTGTCCTGCTACACTATTCTATATGATAGTTACATTGTGGGAACACCCACAGTGTGTTGCTACACTATTCTATATAATAGTTACATTGTGGGAACAAAAGCTAGCTATGTTACCCTGTCATATTCCATCACACAGGATGAGTGACAAACACGAGGTATTGAAATGTGTCAGTCTGAGCTGACAGACTTCAGTAGTGTCAGACTGGGGTGACAGACTTCAGTAGTGTCAGTCTGAGCTGACAGACTTCAGTAGTGTCAGACTGGGGTGACAGACTTCAGTAATGTCAGCCTTTGGTGTCAGACTGGGGTGACAGACTTCAGTAGTGTCAGCCTGGGGTGACAGACTTCAGTAGTGTCAGTCTGGGCTGACAGACTTCAGTAGTGTCAGCCTGGGCTGACAGACTAAAGTAGTAATGAAAATATCGTCGCACATTCCACTATGGTACAGTAACTGCCACAGCTACAAAGTTACCTTCCAGCACCTCTGGAGTCACTATTACTGTCATATGAGGAAAAATAATGGATATAGTCCCTGCAATATACCTTCGACTGGTTTAGTGTTTTCTGCTAACCTGGTCAACCAGATTGTTGGTGCTAGTGGCCTGCATGCCCACACAACCTTTGAGATTCTTTCAACTCCCGTCGTAACCTGGCTGGGAGTTGAAGGTTGAGATGGATGGATGGGGGAAGGGCAACAAGTGGTTGTGGGTGTGGTGAGGCGACCGTCTGAGACTCCTAGGAGCAACAGGTGGTTGGCTGGGTGTGCTAGGAGCAACAGATGGTTGTCTAGGTGTGCTAGGAGCAACAGGTGGTTTGCTAGGTGTGCTAGGAGGCAACAGGTGGTTGGCTGGGTGTGCTATGAGGCAACAGGTGGTTGGATAGGTGTGCTAGGAGCAACAGGTGGTTGGCTAGGTGTGCTAGGAGCAACAGGTGGTTTGCTGGGTGTGCTAGGAGCAACAGGTGGTTGGCTGGGTGCGCTAGGAAGTATTAGGTGGTTTGCTAGTTGCTAGGAGCAACAGGTGGTTGGCTAGGTGTGCTAGGAGCAACAGGTGGTTTGCTGGGTGTGCTAGGAGCAACAGGTGGTTGGCTGGGTGCGCTAGGAAGTATTAGGTGGTTTGCTAGTTGCTACGAGCAACAGGTGGTTGGCTAGGTGTGCTAGGAGGCAACTGGTCGTTGGCCAGGTGTGTTAGGAGCCAACAGGTGGTGAATTCAGGTGTGATGCATGGGATAGGTGGGCTAGGTGTCTGGGTGGGCTAGGAGGACAGAGAGGACAGTCAAAACTACAATCGTCTGTACGCAACTGATGAAGTCTCTCATGTAGGCGACAGTTTCATCAACAAATATACCCAAGTCTTCCAGGTCAACCAGGCTGCTGGTGCTAGCGGCTCGCAGATCCACACAGGGTGCTTAGGGAAAGGCAGTGGTCCTGTTCGTTACAAGGGGAGAGCACTCTAGCTAGAGTCGCTCCCTTGAACGGATCTTCCCGGATTTCTTTCTCATTTCTGCAACACTGCAAGTTCCTGATGTGTTCATGACAACACGAAAGGCCTAGAGCTATCATTCAACTTCCCCCGTGGTTATTTTGCATTCTGTATTGCTTGTTTGCGATTTTTACATTATATATATATATATATATATATATATATATATATATATATATATATATATATATATATATATATATATATCGTGCCGGATAGGTAAAACTGGTTAATTAGGAAGAACTCATTTAAAATTACGTCCTTTCTAAAATTTTATCTTATACATTTAAAGATATATTTTTTCATTTATGTTAATATAAAAATTAATAATTTTGTACCAAAAGAACCTTAGAAAACTTACCTAACCTATTTAACCTAATACAACTAAATATATTTTAGATAGGTTTACAATAATTTAATAACAAACACAATGAAATATATTTTTTTTCGTTAGGTTCAGAATGATTTTTACGAAATTATTACATACACAAATTTTCGCTTGCCTTATTCGGCAAGAAGAGCGTTGCTATTTAAGCCAAAATCGCAAGTTTTACCTATTCGGTAACACACACATATATACATATATATATATATATATATATATATATATATATATATATATATATATATATATATATGAGGAGAGAGAGAGAGAGAGAGAGAGAGAGAGAGAGAGAGAGGGAGAGATAATTCCCTCATTACCCGCCCACAGCCAAATCTTTTTTTCCCAGTCCAGCTTCATAAAAAAATCTTACTTTGTGAAAAATGTGATACTCGTGTTAAGCTTTTTAATTCACTTAATTCATGAGACACATTCATTTTATGTATGCAAATCAGGGCCATGGCGGAGGTATTTTAAATAATAAATCTGATATTACCACAGCTATTCTCTTTATTACCAGGTGGAAAATGTAGATCTAGAGAATGTACAGAGACATTTACTGTGTTTATATAAATTTAGTAAAGTATCTAAATTACTGGGAAGGTTTGAAGTCCCTTGAAATATTACTCCTTGGAAGGTAGGCGAGAAAGATACATCATAATTTGATCAGACACCTGGAGTATACCTGGAGAGGGTTTCGGGGGTCAACGCCCCCGCGGCCCAGTCTAAGACCAGGCCTCATGGTGGATCAGGGTCTGATCAACCAGGCTGTTACTGCTGGCCGCACGCAAACTGACGTACGAACCACAGAGCGGCTGGTCAGGTACTGACTTTAGGTGTCCAGCGCCTTCTTGACGACAGCCAGGGGTCTATTGGTAATCACCTTATGTATGCAGGGAGGCAGTTGAACAGTCTTGGGCCCCTGACACGTATTGGGAATCTTTATTGTGGAAACGTTTCACCACACTGGCTTCATCAGTCTTATACAAAGACTGGTGAAGATCAGAAGGAGTTTGAAGTAATCAGTCTCTCAGCCTGGAGTAGATGTAATCACTCCATCAATTCATCTTCTTTTCAAGATTGATAGACTGATTACATCGACTCCAGGCTGGGGGACTGATTACCTCAAACTCCTTCTGATCTTCACCATTCTTCTTTGTATAGGACTGATAATGCCCAAATCTACACACTGAAATCACTCTCTACTAGAATAAGAGGCTTGGCAGACGGTGCAAAATACTTCCACTGAAAAGCAGGGTTGCCATGAGTACATTAGTGTAAAGGGACCAAGACTCTTCAATACACTCCCTTAATACATAAGGGGAACTACCAACACACTCCAAGACCCCCTAGCTATCTTCAAGACCCCCTAGCTGTTTTCAAGACCCCCTAGCAGTCTTCAAGACCCCCTAGCTGTCTTCAAGACCCCCTAGCTATCTTCAAGACCCCGCTAGCTGTCTTCAAGAGCCCCCTAGCTGTCTTCAAGAAGGAACCTAATAAGTTCCTCAAGTTAGATCTTGATCAGCCAGGCTGTGGTGCATACGTTGAACTACGTGCTGCCAGCACTAACAGCCTGGCTGATCAGGCCTGGGACCAAGCAGCGGGGGCGGTGACCCCCGCACTTCATGGCACTGAAGAAAGGTCAACACCTGTAACCTATTTCCAGGTTTTTTTTCCCCCCCTTCAGCCTGGCTTGGGTCAACCAGGCTGTTGGTGCTGGCACGCTGCACCCATAACTCTCAACTCCTCCATACTCCACCATCATAGTCGTGAGAAAGCTCTAAAAACAGTAGGGGAATGGGAGGTAGTCATGTTCGATCCAAGGAAGGGGAGGACATCTCCAATTCCTTGGATTAGGAGCTCTTCAACGACATTAGGGCACCTCCCATACATTAAGAACCCATAATTAAGCAAAAATAAATTAAGTCCATTAAATATCATACATTAATCCCCATAATAAACTCCCCATGATTAACTCCCCATACATTAATCCCATCATTAACTCCCCATACATTAATCCCCATGATTAACTCCCCATACATTAATCCCTATAGTAAACTCCCATACAATACCCATAATTAACTCCCCATGCCTTAATACCCATAATTAACTCCCAAACATTAATCCCCACAACTCCCATATATTAATCCCCATAATTAACTCCCCATACAGTCCCCATTATTAACTTCCCCTCTCTAACCCCCATAAAAAGCTAACTTTTTCCTACATAAATCCCCATATTCAACTACCCCCATTAACCCCCTTAATCAAGCTTTTTTTGCGTGGAATCAAAATGGGGTGAAGCTGGCCTGCCCTAAACCCCATTAATCAGGTTAGTGGGTGCCACCCCCCTTGATGCCTGTGTTATACCAGTGAATAGTGTTCAGAGTTGGCTTAGTCTCCTAGTTCCAGGTTCTCTAGTTAGAACTATAAACTAGTAAATCTAGTAACTATCACAAAACTATCAAGACTGAGGGACTGACTGCCATCAAGACTGAGGGACTGACTGCCATCAAGACTGAGGGACTGACTGCCATCAAGACTGAGGGACTGACTGCCATCAAGACTGAGGGACTGACTGCCATCAAGACTGAGGGACTGACTGCCATCAAGACTGAGGGACTGACTGCCATCAAGACTGAGGGACTGACTGCCATCAAGACTGAGGGACTGACTACCATCAAGACTGAGGGATTACCATCAAGACTGAGGGACTGACTACCATCAACAATGAGGGACTGACTACCATCAACAATGAGGGACTGACTACCATCAACAATGAGGGACTGACTACCATCAACAATGAGGGACTGACTACCATCAAGACTGAGGGACTGACTACCATCAAGACTGAGGGACTACCATCAAGACTGAGGGACTGACTACCATCAAGACTGAGAGACTGACTATCATCAAGACTGAGGGACTGACTGCCATCAAGACTGAGGGACTGACCACCATCAAGACTGAGGGACTGATAACCATCAAGACTGAGAGACTGACTACCATCAAGACTGAGGGACTGACTACCATCAAGACTGAGGGACTGACTACCATCAAGACTGAGGGACTGACTACCATCACGACTGAGGGATTACCATCAAGACTGAGGGACTGACTACCATCAAGACTGAGGGACTGACTACCATCAAGACTGAGATACTGACTACCATCAAGACTGAGGGACTACCATCAAGACTGAGGGACTGACTACCATCAAGACTGAGAGACTGACTACCATCAAGACTGAGGGACTGACTACCATCAAGACTGAGGGACTGACTATCATCAAGACTGAGGGACTGACTATCATCAAGACTGAGGGACTGACTACTATCAAGACTGAGGGACTGACTACCATCAAGACTGAGAGACTGACTACCATCAAGACTGAGGGACTGACTATCATCAAGACTGAGGGACTGACTACCATTAAGACTGAGGGACTGACCACTATCAAGACTGAGAGACTGACTACCATCAAGACTGAGTGACTAACTACCATCAAGACTGAGGAACTGACTACCATCAAGACTGAGGGACTGACTACCATCAAGACTGAGGGACTGACTACCATCAAGACTGAGGGACTGACTACCAGCAAGACTGAGGGACTGTCTACCATCAAGACTGAGGGACTGACCATCATCAAGACTGAGGGAGTGACTATTATCAAGACTGAGGGACTGACTACCATCAAGACTGAGGGACTGACTATCATCAAGACTGAGGGACTGACTACCATCAAGACTGAGGGACTGACCACCATCAAGACTGAGGGAGTGACTATTATCAAGATTGAGGGACTGACTACCATCAAGACTGAGGGAGTGACTATTATCAAGACTGAGGGACTGACTACCATCAAGACTGAGGGACTGACTATCATCAAGACTGAGGGACTGACCACCATCAAGACTGAGGACTGACCACCACCCATCAAGACTGAGGACTGACCACCACCATCAAGACTGAGGACTGACTACACCATCAAGACTGAGGACTGACCACCCATCAAGACTGAGGGACTGCCACACCATCAAGACTGAGGGACTGACAACCATCAAGACTGAGGACTGACACCATCAAGACTGAGGGACTGACACCATCAAGACTGAGGACTGACCACCATCAAGACTGAGGACTGACCTCAACCTATCAAGACTGAGGGACTGACACCACAAGACTGAGGGACTGACTACCCATCAAGACTGAGGACTGACCACCATCAAGACTGAGGGACTGACACCCATCAAGACTGAGGACTACTACCATCAAGACTGAGGGACTGACACCATCAAGACTGAGGCACCATCAAGACTGAGGACTGACTACCATCAAGACTGAGGGACTGACATCATCAAGACTGAGGGACTGACCACCATCAAGACTGAGGACTGACCACATCAAGACTGAGGACTGACTATCATCAAGACTGAGGACTACACCCCATCAAGACTGGGACTGACTCACCACACACATCAAGACTGAGGGACTGACTACCACCATCAAGACTGAGGACTGACTACCATCAAGACTGAGGACTGACACCACATCAAGACTGAGGGATGACTACCACAACACCCATCAAGACTGAGGACTGACTACCATCAAGACTGAGGACTGACCACCATCAAGACTGAGGGAATGACTACCATCAAGACTGAGGACTGCCACCACCATCAAGACTGAGGGACTGACTACATCAAGACTGAGGGACTGACTACCCATCAAGACTGGGACGACCACCATCAAGACTGAGGGACTGACTACCATCAAGACTGAGGGACTACCACCATCAAGACTGAGGGACTGCCCAAACCCATCAAGACTGAGGGACTGACTACATCAAGACTGAGGGACTACCACACCCTCAAGACGGGAAGGACTGACACCACCACCATCAAGACTGAGGACGCACCACCCATCAAGACGAGGAACTGACAATCACTTGAAGACTGAGGATGACACCAAACTTCAGACTGAGGGACTGACTCCCCATAAGACTGAGGACTGACTACCACCCATCAAGATGAGGGACTGACCACCACCATCAAGACTGAGGCGACACCACCCATCAAGACTGAGGACTGACCACCACCCATCAAGACTGAGGGACTGACACCACCCATCAAGACTGAGGACTGACCACCACCCATCAAGACTGAGGACTGACCACCACCCATCAAGACTGAGGGACTGACCACCACCCATCAAGACTGAGGGACTGACCACCACCCATCAAGACTGAGGGACTGACACCACCCATCAAGACTGAGGGACTGACCACCACCCATCAAGACTGAGGGACTGACCACCACCCATCAAGACTGAGGACTGACCACCACCCATCAAGACTGAGGGACTGACTACCACCCATCAAGACTGAGGGACTGACCACCACCCATCAAGACTGAGAGACTGACCACCACCTATCAAGACTGAGGGACTGACCACCACCCATCAAGACTGAGGGACTGACCACCACCCATCAAGACTGAGGGACTGACTACCACCCATCAAGACTGAGGGACTGACCACCACCCATCAAGACTGAGGGACTGACCACCACCCATCAAGACTGAGGGACTGACCACCACCCATCAAGACTGAGGGACTGACCACCACCCATCAAGACTGAGGGACTGACCACCACCCATCAAGACTGAGGGACTGACCATCACCCATCAAGACTGAGGGACTGACCACCACCCATCAAGACTGAGGGACTGACTACCACCCATCAAGACTGAGGGACTGACCACCACCCATCAAGACTGAGGGACTGACCACCACCCATCAAGACTGAGGGACTGACCACCACCCATCAAGACTGAGGGACTGACCACCACCCATCAAGACTGAGGGACTGACCACCACTCATCAAGACTGAGGGACTGACCACCACCCATCAAGACTGAGGAACTGACCACCACCCATCAAGACTGAGGGACTGTGCACAAAACATCGTTAATAAAGACCACAGTGTGGTTAACATAATAGGTGTTTAACACTCCCATTAACCCGCATAACAGGCGTTCTTACCAACCCCTCCCCATTGCCCCTACCCCATTAACTCTGTCAGTGAGGCTCAGGCCATCATAATGGCGCATGACATTACCCTCATAAATATGTAATGGGTGTCAGGTGAGCCAGCAGGTGACAAACGATTTTACTAACGATCATTTTCTACCCCTCCCCCATTAAACCCCCTTCCCCATAAGCCCCTCCCCCTCCAGCACGCTAGTATATTCCCAGACCCATGGAATATCTTCTCTTAAATGGGGAATGGGAGGTCATCAGGTTTGATCCAAGGATAGCTCATATATACACAGACATATACACCCCGGGGGGAGTTGAATGACAGCTCTAGGCCTTTCAGAATTCCTCCATTTTTCTGCAATATTGCAAGCTCTTGATGTGTTGAATGCAACATGAAAGGCCTAGAGCTATCATTCAACTCCCTCCGTGGTTGTTGTGCATCGCTTGCTCCCGATTACTGCATATATATATATATATATATATATATATATATATATATATATATATATATATATATATATATAGAGAGAGAGAGAGAGAGAGAGAGAGAGATTGAGTGTGAGAGTGAGGAAGGAAGAGGGAAGGAACGAAGAGGGAGGGGGGACAGGAGGGAAGGGAGCATAATTAGCCCAGGTAGGCCTACCCAATTTCCCCTCATATTTCCTTGAAGAAATTTGAGTACATCCACTCTGAGGAAATGTTCCATCACCCAAGTCATTTCCTGCCCAGGTGGAGGTGAGGACATGTCTACCCCAGGTGGAGGTGAGGACATGTCTACCCCAGGTGGAGGTGAGGACATGTCTACCCCAGGTGGAGGTGAGGACATGTCTACCCCAGGTGGAGGTGAGGACATGTCTACCCCAGGTGGAGGTGAGGACATGTCTACCCCAGGTGGAGGTGAGGACATGTCTACCCCTTGTGGAAGTGAGTATCATTTTCCTTGCGGATGTGATAATGACATTGTTGTGCTCCTTGAAGGTGAGATCTTCTGGCATGATCACTCCCAGGTCTCTCATCATACGTGTCCATGAGCCAGATTTACCTGTCATCTTACGTGTTCGTGAGACAGAGAGAGATCAGCGGTCCTGCCAGAGTGCAAAACATTTAACAGGGTTCCATTTCCCACACTCATCTGACAGGATGGTTGCTACCAGCCTACAACCTGCTGCGGCCACCACTACCACCACAGCCGCCGCCTCCTAACCTGGCCCATCCTGGATATTTGATGGAGTGATCACCTCCACACCTCACCTCCCTCCCTCCATCACCCAGGTCAGGAAGCACCACCAACACCACCACCACTACTAGAAGCACCACCACTACTACCAAGTCAACCAATCATAACCAGAGAGTATTACAGCACCATGACGGTCAGCTGACCTACCATGCGACCAGTCACCTGACCAGCTAACATAAGAACACTGTAGCAGGTGTCAGTAGTGTTACTGTGTAGTATACTTTGATAATCCCAGCTACTTTATAGATAGGCTCCCTAGGAAGCCGTGACGTCACGTAACCCATCACATGTAAACATTAGACCAGAGGCCTCATAGTTCAACGTAGGCTTAGACTGGACAGGCAGGCCTGGGCTTCTCAAGACTCTCTTAACTATACGTCTCCAAGATATCCAACGTGTGTATTTCTTACTCCAATATCTCCTGACGAACACCCACGACACAGGCATACTGGCCCATACCAAGTAGGTCCTTCTCAAACCCAAACCCACTATTGTAAATATTTACCCAACCTAGTCAGCTGACCTACCATGTCCACACACACACACACACACACACACACACACTTTTCCTGTATTCCAATCAACCTTTTTTCCAAACACACTGACACTCACTTGTCACCGCAGAACTCAGCACTAAAAATTACCCTCAATTTCCGATGAGGTGTTTGGCCAGGGAGCGAAAAAATACGTTACCAAGTTCAACACGAACTTTAAACCCAAAAAGAACCTACTTAGGAAAGTTCTGGGCAAGTTAGCTTGATCTGGTGTTTACACAGTGCCTTTAGGCACTGTGGTGTGGTTAATGTGATGGCACTGTGTGGAGGGTGCCAGTATAGTGTCACCTATCCCAGGTACTTATATATATATATACTATTTTTTTAAAGGGGTGGAGGGGTAAGCCAGGAAAAGGCCTCGGTCAGATGACCGAAAGCCCCAGCTGTGGGTCATCATATGACTAAGACCCGCGTCAGGAAACACTTGTCCTGTTTCCTGACAAATCTTACCTAACCTGGCCTAATACTAACCTAACCTAGCCTAGCCTAACCTAACCTAGCCTAACCTAACCTAGCCTAACCTAACCTAGCCTAACCTAACCTAGGTTAACCTAGCCTAGCCTAACCTAACCTAACTTAGCCTAACCTAACCTAGCCTAACCTAACCTAAGCTAACCTAGCCCAGGTAGCTGAGGACAAAGATGACCCACAGGGATGAAAGGAAATTTTCAATCTTGTGGATGAATAGACAACTGAGAAGTTGATAAACAATCCCAGGTCACTTTACACCACTTACATACACACTTAAAAGCGCTTTCGTCACTTACCGTACGCTAACTTTAGCAAAGATGAATTAGATTGTTAATCAGTTTGCTCCATAGATTAGCTATGCTATATAATTTAGGCAGAAATTATTTAACTTAAAAAAGCCCTTACATGTTGCATTATGTCAATTGAAATATTCTCTACACGTGTATGTCTGCTTTTTGTGTTATTAAATTTGAATAATAAATACACGAAGGGAATTGTAGCGAGGGTTTTCGCTACTAGGACTAGACAGTCATCTGTCAGCTGTGTGTCTACAACACTGTCTACCTGGTGTACAACACTGTATACCTGGTGTACAACACTGTGTACCTGGTCTACAACAGTGTACCTGGTCTACAACACTGTGTACCTGGTCTACAACAGTCTACCTGGTCTACAACACTGTACCTGGTCTACAACACTGTGTACCTGGTCTACAACACACTGTACACCTGGTCTACAACACACTGTACACCTGGTCTACAACACACTGTACACCTGGTGTACAACACTGTGTACTTGGTCTACAACACACTGTACACCTGGTCTACAACAGTGTACCTGGTCTACAACAGTGTACCTGGTCTACAACACTGTGTATCTGGTCTACAACACACTGTACACCTTTTCTACAACACTGTGTACCTGGTCTACAACACTGTGTACCTGGTCTACAACACTGTACCTGGTCTACAAAACACTGTACACCTTTTCTACAACACTGTGTACCTGATATACAACACACTGTACACCTTTTCTACAACACTGTGTTCCTGGTCTACAACACTGTGTACCTGGTCTACAACACTGTACCTGTTCTACAACACTGTGTACCTGGTCTACAACATACTGTACACTTGGTCTACAACACTGTGTATCTGGTTTACAACACACTGTACACCTGGTCTACAACACTGTGTACCTGGTCTACAACACTGTTCCTGGTCTACAACACTGTACACCTGGTCTACAACGCTGTGTACCTGGTCTACAATACTGTGTACCTGGTCTACAACGCTGTGTAACTGGTATACAACACTGTGTAACTGGTCTACAACGCTGTGTACCTGGTCTACAACACTGTGTACCTGGTCTACACTGTGTACCTGGTCTACAACGCTGTGTACATGGTCTACAACACTGTGTACCTGGTCTACAACGCTGTGTACCTGGTCTACAACGCTGTGTACCTGGTCTACAACGCTGTGTACCTGGTCTACAACACACTGTACACCTGGTCTACAACACTGTGTACCTGGTCTACAACGCTGTGTACCTGGTCTACAACGCTGTGTACCTGGTCTACAACACACTGTACACCTGGTCTACAACACTGTGTACCTGGTCTACAACGCTGTGTACCTGGTCTACAACGCTGTGTACCTGGTCTACAACGCTGTGTACCTGGTCTACAACACTGTGTACCTAGTCAACAACTCTGCAGATAAGATTCAAGCCTTGCGTAACAGTTGTTTACAGGAAACAACAGAAGAGATAAGGTAATCCGACAGTTGTAATATCCGTAATTTAATAAACTTAGTTATTTTTACCGTATTTTTAACTTAAATGAATTTTAAAATTTATTTTTTCTTTTGAAATTCAATGGGATTTTGAATTAGAATTTTGACATTCTTATTTTGAACACAATTTTAGTACACACACACACACACACACACACACACACACACACACACCTGACGGCCTGACGACAGGAGGGTTAGGGGAAACATGATAACGACATACAAAATACTGCGAGGAATAGATAAGGTGGATAGAGACAGGATGTTCCAGAGAGGGGACACAGCAACAAGGGGTCACAATTGGAAGTTGAAGACTCAGATGAGTCAAAGGGATGTTAGGAAGTATTTCTTCAGTCATAGAGTTGTCAGGAAGTGGAATAGTCTGGAAAGTGAGGTAGTGGAGGCAGGAACCATACATAGCTTTAAGACGAGGTATGATAAAGCTCATGGAGCAGGGAGAGAGAGGACCTAGTAGCAATCAGTGAAGAGGGGGGCCAAGAGCTGAGTCTCGACATCTGCAACCACAAATAGGTGAGTACAAATAGGTGAGTACACACACACACACACACACACACATACATACTCAACCTGACGACACTGGAGGACAGGAGGGATATGTTAACTACGTACAAAATACTGAGAAGAATTGACTAGGTGGACAGGGACAATGTTCCAGAGATGGGACACAGCAACAAGGATTCACAACTGGAAGTTGAAAACTCAGATGATCCATAGAGATGTTAGGAAGTATTTCTTCAGTCTTAGCCTGGAGAGTGATGTAGTGGAGGCAGGATCCATACATAGCTTTAAGAAGAGATACGATAAAGCTAATGGAGCAGAGAGAGTGGACCTAATAGCGACCAGCGAAGAGGCGGGGCCAGGAGCTGTGACTCAACCCCTGCAACCACAAATAGGAGAGTACACACACACACCTAGAGAGGAGACTGGGTCACCTAGTATACCTGTGGTATACCTTTGATATACCTTCGATGAGTTTCGAGTCTCGCTACCGTATACTACAGATATACCACAGGTACACTACAGATATACCACAGGTATACCAGATATACCACAAGTATATTACAGACATACCACAGATATACCACAGGTATACCAGATATACCACAGGTATATTACAGATATACCACAGGTATATTACAGATATACCTTTAGCTTCAAGTTCTCTGAAGAGAAACTAGCACTAACCTTACATGGCAATATTGTTCTTACTGGCAGACTGACCTCAGCCTGAAGCCTGGCTTCCCTGCTCAACCAGGCTGTTGCTGCTAGCAGCCCGCGGGCCCTTACACCCAACACACACTGGGTCGTAAATGGAATATTGTAGACGACGGGTGCAAAACGATACAAAGTTTGAAGAATAGGTACGACAAAAGCTAGGAAAACGGGTATTAGTATTGCAATTTAACGTTGATATAAAAACCTGAAGGACAAATACTGTAGCTAAGGTTCGACCCCTTTAAACAGACGTTGACCAGGTCACAGCTTGGTTGACCAGGTCACAGCTTGGTTGACCAGGCCACAGCTTGGTTGACCAGGTCACAGCTTGGTTGACCAGGTCACAGCTTGGTTGACCAGGCCACAGCTTGGTTGACCAGGCCACAGCTTGGTTGACCAGGTCACAGCTTGATTGACCAGGTCACAGCTTGGTTGACCAGGTCACAGCTTGGTTGACCAGGTCACAGCTTGGTTGACCAGGTCACAGCTTGGTTGACCAGGTCACAGCTTGGTTGACCAGGCCACAGCTTGGCTGACCAGGTCACAGCTTGATTGACCAGGTCACAGCTTGGTTGACCAGGTCACAGCTTGGTTGACCAGGCCACAGCTTGGTTGACCAGGCCACAGCTTGGTTGACCAGGCCACAGCTTGGTTGACCAGGTCACAGCTTGGTTGACCAGGTCACAGCTTGGTTGACCAGGTCACAGCTTGGTTGACCAGGTCACAGCTTGGCTGACCAGACGACAGATTGGCTGACCAGGTCACAGCTTGGTTGACCAGGTCACAGCTTGGTTGACCAGGTCACAGCTTGGCTGACCAGGTCACAGCTTGGTTGACCAGGTCACAACTTGGTTGACCAGGCCACAGCTTGGCTGACCAGGTCGCAGCTTGATTGACCAGGTCACAGCTTGGTTGACCAGGTCACAGCTTGGTTGACCAGGCCACAGCTTGGTTGACCAGGCCACAGCTTGGTTGACCAGGCCACAGCTTGGTTGACCAGACGACAGCTTGGTTGACCAGGTCACAGCTTGGATGACCAGGCAAGCACCAGACAAGCCACCAGTTTCACAGTGTTACAGTGCCACTAGTGCTACCAGAGTGCCACCAGTACCACAGTATCACAATGCCACCAGTACCACAGAGCCACAGTACCACAGTGTTACAATGCCACAGTGTCACCAGTGCCACAGTACTACAGTGCTAACAGTGCCAAAGTGTCACCAATGCCACAGTGTTACAGTGCCAACAGCTCTCTAGAGGATAGATAATTCCTATTTTTATCCTGGAGTCCAGCTGGTGTGAAATGGTTAGTGATATTACGAGCTGCCTATCTACCAGCTTTCTGCCGCCCACTGCCACCCAACATCCACTCACTGCAATTTACTGCCGCCCACTGCAAGTTAGGAATACGGCACTGAATATCCCCCTACCACCCACTCACACCCACCACCCATTCACACACCCACCACCCATCACACACCCACCACCCACTCACACACCCACAACCCACCCACTCACACACCCACGACGCACTCACACACCCACCCACCACCCACTCACACACTACCCACTCACACACCCACCACCAACTCACACACCACCCACTCACACATCCACCACCCACCCACCACACACCCACCACCCACACACCCACTCACACACCACCCACTCACACATTCACCACCCACTCACACCCACTCACACACCACCCACTCACACATCCACCACCCACTCACACCCACCACCCATTCACATACCCCAGCGTGGTCAATGTTTCTCCCTGTGGGAGACTTATGGTCAATATTTCCCACTGTGGGAGACCGTGGTCTAGACCACAATATCTCTCAGCATCCATTGTCTCTCATTCCTGCAACACCATCCCCGTTAACGGTACACAACAGACCGTTAACATCTAGATTACCGTTGCTTCCTGCTACTTAGTGCCCGTTATTCTTGCCTGAGTGGACGCTAGGATAACACTTGCTGTGTCTTCCTAGGACACCTCTTTCCTAGGACACCCCTTCCTAGGACACCGCTTTCCTAGGACACCCCTTCCTAGGACACCGCTTTCCTAGGACACTCCCTTTCCTAGGACACCTCTTTCCAAGGACACCTCTTTCCTAGGACACCTCTTTCCAAGGACACCTCTTTCCTAGGACACCTCTTTCCTAGGACACCTCTTTCCTAGGACACCTCTTTCCTAGGACACCTCTTTCCTAGGACACCCCTTCCTAGGACACCTCTTTCCTAGGACACCTCTTTCTAGGACACCTCTTTCCTAGGACACCTCTTTCCTAGGACACCTCTTTCCTAGGACACCTCTTTCTAGGACACCTCTTTCCTAGGACACCTCTT
>WNWK01001449.1:72500-167500 GCA_009830355.1 Cherax destructor | reverse complement strand
ACACACACACAAACAACCAAACACACACACACACAAACACACACACAAACAAACACACACACACACAAACAACCAAACACACACACACACAAACACACACACAAACAAACACACACACACACACACACACACAAACACACAAACAAACACACACACACAAACAACCAAACACACACACACAAACAAACAAACATACACACACACACACCAGATATACAAAACTCAGAAAAAACAGGAGACAGTTTTTGTGAAGGCAGTGAGGCTGGTAAAGGGAAAATAGGTATTACATATTTCTGGTGTGTGGCAGTGAGGGCAGTGCGCTTGTCAGTGCCAAAAGGTTGATCAGAAATCGATACTTGATAATGTTTGGCTCTGCTGCAGTGACAGGTGACAGTCAGTGTAAATGACAGTTCAACTGGCCAGTCGATTGTGCGACTGTATGTCACCATGACTGACTGACTCCCTCACTGACTGACAACTCCAGAACTAAACACGGAGGCAGACAGACAACACAATAAACTTAGTCGTATGAATGTTTTAACTCAACCCCCCCCCACACACACAGGGCCAACGAATCGACCCCTGTAAGCATATATAGGTGAGTACACACACACACACACAATGGAATATATTAACTCTCTCAAACACACACACACACACACACACACACACACCTTGCGTTATTCTCTTTGCATACATTAATGTAGAGGGCGCTGCTGCACGCTGGGTTTAATCAGTCCCAGCCAGAGACGCCAAAGGTGCAAAAGACACAGAAAAAAACCCGGACACAGAGAACGACAGAGAACAGGGATACAGGAATACCTGTCTTGGGTCATTGTGGTAGAGGAGGCTGGGTTTAAGGGATACAGGGATACCTGTCTTGGATCAATGTGGTAGAGGAGGCTGCGTTTAAGGGATACAGGGATACCTGTCTTGGATCAATGTGGTAGAGGAGGCTGCGTTTAAGGGATACAGGGATACCTGTCTTGGGTCACTGTGGTAGAGGAGGCTGGGTTTAAGGGATACAGGGATACTTGTCTTGGGTCACTGTGGTAGAGGAGGCTGGGTATAAGGGATACAGGGATACCTGTCTTGGGTCACTGTGGTAGAGGAGGCTGGGTTTAAGGGATACAGGGATACCTGTCTTGGATCAATGTGGTAGAGGAGGCTGGGTTTAAGGGATACAGGGATACTTGTCTTGGGTCACTGTGGTAGAGGAGGCTGGGTTTAAGGGATAGCTGGATACTTGTCTTTGGTCACTGTGGTAGAGGAGGCTAGGTTTAAGGGATACAGGGATACCTGTCTTTGGTCACTGTGGTAGAGGAGGCTAGGTTTAAGGGATACAGGGATACCTGTCTTGGTTCATTGTGGTAGAGGAGGCTAGGTTTAAGGGATACAGGGATACCTGTCTTGGGTCATTGTGGTAGAGGAGGCTGGGTTTAAGGGATACAGGGATACTTGTCTTGGGTCACTGTGGTAGAGGAGGCTGCGTTTAAGGGATACAGGGATACCTGTCTTGGGTCACTGTGGTAGAGGAGGCTGGGTATAAGGGATACAGGGATACCTGTCTTGAGTCACTGTGGTAGAGGAGGCTGGGTATAAGGGATACAGGGATACCTGTCTTGGGTCACTGTGGTAGAGGAGGCTGGGTTTAAGGGATACAGGGATACTTGTCTTGGGTCACTGTGGTAGAGGAGGCTGGGTATAAGGGATACAGGGATACCTGTCTTGGGTCACTGTGGTAGAGGAGGCTGGGTTTAAGGGATACAGGGATACTTGTCTTGGGTCACTGTGGTAGAGGAGGCTGCGTTTAAGGGATAGCTGGATACCTGTCTTGGGTAACTGTGGTAGAGGAGGCTGGGTTTAAGGGATACAGGGATACTTGTCTTGGGTCACTGTGGTAGAGGAGGCTGGGTATAAGGGATACAAAGATACCTGTCTTGGGTCACTGTGGTAGAGTAGGCTAGGTTTAAGGGATACAGGGATACTTGTCTTGGGTCACTGTGGTAGAGGAGGCTGCGTTTAAGGGATACAGGGATACCTGTCTTGGGTCACTGTGGTAGAGGAGGCTGGGTATAAGGGATACAGGGATACCTGTCTTGGGTCACTGTGGTAGAGGAGGCTGGGTATAAGGGATACAGGGATACCTGTCTTGGGTCACTGTGGTAGAGGAGGCTGGGTTTAAGGGATACAGGGATACTTGTCTTGGGTCACTGTGGTAGAGGAGGCTGGGTATAAGGGATACAGGGATACCTGTCTTGGGTCACTGTGGTAGAGGAGGCTGGGTTTAAGGGATACAGGGATACTTGTCTTGGGTCACTGTGGTAGAGGAGGCTGGGTATAAGGGATACAGGGATACCTGTCTTGGGTCACTGTGGTAGAGGAGGCTGGGTTTAAGGGATACAGGGATACTTGTCTTGGGTCACTGTGGTAGATGAGGCTGCGTCTAAGGGATACAGGGATACCTGTCTTGGGTCATTGTGGTAGAGGAGGCTGGGTTTAAGGGATACAGGGATACTTGTCTTTGGTCACTGTGGTAGAGGAGGCTAGGTTTAAGGGATACAGGGATACCTGTCTTGGGTCACTGTGGTAGAGGAGGCTGGGTTTAAGGGATACAGGGATACTTGTCTTTGGTCACTGTGGTAGAGGAGGCTAGGTTTAAGGGATACAGGGATACCTGTCTTGGGTCACTGTGGTAGAGCAGGCTGGGTTTAAGGGATACAGGGATACCTGTCAAGTTATTTAAGCATTTAAATTATTGGGACACAGTAAATCCTCTATGATGGTTAAAGTTTTATAGTACCATTATTATCATCATTACCATCATTATAACCATCATTATCATTATTACCATCATTATCATTACCATTATTATCATTATTACCATCATTATCGTAATTATCATCATTATCAGTTCTATTATCATCTCTCCTCTTTACCCCTAATTTTCCTCCCTCGAGACAGCTGGGGGAGGGGGAGACAAGACAGCTGGGGGGGGAGACAAGACAGCTGGGGAGGGGAGACAAGACAGCTGGGGGGGGGGAGACAAGACAGCTGGGGGGGGGGAGACAAGACAGCTGGGAGGGGGAGACAAGACAGCTGGGGGAGGGGAGACAAGACAGCTGGGGGAGGGGAGACAAGACAGCTGAGGAGGGGAGACAAGACAGCTGGGGGAGGGGAGACAAGACAGCTGGGGAGGGGAGACAAGACAGCTGGGGAGGGGAGACAAGACAGCTGGGGAGGGGAAACAAGACAGCTGGGGAGGGGAGACAAGACAGCTGAGGGAGGGGAGACAAGACAGCTGAGGGAGGGGAGACAAGACAGCTGGGGAGGGGAGACAAGACAGCTGGGGAGGGGAGACAAGACAGCTGGGGGAGGGGAGACAAGACAGCTGAGGGAGGGGAGACAAGACAGCTGGGGGGGGGAGACAAGACAGCTGGGGAGGGGAGACAAGACAGCTGGGGGAGGGGAGACAAGACAGCTGAGGGAGGGGAGACAAGACAGCTGGGGGAGGGGAGACAAGACAGCTGGGGAGGGGAGACAAGACAGCTGGGGAGGGGAGACAAGACAGCTGGGGGAGGGGAGACAAGACAGCTGAGGGAGGGGAGACAAGACAGCTGGGGAGGGGAGACAAGACAGCTGGGGGAGGGGAGACAAGACAGCTGGGGGAGGGGAGACAAGACAGCTGGGGGAGAGGGAGACAAGACAGCTGGGGAGGGGAGACAAGACAGTTGGGGAAGGGGAGACCAGACAGCTGGGGAGGGGAGAGAAGACAGCTGGGGAGGGAGAGACAAGACAGCTGGGGGAGGGGGAGACAAGACAGCTGGGGAGGGGAGACAAGACAGCTGGGGAGGGGAGACAAGACAGTTGGGGAAGGGGGAGACAAGACAGCTGGGGAGGGGGAGACAAGACAGCTGGGGGAGGGAGACAAGACAGCTGGGGGAGGGGAGACAAGACAGCGGGGGGAGGGGAGACAAGACAGCTGGGGAGGGGAGACAAGACAGTTGGGGAAGGGGAGACAAGACAGCTGGGGAGGGGAGACAAGACAGCTGGGGGAGGGGAGACAAGACAGCTGGGGAGGGGATACAAGACAGCTGGGGAGGGGGAGACAAGACAGTTGGGGAAGGGGAGACCAGACAAATGGGGGAAGGGAGACGAGACAGCTGGGGAGGGGAGACGAGACAGCTGGGGGAAGGGAGACGAGACAGCTGGGGAGGAGGAGATGAGACAGCAGGGGAGGGGGAGAGTAATATCAGAGGTGTGAGACAGTAACAGCAACAGTAATATCAGAGGTGTGAGACAGTAACATCAACAGTAATAACAGAGGTGTGAGACAGTAACAGCAACAGTAATAACAGAGGTGTGAGACAGTAACAGCAACAGTAATACCAGAGGTGTGAGGCAGTAACAGCAACAGTAATAACAGAGGTGTGAGACAGTAACAGCAACAGTAATACCAGAGGTGTGAGGCAGTAACAGTAATACCAGAGGTGTGAGGCAGTAACAGTAATAACAGAGGTGTGAGACAGTAACAGTAATACCAGAGGTGTGAGGCAGTAACAGCAACATTAATAACAGAGGTGTGAGACAGTAACAGCAACAGTAATAACAGAGGTGTGAGGCAGTAACAGCAACAGTAATAACAGAGGTGTGAGACAGTAACAGCAACAGTAATAACAGAGGTGTGAGACAGTAACAGCAACAGTAATAACAAAGGTGTGAGACAGTAACAGCAACAGTAATAACAGAGGTGTGAGACAGTAACATCAACAGTAATATCAGAGGTGTGAGACAGTAACAGCAACAGTAATAACAGGTGTGAGGCAGTAACAGCAACAGTAATAACAGAGTTGTGAGACAGTAACCGCAACAGTAATACCAGAGGTGTGAGACAGTAACAGCAACAGTAATAACAGAGGTGTGAGGCAGTAACAGCAACAGTAATACCAGAGGTGTGAGGCAGTAACAGCAACAGTAATACCAGAGGTGTGAGGCAGCAACAGCAACAGTAATAACAGAGGTGTGAGGCAGTAACAGCAACAGTAATAACAGAGGTGTGAGACAGTAACAGCAACAGTATTAACAGGTGTGAGGCAGTAACAGCAACAGTAATAACAGAGGTGTGAGACAGTAACAGCAACAGTAATAACAGAGGTGTGAGACAGTAACAGCAACAGTAATAACAGGTGTGAGGCAGTAACATCAACAGTAATAACAGAGGTGTGAGGCAGTAACAGCAACAGTAATAACAGAGGTGTGAGGCTGAAACAATGTTCATTATAACAATAACACTAAAATAGTACATTTGTGAACCAAGACTGGTACCCCCTCCCTCTCCCCCCTCAGTCTGTCCCTCTCCTCCCACTCTCTCATTATCTTTCTCTCCCATATTACTACTTTCTCTGTCCCTCTCTTCTTCCTTCTCCCACTTCCCCTCTCCCTCCCTCCTTTCTTTTCCCTTTTATCCTATTCTCTCTCTCCTCCTTTCTTTTACCTCTTATCCTTTTCTCTCTCCCACTCCTGCTGTTCCACCACACCCTAATATTCCTCTTGCACATTCTCCTAGCAGCGCTGTGACTGCCGTAACTGCCTCTCCCAGGGATGCTGTAACTGCCTCTCCCTGGGATGCTGTAACTGCCTCTCCCAGGGATGCTGTAACTGCCTCTCCCTGGGATGCTGTAACTGCCTCTCCCTGGGATGCTGTAACTGCCTCTCCCTGGGATGCTGTAACTGCCTCTCCGTGGGATGCTGTAACTGCCTCTCCCAGGGATGCTGTAACTGCCTCTCCCTGGGATGCTGTAACTGCCTCTCCCTGGGATGCTGTAACTGCCTCTCCGTGGGATGCTGTAACTGCCTCTCCCAGGGATGCTGTAACTGCCTCTCCCTGGGATGCTGTAACTGCCTCTCCCTGGGATGCTGTAACTGCCTCTCCCTGGGATGCTGTAACTGCCTCTCCCTGGGATGCTGTAACTGCCCCTCCCTGGGATGCTGTAACTGCCCCTCCCTGGGATGCTGTAACTGCCCCTCCCTGGGATGCTGTAACTGCCCCTCCCTGGGATGCTGTAGCTGCCTCTCCCAGGGATGTTGTAACTGCCTCTCCCTGGGTCCCTGGGATGCTGTAACTGCCTCTCCCTGGGTCCCTGGGATGCTGTAACTGCCTCTCCCAGGGATGCTGTAACTGCCTCTCCCTGGGATGCTGTAACTGCCCCTTCCTGGGATGCTGTAACTGCCTCTCCCTGGGATGCTGTAACTGCCTCTTCCTGGGATGCTGTAACTGCCTCTCCCTGGGATGCTGTAACTGCCTCTCCCTGGGAAGCTGTACCTGCCCCTCCCTGGGATGCTGTAACTGCCTCTCCCAGGGATGCTGTAACTGCCCCTCCCTGGGATGCTGTAACTGCTCCCCCCGGAATGCTGTAACTGCCCCTCCCAGGGATGCTGTAACTGCCTCTCCCTGGGATGCTGTAACTGCCTCTCCCTGGGATGCTGTACCTGCCCCTCCCTGGGATGCTGTAACTGCCTCTCCCCGGAATGCTGTAACTGCCCCTCCCTGGGATGCTGTAACTGCTCCTCCCTGAGATGCTGTAACTGCCTCTCCCTGGGATTCTGTAACTGCCTCTCCCTGGGATGCTGTAACTGCCTCTCCCCGGAATGCTGTAACTGCCCCTCCCTGGGATGCTGTAACTGCTCCTCCCTGGGATGCTGTAACTGCTCCTCCCTGAGATGCTGTAACTGACTCTCCCTGGGATGCTGTAACTGAATCTCCCTGGGATGCTGTAACTGCCTCTCCCCGGAATGCTGTAACTGCCCCTCCCTGGGATGCTGTAACTGCTCCTCCCTGGGATGCTGTAACTGCTCCTCCCTGAGATGCTGTAACTGCCTCTCCCTGGGATGCTGTAACTGCCTCTCCCAGGGATGCTGTAACTGCCTCTCCCTGGGATGCTGTAACTGCCTCTCCCTGGGATGCTGTAACTGCTACCCCCGGAATGCTGTAACTGCCCCTCCCTGGGATGCTGTAACTGCCTCTCCCTGGGATGCTGTAACTGCTCCTCCCTGGGATGCTGTAACTGCCCCTCCCTGGGATGCTGTAACTGCCTCTCCCTGGGATGCTGTAACTGCCTCTCCCTGGGATGCTGTAACTGCCTCTCCCTGCTATTCTTATTTCCAAGTGTTCACTGGTAATGTTCACCTTTGTTCACATAGAGCGCCGTGAACATCTCGCTGACTCTGCGACAAAAATCGATTAAGGGGGGGGGGGGTTTAGTAGACCACTCAGAGATAAGTTAGACACTGTCTAATGTCTCCCAGAACTAGTGTAGGAAGCCATTCCTGTCTACACCGTGGTGTGTCTATCTGGAAAATCGACACAAGATGCAGTATTGACAACGTTTCGCCCACACAGTGGACTTCATCAAGTCACAAACAGATCTACCTGGCGAAACGTAGCCAATAAAGGATCGCATTATACTGCATTTTGTGTCTATTTTAACATCGTTTTGGTATTTTGTTCCATCTATCTCCATGTCTATCTGTTGTTGATGCTGGGGGCGTCGCCCCCCCTTCCCATGGCCGGGGCTGAAACCAGGACTCGTGGTCCTGGGCTTGATCAGTCAGACTGTTGATGCTTGCTGTATGCAGGTCTACGACACACTGCAGCCCATATCAGGAACTGTTTACGGGATCTTGAAAAGGTCCCACTTGAATACGAGGGAACTTTGCAAAAGTTCCCTCGAGTCATGACACACACAGGTGTCATGACTCGGAGCCAGGAGCTATAACTCGACCCCTGCAACCACTATTAGGTGAGTACACACACAGGGAGCACGGAGAGAGTAACCTTGTAGCGACGAGTGAAGAGGTGGGGCCAGGAGCTGTGAATAGACCCCTTCAACCACAATTAGGTGAGTACACACATACACACACTACAGCAGGCATGTGTGAGCGTGGTGGATAGAAGTGGGTGGAAACGAATATTTTTTTGGGAATTGACGAGCTGTTGGAGTGTAAGCAGAGTAATATTTTGTGAAGACATTCAGGGAACCGGTTAACCGGACTTGAGTCCTGGAGGTGGGAAGTACAATATCTGCACTCTAAAGGCAGGGTGTAAGATATTTGCTGTGTAAAGTGACGTCTAAACTGCCCACCTTGCCCCGGTGAGAGACGGCCAGCGTGTATATATATATATATATATATATATATATATATATATATATATATATATATATGCAAACAACACTATGAAAAATAGAAGAATTCCAGTTTCGTGACTACTCACATTATCATGTGAGTAGTCACGAAAGCGCTTGGAATTCTTCTATTTTTCATAGTGGTTGTTTTGCATATTTTGATATCACCTGTTTACTGTGATCTTTTTGCATGCATATATATATATATATATATATATATATATATATATATATATATATATATATATATATACACACAGTGGACCCTCGGATTTCGTTCACCTCCAAACTCGAACAATTATGTAAGTGTATTTTCGTAAGTGGTTTTGTAAGTATATTTTTGGGGTCTGAAACGACTAATCTAATTTACATTTGTCCTTATGGGAACAAATTCGTTCGGTAACGGCACTCAAACAGCATTCTGGAAAGAATTTTCAACGAAAACCGAGGGTCCACTGTATATATATATATATATATATATATATATATATATATATATATATATATATATATATATATATATAAGCAACCTAGTAGAAATAGTTTGAGGTTATTAGTCCCTCAGCCTGGAGAAGAGTTCAGCTCCATGGAGCTCAACTCTATGAACACTGTTAAAAATGGTATTTTACTCCATTTTCAACATATCAATGTTAGTGGTATTAGATACCGACTAACTGGTTTAGAAATACACGTAAGTAAACACTGGGACATATTTATTAGAAAACGTTTCGGTCGTGGGACCTTGATCACTTCTAACACACAGAGGTTGAAAGACACCATATATATAAGTGGAGAGTGAGGTGTGAGTGAAGAATAGTGACCTGAAGAATGGTGGCGCTTACACCATCCCCTGCTTATACTGTCCCAAGAAATATGTAGGAGAAACAGCCAGAGATCTGTCGGTCCGCCTGAACGAAGATCTAAACGCCTGTAACAGAGATGGCTTAAGGTACGCCTGTGTCCTCCACAGTGACCATGTTAAGGTACGCCTGTGTCCTCCACAGTGACCATGTTAAGGTACGCCTGTGTCCTCCACAGTGACCATGTTAAGGTACGCCTGTGTCCTCCACAGGATGATTCATAGCACATCCTCACAGAACAAGATCTTAGACGTCGACGATGTGTGGAAGCCTCACTAATCACCCTCACCAACAACATAGAACATAATAATAGAAACTACAAAATTTCAAAAACATTATCATACAAGATACTGAACCATTCAAAGTATCACCTACTTAACAACACAGGAGTCAGGTGATCACATTGTATACGTGTCCTCACCCCACATGTCATTCTTCAGGTCACTATGTGTCACTCACACCTCATTCTCGGCCTATGTGTATCCTCTTTTTAACCTCTGTATGTTAGAAGTAATCAAGGTCCCAGGACAGAAATGTTTTGTAATAAATATACCCTAGTGTTTGCTGACGTGTGTTTCTAACCCAACTAGTGATGGTCTGCTGAAGACCGTGTATGTAGGTCTGCTGAAGACCGTGTATGTAGGTCTGCTGAAGACCGTGTATGTAGGTCTGCTGAAGACCGTGTATGTAGGTCTGCTGAAGACCGTGTATGTAGGTCTGCTGAAGACCGTGTATGTAGGTCTGCTGAAGACCGTGTATGTAGGTCTGAACTACAATTAGCTTGTGGTCTGAGTCTGTGGTGCTCAACACTGACACTTATTATTTGTGAACATAAGGTCGAGGATATTTTCTAGTCTGGTCAGTTACAATATTTGCTAAACTGAATTAATGAGTCTGGTAATGCAGACTGCATCCTGGGCTCTGCTGTTGCAACATTCTGTCTTACACATGTGCAACACTTGGGTACCTTTATTGTGGAAATGTTTCACCACACTGGCTTCATCAGTCCTATACAAAGAAGAATGGTTGAAGGTCAGAAGGAGTTTGAGGTAATCAGTCCCTCAGTCTGGAGTCGATGTAATCAATCCACCAATCTTTTCAAGATATAATCAGTCCATCAATCAGGCTGATGGACTGATTACCTCAAACTCCTTCTGATCTTCAACCATTCTTCTCTGTATTGGACTGATGAAGCCACTGTGTGGCGAAACGTTTCCTCATTAAAGATACCCAAGTGTTGCATGTGTGTCTAATTTTACCAACTTGTCGGGTCTCTCAACCATTTATCAACAATTCTACCTGAGGCTGAAACAGGTACACAAGAGACCTGTTTTCAGTAAATTTCAAGACTGTTTAATTTTCATTAGTGTGTCTGAATTGCTGGGAATTTTCATCTTCAAGTTTACACACAAAGTAACTGGAACCTAACTCTTGTCTACTGTTAAAACGTGAATTACGTTATAAGAACGAATTTCTTAACGTATAGATCACAACGCACTTATTAGGTGTTCCGTAGTTATGTTGGTAACGCTCTCACCTCACGTAAAGGACTGTGGTTCGATCCCCGGTACGGGTGGAAACATTAAGGCGTGTTTCATTAAGACACCTACTGTCCCTATTCACCTAGCAGTAAGTAGGTACCTGGGTGTTAGTCGACTGGTGTGGGTGGCATCCTGGGGACAAAATTAACCTAAGTTGCGGGAAATGCTCTACATAACCAGGAACTTTCTATATAGTATGTCACTGATGTCAGCTATGGTCTGTATAAGTTGCATCATGAACTGGTAGAAATAAAGATTATTATCATTATTACCTATACTTTCTGCCGCATCTCAGTGACCTGAACCCACGTATTTAGCGACGTTTCGGTCCGACTTAAACCAGGGACGGGACAAAGAGAATAATAATAATAAAATGATAAATAATAAAATAAATAAAATAATAATAGTAATAAATAATAATAATAATAATAATAATAGTAATAAATAATAGTAATAAATAATAATAATAATAGTAATAAATAATAATAATAATAATAATAATAATAATAATAATAATAGTAATAAATAATAATAATAATAATAATAAATAATAATAATAATAATAATAATAGTAATAAATAATAATAATAATAATAATAGTAATAAATAATAATAATAATAATAATAATAATAATAATAATAATAATTAAGCACACTTCACAGCCATACTTGTCTTCAAAATAATAATCTCAATGGAGGATAATTAGCCCCTTAATCTAACTTTTTGCAACTTTTCTGTCAACTAAAATTGAAATTTGCAACAGCGAGGAGAGATTGCAACCCAGGCGGAATAAGAATGCCAGCCACCACACCAACAGCGGCGATAAAGTTGCAATAAAGACGCAACATATGCAATATTGCAGGTATTGTGCAAATCGATATTGTTTTTTCCCTCAAAATAGTTCAGCCTACTGAGCTCTGGTACTCTGTCTTACCTGTGACCGATTTCTACAGTTATTCTAATCTCTAAGGTCCCCTCCTGGGGCTTATTTTTCTTGTTGAATCCAAAACAACTACTTGAGGGGGTTGAATGATAGGTCTAGGCCTTCCGTGTTGCAGTGAACACAGCAGCAGCAACTTGCAATGCTGCAGAAAAGAGGAGCGATCACAGGAAGCGCCCTTGCTAAAGCGATTCCTGTGATCGTATTTAATTGGACTTCCTCCTCTGCAACACTGCAAGCTCCTGATGTGTTGACTGCAACTGGAAAGGCCTAGAGCTATCATTCAACTCCCCCACGTGATTGTTTTGCATCTTGTATCGCTTGTTCGCGATATTTGCATAATTCTTGTTGAATATTAGGTAAACGGACAAGATTGATTGTGTCAACGTTTCGCTCTCCAGGATCTTTGTCAAGTCATTACCGCCTTGATAACTACAACAGAGAGAAGAGTAGTGCAAGGTGAGCAGTTCGAGGTAGTCAGGCCCTCAGCCTGGAGCTGATGTGTTCAGTCTCAGTCTTGAGAAATGTACAGCATATGCTCGGAGAAGTGACTTATATACTGCACACAGGTGAGGTCAAGCACCTTTGGTATACCTTTATGAGTTTCGAGAGTGTTTCCACTCCCAGAGGCCAGCCATGAGCCAGGCTCCGGCAGCAGGAGGCGGCGTTACCATGGTGACTCCCTCCATCTTTGTACTGGACTGAAGATGCTACTGGCGGGCGAAACGTTGCCAGGTTATACATACCCAAATGTTGCATAAGTTTATCAAAGTGTTGAGTTTGTAAACTATGTATTCACATGTTGTCAGACACAGAAACATGTTGTCAGACACAGCAACATGTTGTCAGACACAGCAACATGTTGTCAAACACAACAACATGTTGTCAGACACAGCAACATGTTGTCAAACACAGCAACATGTTGTCAAACACAGCAACATGTTGTCAAACACAACAACATGTTGTCAGACACAGCAACATGTTGTCAAACACAGCAACATGTTGTCAGACACAGCAACATGTTGTCAAACACAACAACATGTTGTCAAACACAGCAACATGTTGTCAAACACAACAACATGTTGTCAGACACAGCAACATGTTGTCAGACACAGCAACATGTTGTCAGACACAGCAGCATGTTGTCAGACACAGCAACATGTTGTCAAACACAGCAACATGTTGTCAGACACAGCAACATGTTGTCAAACACAACAACATGTTGTCAGACACAACAGCATGTTGTCAGACACAACAGCATGTTGTCAGACACAGCAGCATGTTGTCAGACACAACAGCATGTTGTCAGACACAACAACATGTTGTCAGACACAACAGCATGTTGTCAGACACAACAGCATGTTGTCAGACACAACAGCATGTTGTCAGACACAACAACATGTTGTCAGACACAACAGCATGTTGTCAGACACAACATGTTGTCAGACACAACAGCATGTTGTCAGACACAACAGCATGTTGTCAGACACAACAACATGTTGTCAGACACAACAGCATGTTGTCAGACACAACAGCATGTTGTCAGACACAACAGCATGTTGTCAGACACAACAGCATCTTGTCAGACACAACAACATGTTGTCAGACACAACAGCATGTTGTCAGACACAACAGCATGTTGTCAGACACAACAACATGTTGTCAGACACAACAACATGTTGTCAGACACAACAGCATCTTGGGACCTTGATGCAGGAATTTCTTCAGAACTTGTCTATCATGTAGACACGACCTACTTCCACTAGTGGTTTTGTCCACTGGTGACTCCGTCTACCACTGCTTCACCTCGTCTATCATCAGTATTCAAGCGCCATCTCAAGACTGATGGACTGAACACATCGACTCCAGGCTGAGGGACTGATTACCTCAGACTCCTCATCTTCCACCTTTTTTTTAATTAGACTGAAGAAGCCACATGCTGGTGAAACGTTTCCAGAATAAAGAATCCCTTATGATGCACAAGTGTCTCATTTACATAACACAGCGTCAGAGATCAGTCACATTCCTAGAAATCTCAAGGCAGGAGAAATATCAGAGTTGCAACAAACACAGAGATCGTTTACAGCCAACATAGATCCAGTAAAGAACTTAAATTAATGGGAACGCCTTAAAGTCTTGAAAATATACTCACTAGATACATGGTAATATATACCTGGTATATACATGGTAATATATACCTGGAAAGTACTTGAGGGTCTGGTCCCAAATCTGCACACTGCCATAACAACATACTGGAGTGAGAGATATGGGAGGAAGTGTAAAATAAACCCAGTGAGGAGCAGGGGTGCGGTGGGGACAATACGGGAGCACTGTATTAACATCCGTGGGCACAATAAGACAACACTGTATCAACATCCGTGGTCACAATAAGAGAACACTGTATCATCATCCGTGGGCACAATAAGAGAACACTGTATCAACATCCGTGGTCACAATAAGAGAACACTGTATCAACATCCGTTGGTACAATAAGAGAACACTGTATGAACATCCGTGGGCACAATAAGAGAACACTGTATCAACATCCGTGGGTACAATAAGAGAACACTGTATCAACATCCGTGGTCACAATAAGAGAACACTGTATCTACATCCGTGGTTACAATAAGAGAACACTGTATCAACATCCGTGGTCACACTAAGAGAACACTGTATCAACATCCGTGGTCACAATAAGAGAACACTGTATCAACATCCGTGGGTACAATAAGAGAACACTGTATCAACATCCGTTGTCACAATAAGAGAACACTGTATCAACATCCGTGGTCACAATAAGAGAACACTGTATCAACATCCGTGGTCACAATAAGAGAACACTGTATCAACATCCGTGGTCACAATAAGAGAACACTGTATCAACATCCGTGGTCACAATAAGAGAACACTGTATCAACATCCGTTGTCACAATAAGAGAACACTGTATCAACATCCGTGGTCACAATAAGAGAACACTGTATCAACATCCGTGGTCACAATAAGAGAACACTGTATCAACATCCGTGGTCACAATAAAAGAACACTCTATCAACATCCGTTGTCACAATAAGAGAACACTGTATCAACATCCGGGGTCCCAGATTATTCAACACCTTACCAGAAGATATCAGAAACACTGCTGGAACAAGTGTAGAAGTCTTCAAGAGGAAACTGGACAAGTATCTTCACCAGGTGCCAGATCAACCAGGCTGTGATGGATATGTGGGTCAGCGAGCCTCCAGTAGCAACAGCCTGACTGACCAAGTAATCGGTAATCCTGGTGTGTAATCCTTCAGTAATCCTCCTGGGCTAATCCTACGGTAATCCTGGTGCTAATTCTATTATAATCCTGGTGTCAATCCTACGCTAATCCTGGTGTTAATCCTACAGTAATGTTTATCAATCCTAAGTACGAACCACAGTGTGGCTGGTCGGGTTATCCTAATGGGATAATCCTATGGCAATCCTAGTTGGCTAATCCTTTCGTGCTAATCCTACGCAAATCCTGGTGTTCTAATCCCTAATCCTACTCTAATACTCTGCTCTAACGACTTAACCATAAGGGATGAAGAAATAAGACTAGCAATCCTATTTCAGGTATTATTTTCAAGGGGAAACTGGATCAACCAGGCTGTGGTGGATATGTGGTTCAACTGACAGCCAGAAGCAACAACCTGGTTGATCAAGATCAGGCTTTCAATAGTTAAATCTGACCTCAGATTGGACTACTACTGTTACTACTACTAGTACTAATACTACTGCTACTTACTATTGGTGTTGCTACTACTACTACTACTATCACCACCAGCCACCAACCAACACTACCACCACCAACCACCAACCAACACTACCACCACCAACCACCAACCAACACTACCACCACCAACCACCAACCAACACTACCACCACCAGCCACCAACCAACACTACCACCACCATCCACCAACCAACACTACCACCACCAACCACCAACCAACACTACCACCACCAACCACCAACCAACACTACCACCACCAACCACCACTACCACCACCAACCAACACTACCACCACCAACCAACACTACCACCACCAACCAACACTACCACCACCAACCACCAACCAACACTACCACCACCAACCACCACTACCACCACCAACCAACACTACCACCACCAACCAACACTACCACCACCAACCACTAACCAACACTACCACCACCAGCCACCAACCAACACTACCACCACCAACCAACACTACCACCACCAACCACCAACCAACACTACCACCACCAACCATCAACCAACACTACCACCACCAACCACCACTACAACCACCAACCACCACTACTACCACCACCAACCAACACTACCACCACCAACCACCAACCAACACTACCACCACCAACCACCACTACCACCACCAACCAACACTACCACCACCAACCAACACTACCACCACCAACCACCACTACCACCACCAACCAACACTACCACCACCAACCAACACTACCACCACCAACCACCACTAACACCACCAACCAACACTACCACCACCAACCAACACTACCACCACCAACCACCAATACCACCACCAACCAACACTACCACCACCAACCACCAACCAACACTACCACCACCCACCACCAACCAACACTACCACCACCAACCAACACTACCACCACCAACCAACACTACCACCACCAACCAACACTACCACCACCAACCACCAACCAACACTACCACCACCAACCAACACTACCACCACCAACCAACACTACCACCACCAACCAACACTACCACCACCAACCAACACTACCACCACCAACCAACACTACCACCACCAACCAACACTACCACCACCAACCAACACTACCACCACCAACCAACACTACCACCACCAACCAACACTACCACCACCAACCAACACTACCACCACCAACCAACACTACCACCACCAACCACCACAAATCCCCACTGCTGGTGAACAATTACAGTGGGGCTGATAGTGTGGGAGTTACATGGGGGGGGTAGAGTCCCAGGCTAGATCCAGGGATGTGGGAGAGGTGGCAACGAACACAGCAGTAGCTGCAGCAGTAGCAACAGCAGTTGCAGCAACAGTAGCAACAGCATTAGCAGCAACACAGCAGCATCAGCAGTAGCAGCAGCAACACAGCATCATCAACAGCAGCAGCAGCAACGCAGCATCATCAACAGCAGCAACACTAGCAGCAACACAGCATCATCAACAGCAGCAACACTAGCAGCAACACAGCATCATCAACAGCAGCAACACTAGCAGCGACACAGCATCATCAACAGCAGCAACACTAGCAGCAACACAGCATCATCAACAGCAGCAACACTAGCAGCAAAACAGAATCATCAACAGCAGCAACACAGCATCATCAACAGCAGCAACACTAGTAGCAACACAGCAGCAACACTAGCAGCAACACAGCACCATCAACAGCAGCAACACAGCATCATCAACAGCAGCAACACAGCATCATCAACAGCAGCAACACAGCATCATCAACAGCAGCAACACTAGTAGCAACACAGCAGCAGCACTAGCAGCAACACAGCAGCATCAACAGCAGCAACACTAGTAGCAACACAGAAGCATCAACAGCAGCAACACTAGCAGCAACACAGCATCATCAACAGCAGCAACACTAGCAGCAACACAGCATCATCAACAGCAGCAACACTAGCAGCAACACAGCATCGTCAACAGCAGCAACACTAGCAGCAACACAGCATCATCAACAGCAGCAACACAGCATCATCAACAGCAGCAACACTAGTAGCAACACAGCAGCAACACTAGCAGCAACACAGCATCATCAACAGCAGCAACACAGCATCATCAACAGCAGCAACACTAGTAGCAACACAGCAGCAACACTAGCAGCAACACAGCAGCATCAACAGCAGCAACACAGCATCATCAACAGCAGCAACACATCATCATCAACAGCAGCAACACTAGCAGCAACACAGCATCAACAGCAGCAACACTAGTAGCAACACAGCAGCAGCACTAGCAGCAACACAGCAGCATCAACAGCAGCAACACTAGTAGCAACACAGCAGCATCAACAGCAGCAACACAGCATCATCAACAGCAGCAACACAGCAGCATCAACAGCAGCAACACAGCAGCATCAACAGCAGCAACACAGCAGCATCAACAGCAGCAACACAGCATCATCAACAGCAGCAGCAGCAACACTAGCAGCAACACAGCATCATCAACAGCAGCAGCAGCAGCAACAGCAGCAGTATCAACAGCAGCAGTATCAACAGCAGCAGCATCAACAGCAGCAGCATCAACAGCAGCAGCAGCAACACAGCAGCATCAACAGCAGCAGCAGCAACACAGCATCATCAACAGCAGCAGCAGCAACACTAGCAGCAACGCAGCAGCATCAACAGCAGCAGCAGCAGCAACAGCAGCAGTATCAACAGCAGCAGTATCAACAGCAGCATCATCAACAGCAGCAGCAGCAACACTAGCAGCAACGCAGCAGCAACACTAGCAGCAACGTAGCAGCATCAACAGCAGCAGCAGCAACAGCAGCAGTATCAACAGCAGCAGTATCAACAGCAGCAACATCAACAGCAGCAGCAGCAACACAGCAGCATCAACAGCAGCAGCAGCAACACAGCATCATCAACAGCAGCAGCAGCAACACTAGCAGCAACGCAGCAGCATTAACAGCAGCAGCAGCAACACTAGCAGCAACACAGCATCATCAACAGCAGCAGCAGCAGCAACACTAGCAGCAACGCAGCAGCATCAACAGCAGCAGCAGCAACGCAGCAGTATCAACAGCAGCTGCAGCATCAACAGCAGCAGCAGCAACACAGCATCATCAACAGCAGCAGCAGCAACACTAGCAGCAACGTAGCAGCATTAACAGCAGCAGCAGCAACAGCAGCAACACAGCAGCATCAACAGCAGCAACACAGCAGCAGCAGCAGCAACAGCAGCAACACAGCAGCAGCAGCAACGCAGCAGCATCAACAGCAGCAGCAGCAGCAACACAGCAGGATCAGCACCAGGATGAACAGATATTAATGTATCTGGTCAAGTCTACCCTACTGAAGACTGAAACAATACTTCACAGCCACAAATAATACCAGCAGCCTGGGAACAATAGGTGCAGCAGGGAAAGCTGTACCCTCACACTGTACCCTCAAGCTGTAACCTCAAACTGTACCCTCAAGCTGTAACCTCAAACTGTACCCTCAAGCTGTAACCTCAAACTGTACCCTCAAGCTGTACCCTCAAACTGTACCTTCAAACTGTACCCTTAAGTTGTACCCTCAAGCTGTAACCTCAAACTGTACCCTCAAGCTGTAACTTCAAACTGTACCCTCAAGCTGTAACCTCAAACTGTACCCTCAAACTGTACCTTCAAACTGTACCCTCAAACTGTACCCTCAAGCTGTAACCTCAAACTGTACCCTCAAGCTGTAACCTCAAACTGTACCCTCAAGCTGTAACCTCAAACTGTACCCTCAAGCTGTAACCTCAAACTGTACCTTCAAACTGTACCTTCAAACTGTACCCTCTAACTGTACCCTCAAGCTGTACCCTCAAACTGTACCCTCAAGCTGTACCCGCAAGCTGTACCCTCAAACTGTACCCTCAAACTGTACCTTCAAACTGTACCCTTAAGTTGTACCCTCAAACTGTACCCTCAAGCTGTAACCTCAAACTGTACCCTCAAGCTGTAACCTCAAACTGTACCCTCAAGCTGTAACCTCAAACTGTACCCTCAAGCTGTAACCTCAAACTGTACCCTCAAGCTGTAACCTCAAACTGTACCCTCAAGCTGTAACCTCAAACTGTACCCTCAAGCTGTAACCTCAAACTGTACCCTCAAGCTGTAACCTCAAACTGTACCCTCAAGCTGTAACCTTAAACTGTACCCTCAAGCTGTAACCTCAAACTGTACCCTCAAGCTGTAACCTCAAACTGTACCCTCAAGCTGTAACCTCAAACTGTACCCTCAAGCTGTAACCTCAAACTGTACCCTCAAGCTGTAACCTCAAACTGTACCCTCAAGCTGTAACCTCAAACTGTACCTCAAGCTGTAACCTCAAACTGTACCCTCAAGCTGTAACCTCAAACTGTACCCTCAAGCTGTAACCTCAAACTGTACCTTCAAGCTGTAACTTCAAACTGTACCCTCAAGCTGTAACCTCAAACTGTACCCTCAAGCTGTAACCTCAAACTGTACCCTCAAGCTGTAACCTCAAACTGTACCCTCAAGCTGTAACCTCAAACTGTACCCTCAAGCTGTAACCTCAAACTGTACCCTCAAGCTGTAACCTCAAACTGTACCCTCAAGCTGTAACCTCAAACTGTACCCTCAAGCTGTAACCTCAAACTGTACCCTCAAGCTGTAACCTCAAACTGTACCTTCAAGCTGTAACCTCAAACTATACTCTCAAGCTGTAACCTCAAACTGTATCCTCAAGCTGTAACCTCAAACTGTACCCTCAAGCTGTACCCTCAAACTGTACCCTCAAACTGTACCCTCAAACTGTACCCTCAAAGGCGTACCCTAAAGATACAGCTTGTAAGATGTACCAGCATAAACCCAAGTACATATTGCGTTGTTTAAGAGAGTCATAACAGCCTGCTGAATCCAGGAGGTGTGTAGTCCGTGTGTTGTGTGTAACCTTAATCATGGGAACACTGCAGCAGGCCTACTGGCTCATACTAGGCAGGTTCCCTAAAGAGTTCAGTAGAAAGTTCTGATGGAGAATGCTGATTCAGTGGAAGAAATAAATTTTTTAACCAAGGAAGGAGGCAAGAACAGTGCACCAATCATAAAACATCTCAAATTAACCACCTCTACCCAGTTCTAGTCCACATTTATCCAGTTCTAGTCCACATCTATCCAGTTCCAGTCCACATCTACCCAGTTCTAGTCCACATCTACCCAGTTCTAGTCCACATCTACCCAGTTCTAGTCCACATCTACCCAGTTCTAGTCCACATCTACCCAGTTCTAGTCCACATCTAGAAAAGTGAATCACTGGCACAGATCTCGTTAATAACTGGCAAAGGAAAATCAAAATGTACAATTTCTGTGATTGGAGTGTTTGCAAATACACTATTTTTGGAAAATAACAAACGGGACATGCAATTTGACCATTAAAAAAAATAATACCAGGGTCTTTTAACTAAAACATTTTGTTGTTTTAACTCCAGCAAACATTTTCAGTATAAAACATGTATTATACACTGATGTTTTAACTAAACACTAATGTTGCTTCAGCTCCTACAAAGTTTCACTCTACAATGTGTACACTTGTGAATGCTTTATCAGAAATTCCATCAGCTGAAATTTGAAACGCTTCAGGTCCCAAGTACTTCGGATAAAGGATTTTCGGCTTCATTAAACACTGACAAGCAAGACAATATTGCTACACAAACTGTCCCATAAACCACCTGACAAAAATCACAAGTGCAACTAATGCGACATTATATTGTGGCAACGTTTCGCTCTCCAGCAGCTTTGTCAAGCCGTAACGGCTTGACAAAGCTGCTTTATCTAACAAGAATAAGAAGGCACATACAACCTGGGTAACAAGCTTACCATCACACGCACCACCAATCACACGCCACACATATCTTAGTGCCAGAAAGCGAAAAAGAATGACAAGAAATGTGTACAACGTACAGCACCTTGGAGCCATATTGCACTGTAAACAAAGCTGTCTTTGTCGGATATGAAAATGAGAAAAAGAATTGGGGGTAGAGTACCGCGCCTTGAGGAACACAACCTTTCACTGTGGCAGCCTCTGACTTTACCTTGTTGACAGTTTGTTGGGAAATAATAAATCCATCTGCCCACTTTTCCAGTTACTAATTTTGCTTCAGTTCTGTGAGCTATTACACCATGATGACACTTGTTGAAGACTCTTACAATGTACAGTGTATCTGTGTTTTGTCTCCTAGTGCAGCCAAGACCATGTTGTACTGGTCCAGTAGTTGTGAGAGGCAGGAGTGACCATCCAAGACCATGTTGTACTGGTCCAGTAGTTGTGAGAGGCAGGAGTGACCATTCAAGACCATGTTGTACTGGTCCAGTAGTTGTGAGAGGCAGGAGTGACCATCCAAGACCATGTTGTACTGGTCCAGTAGTTGTGAGAGGCAGGAGTGACCATCCAAGACCATGTTGTACTGGTCCAGTAGTTGTGAGAGGCAGGAGTGACCATCCAAGACCATGTTGTACTGGTCCAGTAGTTGTGAGAGGCAGGAGTGATCATCCAAGACCATGTTGTACTGGTCCAGTAGTTGTGAGAGGCAGGAGTGACCATCCAAGACCATGTTGTACTGGTCCAGTAGTTGTGAGAGGCAGGAGTGACCATCCAAGACCATGTTGTACTGGTCCAGTAGTTGTGAGAGGCAGGAGTGACCATCCAAAACCATGTTGTACTGGTCCAGTAGTTGTGAGAGGCAGGAGTGACCATCCAAGACCATGTTGTACTGGTCCAGTAGTTGTGAGAGGCAGGAGTGATCATCCAAGACCATGTTGTACTGGTCCAGTAGTTGTGAGAGGCAGGAGCGACCTTTTCTAAACCCATGTTGACCTGGGTTGTACAGTTGTTGTGATTCCATGTGTCTAACAATCTTGTTTCTTAAAACTCACTCAGAGATTCTGATAATATGGGACGTGGGACGTCAGTGCTATCAGTCTATAGTGTTATGCCACTGTTTTAGTGCCACCTTTGTACAGTGAGACTATGTCAGTGGTTTTTATGACTGTGGGATGACTCCTGTGTCCAGACTGCCTAGTCAACCGCATCCAGTGGGACCCTACCACACCCACACAATGCAACCATCACCCTGTCAGCCACATCCAGAGGGACCCTACCACACCCACACAATGCAACCATCACCTTGTCAGCCACATCCAGAGGGACCCTACCACACCCCCACAATGCAACCATCACCCTGTCAGCCACATCCAGAGGGACCCTACCACACCCACACATTGCAACCATCACCCTGTCAGCCACATCCAGAGGGACCCTACCACACCCACACAATGCAACCATCACCCTGTCAGCCACATCCAGAGGGACCCTACCACACCCACACATTGCAACCATCACCCTGTCAGCCACATCCAGAGGGACCCTACCACACCCACACAATGCAACCATCACCCTGTCAGCCACATCCAGAGGGACCCTACCACACCCACACAATGCAACCATCACCCCGTCAACCACATCCAGAGGGACCCTACCACACCCACACAATGCAACTATCACCCCGTCAACCACATCCAGAGGGACCCTACCATACCCACACAATGCAATCATCACCCTGTCAGCCACATCCAGAGGGACCCTACCACACCCACACAAAGCAACCATCACCCTGTCAGCCACATCCACACAATGCAAGGACCAGTCCGTCAACCACACCCAGAAGGGCCCCTACCACCAACCAGCAACACAACCGCCATTACCTACCACGCCCAGGGGCCCCAGCCAACAACAAGCAGGGCCCCGGTGGTCCCTAGCGTGGTCCATATATGCATGACATGCAAATATTTCATAGCTCCGAGACACAGTACTCAGAACAAGTTCTACAGTACTCATGACAAGCTCTACAGTACTCAGAACAAGTTCTACAGTACTCATGACAAGTTCTACAGTACTCATGACAGGCTCTACAGTACTCATGACATCTTCTACAGTACTCATGACAAGCTCTACAGTACTCAGAACAAGCTCTACAGTACTCATGACAAGCTCTACAGTACTCATGACAAGTTCTACAGTACTCATGACAAGCTCTACAGTACTCAGAAGTTCTACAGTACTCATGACAAGCTCTACAGTACTCATGACAAGTTCTACAGTACTCATGACAAGCTCTACAGTACTCATGACAAGCTCTACAGTACTCATGACACGTTCTACAGTACTCATGACAAGCTCTACAGTACTCAGAACAAGCTCTACAGTACTCATGACAAGCTCTACAGTACTCATGACAAGTTCTACAGTACTCATGACAAGCTCTACAGTACTCATGACAAGCTCTACAGTACTCATGACAAGTTCTACAGTATTCATGACAAGCTCTACAGTACTCAGAACAAGCTCTACAGTACTCAGGACAAGCTCTACAGTACTCAGGAACTCTACAGTGAGGTAGAGTAAGAGGTAGATGGTGGTAAAGATAATAATAATAATAATAATAATAATAATAATAATAATAATCTGTATTTCTACAAGTACAGGATACAACTTATACAGACCACAGCTGACATCAATGACATACTATATAGAAAGCCTCTGGTTATGCAGAGCATTTCTGTCAAATTAGGTTAATTTTCTTTCCCAGGATGCGACCCACACCAGTCAGCTAGCACCCAGGTACCTACTTACTGCTAGGTGAACATGGACAGCAGGTGCCTTAAGGAAACACGCCCCAATGTTTCCCCCCGTACCGGTGATCGAACCACGGTCCTCAACGTGTGAGGTGAGTGCGCTACCAACTGAGCTATGGCAGTGTCAGAGACAAACTGTTGATGTTTAGCAGAGTAAAGGGGAAATACTGATATAGAAAGAGTGATGTGAAAGAGGGCAGAGGGAGGTGGGTTGGAGGGGGGGGGGCAGGTGGAGGGAGGTAGGTCTTGATAATTAACACTGGGACAGACAGCAGTGCTGGGTGGCGTTATACAGGTGAGACCTCTTAATATTTCATCACTTAACCCTCCCTCCCTTTCTACCCTCCTTCCCTCCCTTCCTACCCTTCTTCCATACCTCTCTACCCTCCATCCCTCCATCCCAACCTCTCTCTCTATCCTCCCTCCCTAACGTCAATCCCTCTCTACCCTCTCTCCTCTTTACCCTCCATCCCTCTCCACCCTCTCTTCCTCCCTACCTCTCTACCTTCCCTCCCTCTCCACCCTTCCCCTCCCTTCCTTTACCTCCCTCCCGCCAGGGAAAGGCCTCGGTCAGATGACCAAAAGCTCCAGCTGCGGGTCATTATATGATTAAGACCCTCGTCAGGAAACACTTGTCCTGTTTCCTGACAAACCTTACCTAACCTAATCTCCTGCAAACCTCCTGTGATCAAGCAGGCTGTGGTGCTCCAACTGAGGACTACCTTCAGCGACAACCAACAGCCTGGTTGATCAATCTCTTCCTCCTCCTCTCTCCCAATCACATTTCAGTCTGTTACTCCCGCCTATCTAACCTTTAACACACCTAGGTAGTACACGATAGTTGTTACTATAGACAACAGCAGATAGTCCTCTGCTACCTGTCTTTCCCATGTACTCTCATGTACTCCCAGTGCTCCCATGTACTTCCATGTACACACATGTACACACATGTACGTGTAGTGGGTTGCAAGAAGCTGCAACAAGTATTATATGCAAAAAAAAATTCCTGTTCGAGAGCAACATTTGGGAATCTTTATTACGGAAACGTTTCGCTAGTCAGTGGCTTCTTCAGTCCCATACAGAACGGTGGAAGACGAGGAGTTGGAGGCAATCAGTCCCTCAGCTGGAGTCGATGTGTTGAGGTCATCAATCTTGAGAAAAGTGTAGCATATGTACAGTGAACTTTGTCAACGAATAATAAAAAACACTTCTTGTTGAACAGAAGTTCAACATGAACCTCTGTGAGGTGCAAGTGTTTGTGTAGGGTTTTGTTTCTGTAAGACTGTTTGTGTAGGGTTCTATTAGCTGCCCAAACAAAGGTCAACTCCGCCTGTACCAACACTAGAAAGGGCACTGACCTGACCTTGCATTCATGCTGACTTCACTTCCTGAGATCAGATGAAGGGTAATGTCTGTTGCAATCAGACTGATTTACACTTGTTGCAGAGTGACTTAAAACTGTTGCAGTGACTCACAACTGTTGCAGATTGATTTACACTTGTTGCAAGCAGATTGATTTACCTCAAGACAGTTGCAACTTGCTTTCAACTAGACTCATGAGATTGCAATAACACGATTGCAAACAAATCAGGGAACGGGTGAGGGTTCGAACCCAAGGCGAGTCTTTAAACTCACAGGCCAGTGCGTTAACCACTTGGCCATTATACCTGAAGTTTACGTTCATTAAACTTGTAGTTCACGTTCATTAGTCCTTCTAGATTGACTCGTTAATCCTAGACTGACTCATTAATCCCTCTAGATTGACTCATTAGTCCTTCTAGACTCATTAATGAGTGCACTGACAGACAAAACAATAAGTGTGAAGGAACCAAGACTTCTGCACCCTCCCTTCATACATTAAGGTTAATTCCTGATCAGCCAGGCTGTGGTGCACAGTGTGTGGCCAGCGAGAGAGAGAGAACAGGGCAGTGTACCTGGAATACCTGGACCACAAAATCAATTAAGACAGGGGCGCCGCCCCCACCTTCCCCCCGGGGGCAAGGTGGGACGGGGGGACCACGGGGTAAACCCGCAGGGGCGGCTACATAGCCATAACCCACCTGGTTAATCGACTGAAGAAACAAAAATCGGTAATCAGAGTTTACACAGCGATGGTGGTGGAGCCTCAACCATGGTTGTGGTGGTGGAGCCTCAACCATGGTTGTGGTGGTGGAGCCTCAACCATGGTTGTGGTGGTGGAGCCTCAACCAGGTGTGCTACAACCATGGTTGTTGTTGTGGTGGAGCCTCAACCAGGTGTGCTACAACCATGGTTGTTGTTGTGGTGTAGCCTCAACCAGGTGTGCTACAACCGTGGTTATTGTGGTGGTGGAGCCTCAACCATGGTTGTGGTGGGGGAGCCTCAACCAGGTGTGCTACAACCATGGTTGTTGTTGTGGTGGAGCCTCAACCAGGTGTGCTACAACCATGGTTGTTGTTGTGGTGGAGCCTCAACCAGGTGTGCTACAACCGTGGTTATTGTGGTGGTGGAGCCTCAACCATGGTTGTGGTGGTGGAGCCTCAACCAGGTGTGCTACAACCATGGTTGTTGTGGTGGAACCTCAACCATGGTTGTTGTGGTGGTAAAGCCTCAATCAGGTGTGCTACAACCATGGTTGTTGTGGTGGTGGAGCCTCAACCAGGTGTGCTACAACCATGGTTGTTGTGGTGGTGGAGCCTCAACCAGGTGTGCTACAACCATGGTTGTTGTTGTGGTGGAGCCTCAACCAGGTGTGCTACAACCAAGGTTGTTGTGGTGGTGGAGCCTCAACCAGGTGTGCTACTACCATGGTTGTTGAAGTGAAGCCTCAACCAGGTGTGCTGCAACCATGGTTGTTGTGGTGGTGGAGCCTCAACCAGGTGTGCTACTACCATGGTTGTTGAAGTGAAGCCTCAACCAGGTGTGCTGCAACCATGGTTGTTGTGGTGGTGGAGCCTCAACCAGGTGTGCTACAACCATGGTTGTTGTGGTGGTGGAGCCTCAACCAGGTGTGCTGCAACCATGGTTGTTGTGGTGGTGGAGCCTCAACCAGGTGTGCTACTACCATGGTTGTTGAAGTGAAGCCTCAACCAGGTGTGCTGCAACCATGGTTGTTGTGGTGGTGGAGCCTCAACCAGGTGTGCTACAACCATGGTTGTTGTGGTGGTGGAGCCTCAACCAGGTGTGCTGCAACCATGGTTGTTGTGATGGTGGAGCCTCAACCAGGTGTGCTACTACCATGGTTGTTGAAGTGAAGCCTCAACCAGGTGTGCTGCAACCATGGTTGTTGTGGTGGTGGAGCCTCAACCAGGTGTGCTACAACCATGGTTGTTGTGGTGGTGGAGCCTCAACCAGGTGTGCTGCAACCATGGTTGTTGTGGTGGTGGAGCCTCAACCAGGTGTGCTACAACCATGGTTGTTGTGGTGGTGGAGCCTCAACCAGGTGTGCTGCAACCATGGTTGTTGTGGTGGTGGAGCCTCAACCAGGTGTGCTACAACCATGGTTGTTGTGGTGGTGGAGCCTCAACCAGGTGTGCTACAACCATGGTTGTTGTGGTGGTGGAGCCTCAACCAGGTGTGCTACAACCATGGTTGTTGTGGTGGTGGAGCCTCAACCAGGTGTGCTACAACCATGGTTGTTGAAGTGAAGCCTCAACCAGGTGTGCTGCAACCATGGTTGTTGTGGTGGTGGAGCCTCAACCAGGTGTGCTACAACCATGGTTGTTGTGGTGGTGGAGCCTCAACCAGGTGTGCTGCAACCATGGTTGTTGTGGTGATGGAGCCTCAACCAGGTGTGCTGCAACCATGGTTGTTGTGGTGGTGGAGCCTCAACCAGGTGTGCTGCAACCATGGTTGTTGTGGTGGTGGAGCCTCAACCAGGTGTGCTGCAACCATGGTTGTTGTGGTGGTGGAGCCTCAACCAGGTGTGCTGCAACCATGGTTGTTGTGGTGGTGGAGCCTCAACCAGGTGTGCTGCAACCATGGTTGTTGTGGTGGTGGAGCCTCAACCAGGTGTGCTGCAACCATGGTTGTTGTGGTGGTGGAGCCTCAACCAGGTGTGCTGCAACCATGGTTGTTGTGGTGGTGGAGCCTCAACCAGGTGTGCTGCAACCATGGTTGTTGTGGTGGTGGAGCCTCAACCAGGTGTGCTGCAACCATGGTTGTTGTGGTGGTGGAGCCTCATCCAGGTGTGCTGCAACCATGGTTGTTGTGGTGGTGGAGCCTCAACCAGGTGTGCTGCAACCATGGTTGTTGTGGTGGTGGAGCCTCAACCAGGTGTGCTGCAACCATGGTTGTTGTGGTGGTGGAGCCTCAACCAGGTGTGCTACAACCATGGTTGTTGTGGTGGTGGAGCCTCAACCAGGTGTGCTGCAACCATGGTTGTTGTGGTGGTGGAGCCTCTACCAGGTGTGCTGCAACCATGGTTGTTGTGGTGGTGGAGCCTCAACCAGGTGTGCTGCAACCATGGTTGTTGTGGTGGTGGAGCCTCTACCAGGTGTGCTGCAACCATGGTTGTTGTGGTGGTGGAGCCTCAACCAGGTGTGCTGCAACCATGGTTGTTGTGGTGGTGGAGCCTCTACCAGGTGTGCTGCAACCATGGTTGTTGTGGTGGTGGAGCCTCAACCAGGTGTGCTGCAACCATGGTTGTTGTGGTGGTGGAGCCTCTACCAGGTGTGCTGCAACCATGGTTGTTGTGGTGGTGGAGCCTCAACCAGGTGTGCTGCAACCATGGTTGTTGTGGTGGTGGAGCCTCAACCAGGTGTGCTGCAACCATGGTTGTTGTGGTGGTGGAGCCTCAACCAGGTGTGCTGCAACCATGGTTGTTGTGGTGGTGGAGCCTCTACCAGGTGTGCTGCAACCATGGTTGTTGTGGTGGTGGAGCCTCAACCAGGTGTGCTGCAACCATGGTTGTTGTGGTGGTGGAGCCTCAACCAGGTGTGCTGCAACCATGGTTGTTGTGGTGGTGGAGCCTCAACCAGGTGTGCTGCAACCATGGTTGTTGTGGTGGTGGAGCCTCTACCAGGTGTGCTGCAACCATGGTTGTTGTGGTGGTGGAGCCTCAACCAGGTGTGCTGCAACCATGGTTGTTGTGGTGGTGGAGCCTCAACCAGGTGTGCTGCAACCATGGTTGTTGTGGTGGTGGAGCCTCAACCAGGTGTGCTGCAACCATGGTTGTTGTGGTGGTGGAGCCTCAACCAGGTGTGCTGCAACCATGGTTGTTGTGGTGGTGGAGCCTCTACCAGGTGTGCTGCAACCATGGTTGTTGTGGTGGTGGAGCCTCAACCAGGTGTGCTACAACCATGGTTGTTGTGGTGGTGGAGCCTCAACCAGGTGTGCTACAACCATGGTTGTTGTGGTGGTGGAGCCTCTACCAGGTGTGCTACAACCATGGTTGTTGTGGTGGTGGAGCCTCAACCAGCTAAGCTACAAGCTTTGTTGTGGGGGTGGTGTGTGTGTGGTTGTTGTGGTGTGAGCCTTACGTGTGTGCTACCACCATGGTGTTGTGGTGGTGGAGCCTCAACCAGCTGCTCACTGGCCTGTGTGTGGAGCTAGCCTTTAAGTGTGTGTTGTGTGAGGGACTACCTGTTAGGTGGTGAAGAGGTCGAGTCAAGCACTGTGATGTAGACGAGTTAAAAGTCAAATTAATGAGATGTTGTTAGTGATGAGAGGCTAACCACATTATAATGTCCGTTAAATGATACAACACAGCTACACTGTCCGGTTAAGTGAGGCTCTGCACATAAAGTCGGCTTAAATGAAAGAAATGTCCTAGTTAAGTGAGGGAAGGCAAGTCAGGTTGTGGCCGGATAAAGAACATTTGCGATCTAACGGAGGAGAGAAGAGAGAAGAGAGTTAGATGAGACGAATGAAAGAGAAGCAGTGGAGAATGACGAGAGTGAGAAGTGAGAGCAGAGAGCAGTGAGAGTGAGAATGAGAGAGAGCAGAGTGAGAGAGAATGAGTGGGAGTGAAGAGAGATGAGGAGAGAGAAGTAGAGCAGAGAGCGAGTGAGAGAGAGAATGAGAGAGAGCGAGAGTGAGAGAGAATGAGTGGAGTGAAGAGAGTGAGAGCGAGAGAGCAAGTGAGAGCGAGAGAGCGAGTGAGAGGAATGAGAGAGAGCAGAGTGAGAGAGAATGAGTGAGTGAAAGAGATGAGAGCAGAGAGCAAGTGAGAGCGAGAGAGCGAGTGGAGAGAATGAGAGAGCGAGAGTGAGAGAGAATGAGTGAGAGTGAAGAGGAGAGCTGAAGAGCGAGGAGAGAGAATGAGAGACGAGGGGAGAGGAATGAGTGAGAGTGAAGAGAGTGAGGCAGAGAGCGAGTGAGAGAGAATGAGAGAGCGAGAGTGAGAGAATGAGAGAGAGCGAGTGAGAGAGAGAGAGAGTGAGGAGAGAGCGAGTGAGAGATGGAGAGCGAGTGGAGAGAATGAGTGAGAGTGAAAGAGAGTGAGAGCGAGAGAGCGAGTGAGAGAGAATGAGAGAGCGAGAGTGAGAGAGAATGAGAGAGAGCGAGAGTGAGTGAGAGTGAAAGAGAGTGAGAGCGAGAGAGCAAGTGAGAGCGAGAGAGCGAGTGAGAGAGAATGAGAAAGAGCGAGAGTGAGAGAATGAGTGAGAGTGAAAGAGAGTGAGAGCGAGAGAGCAAGTGAGAGCGAGAGAGCGAGTGAGAGAGAATGAGAGTGAGAGAGAATGAGTGAGAGTGAGAGAGAGTGAGAGCTAGAGAGCGAGTGAGAGAGAATGAGAGAGAGCGAGAGTGAGAGAGAATGAGTGAGAGTGAAAGAGAGTGAGAGCGAGAGAGCGAGTGAGAGAGAATGAGAGAGCGAGAGAGAATGAGAGAGAGCGAGAGTGAGAGAGAATGAGTGAGAGTGAAAGAGAGTGAGAGCTAGAGAGCGAGTGAGAGAGAATGAGAGAGAGCGAGAGTGAGAGAGAATGAGTGAGAGTGAAAGAGAGCGAGAGCGAGTGAGAGCGAGAGAGCGAGTGAGAATGAGAGAGCGAGAGTGAGAATGAGAGAGAGCGAGAGTGAGAGAGAATGAGTGAGAGTGAAAGAGAGTGAGAGCGAGAGAGCAAGTGAGAGCGAGAGAGCGAGAGTGAGAGAGAATGAGTGAGAGTGAAAGAGAGTGAGCGAGAGAGCAAGTGAGAGCGAGAGAGCGAGTGAGAGAGAATGAGAGAGCGAGAGTGAGATAGAATGAGAGAGCGAGAGTGAGAGAGATAGAGAGAGATAGAGAGAGCCTCGATGTTGGTTTCCTAGTACTGCCTTGATGTGTACTGCTACTGGTGCTGCTACTGGTGCTGCTACTGGTGCTGCTACTGGTGCTGCTACCGTTACTGCTACTGCTCCTTCTACTGGTGCTACTGGTACTGCTGCTGGTGCTGCTGCTACTGATGCTGCTACTGGTGCTGCTACTGGTACTGCTGCTGGTGCTGCTGCTACTGATGCTGCTACTGGTGCTGCTACTGGTACTGCTGCTGCTGCTACTGATGCTGCTACTGGTGCTGCTACTGGTATTGCTGCTGCTTCTTCGACTGGTACTGCTGCTGCTACTGCTAGTGCTGCTGCTGCTGCTACTGATGCTCCTACTGGTGCTGTTACCGTTACTGCTACTGCTCCTTCTACTGGTGCTACTGGTATTGCTGCTGCTACTTGTGATGCTGCTACTGGTGATGCTGGTGCTACTGGGGATAATGCTACCAGTGGTGCTACTGGTGATGCTGGTGCTGGCGGTGATGCTACTACCAGTGGTGCTACTGGTGATGCTGGTGCTACTGGGGATAATGCTACCAGTGGTGCTACTGGTGATGCTGGTGCTGGCGGTGATGCTACTACCAGTGGTGCTACTGGTGATGCTGGTGCTGGCGGTGATGCTACTACCAGTGGTGCTACTGGTGATGTTGGTGCTGGCGGTGATGCTACTACCAGTGGTGCTACTGGTGATGCTGGTGCTGGCGGTGATGCTACCACCAGTGGTGCTACTGGTGATGTTGGTGCTGGCGGTGATGCTACCACCAGTGGTGCTACTGGTGATGCTGGTGCTGACGGTGATGCTACCACCAGTGGTGCTACTGGTGATGTTGGTGCTGGCGGTGATGCTACCACCAGTGGTGCTACTGGTGATGCTGGTGCTGACGGTGATGCTACTACCAGTGGTGCTACTGGTGCTGCTACTACCAGTGGTGCTACTGGTGATCCTGGTGCTGACGGTGATGCTACTACCAGCGGTGCTACTGGTGCTGCTACTACCAGTGGTGCTACTGGTGCTGCTACTACCAGTGGTACTACTGGTGCTGCTGCTGCTGCTACTACCTGTGGTGCTACTGGTGCTGCTGGTGCTGCTACTACCAGTGGTGCTACTGGTGATCCTGGTGCTGGCGGTGATGCTAATACCAGTTGTGCTACTGGTGATGCTGGTGCTGGCGGTGATGCTACTACCAGTGGTGCTACTGGTGATGCTACCACCAGTGGTGCTACTGGTGATGCTGGTGCTGACGGTGATGCTACTACCAGTGGTGCTACTGGTGATGCTACCACCAGTGGTGCTACTGGTGATGCTGGTGCTGACGGTGATGCTACTACCAGTGGTGCTACTGGTGATGCTACCACCAGTGGTGCTACTGGTGATGCTGGTGCTGACGGTGATGCTACTACCAGTAGTGCTACTGGTGATGCTGGTGCTGACGGTGATGCTACTACCAGTGGTGCTACTGGTGATGCTGGTGCTGACGGTGATGCTACCACCAGTGGTGCTACTGGTGATGCTGGTGCTGACGGTGATGCTACTGGTGATGCTGGTGATGCTACTACCAGTAGTGCTACTGGTGATGCTACCACCAGTGGTGCTACTGGTGATGTTGGTGCTGGGGGTGATGCTACTACCAGTAGTGCTACTGGTGATGCTACCACCAGTGGTGCTACTGGTGATGTTGGTGCTGGCGGTGATGCTACTACCAGTAGTGCTACTGGTGATGCTACTACCAGTGGTGCTACTGGTGATGCTACCACCAGTGGTGCTACTGGTAATGCTGGTGCTGGCGGTGATGCTACTATCAGTGGTGCTACTGGTGATGCTACTACCAGTGGTGCTACTGGTGATGCTGGTGCTGACGGTGATGCTACCACCAGTGGTGCTACTTTTGATGCTGGTGCTGACGGTGATGCTACTACCAGTGGTGCTACTGGTGATGCTGGTGCTGACGGTGATGCTACTATCAGTGGTGCTACTGGTGATGCTACTACCAGTGGTGCTACCACCAGTGGTGCTACTGGTGTTGCTGGTGCTGACGGTGATGCTACTATCAGTGGTGCTACTGGTGATGCTGGTGCTGACGGTGATGCTACTATCAGTGGTGCTACTGGTGATGCTACTACCAGTGGTGCTACCACCAGTGGTGCTACTGGTGATGCTGGTGCTGACGGTGATGCTACTACCAGTGGTGCTACTGGTGATGCTGGTGCTGGCGGTGATGCTACTACCAGTGGTGCTACTGGTGATGCTGGTGCTGGCGGTGATGCTACTACCAGTGGTGCTACTGGTGATGCTGGTGCTGACGGTGATGCTACTACCAGTGGTGCTACTGGTGATGCTACTACCAGTGGTGCTACTGGTGATGCTGGTGCTGACGGTGATGCTACTACCAGTGGTGCTACTGGTGATGCTGGTGCTGACGGTGATGCTACTACCAGTGGTGCTACTGGTGATGCTACTACCAGTGGTGCTGGTGCTGGAAGGTAGCCACAATTCTCTCAGACCAACATCGTGTTTGCTATTTAAGATAAACCGTGTTACTCAGTCACCTCCAAGGGTGTCTACTGCACCCCAATCGATTTCCAATGTGGCGGCTGTGGTGGATAAGGGAGAGAGAGAGGTTAAAGGGAGAGAGAGAGAGGTTAAAGGGAGAGAGAGAGAGGTTAAAGGGAGAGAGAGAGAGGTTAAAGGGAGGGGGAGGGGGACCTCTTCCTTGCCTCGTCTAAAGAGGAAAGGGGCAATAAGAGGGAGGTTATAGACACTCTCCCTGCTATCACCCTTAAAGAAGGATCCTCGAAGCATGGAGAGAATCTTGATCCAAGTGTGAGAACCAAGAGTTGTGAGAACCAAGAGTTGTGAGAACCAAGAGTTGTGAGAACCAAGAGTTGTGAGAACCAAGAGGTGTGAGAACCAAGAGTTATAAGAACCAAGAGTTATAAAAACCAAGCGTTGTGAGAACCATGAGTTATAAGAACCAAGAGTTATAAGAACCAAAGAGTTGTGAGAACTAAGAGTTATAAGAACCAAGAGTTGTGAGAACCAAGAGTTATAAGAACCAAGAGTTATAAGAACCAAAGAGTTGTGAGAACCAAGAGTTATAAGAACCAAGAATAGTGAGACCTTTCCAAAAACTACATCTAAATTTTCAACTATTCCTGTATAAATTAACTTTTCAATTTTCAGATTATTATTATTATTATTTTTAATATTTTATTATTGTTATCCCCAGAGGAATATTTGTGTATGACGAGCATATTTCAGGTTCTAACACACTGTATACAATATACAACACTACAGTGAGACAGTACACTATACTGTCACCTTCACTGCTTCCTTAATACACTGTCACCTTCACTGCTTCCTTAATACACTATACTGTCACATTCACTGCTTCTTTAATACACTATACTGTCACCTTCACTGCTTCCTTAATACACTATACTGTCACCTTCACTGCTTCCTTAATACACTATACTGTCACCTTCACTGCTTCCTTAATACACTATACTGTCACCTTCACTGCTTCCTTAATACACTATACAGTCACCTTCACTGCTTAATTAATACACTATACTGTCACCTTCACTGCTTCCTTAATACACTATACTGTCACCTTCACTGCTTCCTTAATACACTATACTGTCACTTTCATTGCTTCCTTAATACACTATACTGTCACCTTCACTGCTATTAATACACTATACTGTCACCTTCATCTTCCTTAATACACTATACTGTCACTTCACTGCTTCCTTAATACACTATACGTCACCTTCACTGCTTAATGCTAATACTATACTGTCACCACTGCTATCATAATACACTATATGTCACCTTCACTGCTTCCTTAATACACTATACTGTCACCTTCATGCAATATCACTTATACACTACTAACTGTCACCTTCACTGCTTAATTAATACACTATACTGTCACCTTCACTGCTTCCTTAATACACTATACTGTCACCTTCACTGCTTAATTAATACACTATACTGTCACCTTCACTGTTGCTTGTAACACTGTAAACAAATATCTAATGACATGAAATGTCAAACAAATATCATTATTAACTGACTAATTCATGTTAACGCCAAATATCAATCACACACGCCAAATATCAATCACACACGCCAAATATCAAGCACACACGCCAAATATCAATCACACACGCCAAATATCAATCACACATGCCAAATATCAAGCACACACGCCAAATATCAATCACACACGCCAAATATCAAGCACACACGCCAAATATCAATCAACAAATATACACACATGCCAAATATCAATCACACACGCCAAATATCAAGCACACACGCCAAATATCAATCACACACGCCAAATATCAAGCACACACGCCAAATATCAATCACACACGCCAAATATCAAGCACACACGCCAAATATCAAGCACACACGCCAAATATCAATCACACACGCCAAATATCAATCACACACGCCAAATATCAAGGACACACGCCAAATATCAATCACTCATGCCAAATATGCACAGCAAATATCAACACGCCAAATATCAACACACACGCCAAATATCAATCACACACGCCAAATATCAAGCACACACCAAACAGCCAAATATCAAAATACACGCCAAATATCAATCAACACGCCAAATATCAAGCACACACGCCAAATATCAAGCACACGGCAAATATCAATCACACACGCCAAATATCAAGCACACACGCCAAATATCAAGCACACACGCCAAATATCAAGCACACACGCCAAATATCAATCGCACACGCCAAATATCAAGCACACACGCCAAATATCAATCGCACACGCCAAATATCAATCACACACGCCAAATATCAATCACACACGCCAAATATCAACCATAAATGCCAATCATAAGCGCCAAACACTAATTACAGATCACCAACGTCATCCCAAAAGGAAAATTAACGATCGCCAATTTAAAAATCACCCACGCCAATCGCCAACTACAAAACAGTGACTCGTAGAAGAAACACAAGGTGGCAAAAATCAACACAAGGTAACACAAAGCAACACAATGTAACACAAGGCAACACAAGGTAACATAAAGCAACACAAGGTAACACAAGGCAACACAAGGTAACACAAAGCAACACAATGTAACACAAGGCAACACAAGGTAACACAAAGCAACATAATATAACACAAAGCAACACAAGGTAACAGAAGGCAACACAAGGTAACACAAAATAACACAAGGTAACACAACCTTTGATATACCTTTGAAGAGTTTCGAGAGTATCTACTCTCTGAGCCCGGCCATGGGCCAGGCTCGTCTGGTGCTTGCCTGGTCAACACAAGGTAACACAAGGCAACACAAGGTAACACAAAGCAACACAAGGTAACACAAGGCAACACAAGGTAACACAAAGCAACACAAGGCTACACAAGGTAACACAAAGCAACACAAGGTAACACAAGGCAACACAAGGTAACACAAAGCAACACAAGGCTACACAAGGTAACACAAAGCAACATAATATAACACAAAGCAACACAAGGTAACAGAAGGCAACACAAGGTAGCAAAAATCAACACAAGGTAACACAAAGCAACACAATGTAACACAAGGCAACACAAGGTAACACAAAGCAACATAATATAACACAAAGCAACACAAGGTAACAGAAGTAACACAAAGCAACACAAGGCATTACAAAGTAACATAAAGCCACACAAGGTAACACAAGGCAACACAAGGTAACACAAAATAACACAAGGTAACACAAGGCAACACAAAGCAACACAAGTGGATGAATCTCACATCTCATTAAAAGTGTTCTTGGTGATGCGTCAATCAACAACGTTCACTGGCATTTTCTTGCCTTGGAAACCAATAATTCAACTCCTCTGCCAGCGGTAGATTGGTGCAGCAAGTCGACAAGAAGAGGTAATTATGGAGGAGTGGGAGTGGAGAGAGGGAGATGGGAAGAGAGAAATGGGGGAAAGGAAGGGAGGAGAGGTATAATATATATATATATATATATATATATATATATATATATATATATATATATATATATATATATATATATATATTCCACATATTTATCTTTTATCTGAATCCTCTCTTCTCTCTCTCTCTCTCTCTGTCTCTCTCTCTCTATATTCATCTTCACTCCCCTAACCCTTCTCCTTTTATGACTTAATTCTTGTCGTTCTCTCTTCACACCTTCCTCAGCCTGTTCTTAGTACTAATACTGACAGTCTTAGTACTGGTAATACTGACAGTCTTAGTACTGGTAATACTGACAGTCTTAGTACTGGTAATACTGACAGTCTTAGTACTGGTAATACTGACAGTCTTAGTACTGGTAATACTGACAGTCTTAGTACTGGTAATACTGACAGTCTTAGTACTGGTAATACTGACAGTCCTAGTACTGGTAATACTGACAGTCTTAGTACTAATACTGACAGTCTTAGTACTAATACTGACAGTCTTAGTACTAATACTGACAGTCTTAGTACTGGTAATACTGACAGTCTTAGTACTAATACTGACAGTCTTAGTACTGGTAATACTGACAGTCTTAGTACTGGTAATACTGACAGTTTTAGAACTAATACTGACAGTCTTAGTACTAATACTGAGTCTTAGTATTGGTAATACTGACAATCTTAGTACTAATACTGACAGTCTTAGTACTAATACTGAGTCTTAGTATTGGTAATACTGACAGTCTTAGTACTAATACTGACAGTCTTAGCACTAATACTGACAGTCTTATTACTAATACTGACAGTCTTAGTACTGGTAATACTGACAGTCTTAGTACTGGTAATACTGACAGTCTTAGTACTGGTAATACTGACAGTCTTAGTACTAATACTGACAGTCTTATTACTAATACTGACAGTCTTAGTACTGGTAATACTGACAGTCTTAGTACTAATACTGACAGTCTTAGTACTGGTAATACTGACAGTCTTAGTACTAATACTGACAGTCTTAGTACTGGTAATACTGACAGTCTTAGTACTAATACTGACAGTCTTAGTACTGGTAATACTGACAGTCTTAGTACTAATACTGACAGTCTTAGTACTGGTATACTGACAGTCTTAGTACTAATACTGACAGTCTTAGTACTGGTAATACTGACAGTCTTAGTACTAATACTGACAGTCTTAGTACTGGTAATGCTGAGTCTTAGTACTGGTAATACTGACAGTCTTAGTACTGGTAATACTGACAGTCTTAGTACTGGTAATACTGACTGTCTTAGTATTGGTGATACTGACTTCAACATCCTCTTAAGTATATCCAGCTATCTGTAGCATCTTCAGACTCTTCTGCATCTTAGTCATCTCTCTTAGTATCCTCTCTCAGATCTCTAGTACTCTCAGTCTTTCTTAATCTGACTCTTAGTACTCTTCAATCTCTCTTCAGTATCTCCTTCAATCTCCTCCAGCATCCTCCTCTCAGCATCCTCCTTCCAGCATCCTCCTCTCCAGCATCCTCCTTCCAGCATCTCCTTCAGCATCCTCTCTCAGACCCTCCTCTCAGCATCCTCCTCTCAGCATCCTCCTCTCAGCATCTCTTCCTCTCTCCAGCATCCTCCCTCTCCAGCATCCTTCCCTCTCCAGCATCCTCCCCTCTCCAGCATCCTCCCTCTCCAGCATCCTCCTCTCCAGCATCCTTCCCTCTCCAGCATCCTCCCTCCAGCATCTCCTTCCCTCTCTCAGCATCCTTCCCTCTCCAGCATCCTCCTCTAAAGCATCCTCCTCTCCAGCATCCTCCTCTCCAGCATCCTTCCTTCTCCAGCATCCTCCCTCTAAAGCATCCTCCCTCTCCAGCATCCTTCCCTCTCCAGCATCCTCCCTCTAAAGCATCCTCCCTCTCCAGCATCTTCCCTCTCCAGCATCCTTCCCTCTCCAGCATCCTCCCTCTCAGCATCCTCCCTCTCCAGCATCCCCTCTCCTCTCCAGCATCCTCCTCTCCTCCTTAGCATCCTCTCTCCAGCATCCTCCCTCTCCAGCATCTCTCCTCTCCAGCATCCTCCCTCTCCAGCATCTCTCTCTCTCTCCAGCATCCTCCCTCTCCAGCATCCTCTCTCTCCACTCTCCTCTCCTCTCTCCAGCATCCTCCCTCTCCAGCACCCTCCTCTCTCCAGCATCTCTCTCCTTCCTTCCAGCATCTCCTCCCTTCTCTCCAGCATCCTCTTCCCTCTTCCAGCATCCTCCCTCTCCAGCATCCTCCCTCTCCAGCATCCTCCTCTCCAGCATCCTTTCTCCCTCTCCAGCATCCTCCCTCTAAGCATCCTCCCTATCCAGCATCCTCCCTCTCCAGCATCCTTCCCTCTCCAGCATCCTCCCCTCTCCAGCATCCTCCCTCTCCAGCATCCTCCCTCTCCAGCATCCTCCTCTCCAGCATCCTCCCTCTCCAGCATCCTTCCTCTCCAGCATCCTCCCTCTAAGCATCCTCCCTCTCCAGCATCCTCCCTCTCCAGCATCCTTCCCTCTCCAGCATCCTCCCTCTCCAGCATCCTTCCCTCTCCAGCATCCTCCCCTCTCCAGCATCCTCCCTCTCCAGCATCCTCCCCTCTCCAGCATCCTTCCCTCTCCAGCATCCTCCTCTAAAGCATCCTCCCTCTCCAGCATCCTCCCCTCTCCAGCATCCTTCCTTCTCCAGCCTCCTCCCTCTAAAGCATCCTCCCTCTCCAGCATCCTTCCCTCTCCAGCATCCTCCCTCTAAAGCATCCTCCTCTCCAGCATCTTCCCTCTCCAGCATCCTTCCCTCTCCAGCATCCTCCCCTCTCCAGCATCCTCCTCTCCAGCATCCTTCCCTATCCAGCATCCTCCCCTCTCCAGCATCCTCCCTCTCCAGCATCCTCCCTCTCCAGCATCCTACCTCTCCAGCATCCTCCCCTCTCCAGCATCTTCCCTCTCCAGCATCCTTCCCTCTCCAGCATCCTCCCCTCTCCAGCATCCTCTCTCTCCACCATCCTCCCCTCTCCAGCACCCTCCCCTCTCCAGCATCCTCCCCTCTCCAGCACCCTCCCCTCTCCAGCATCCTCCCTCTCAATCCCTCTTTGCTCCTGTTTTCAAAGGATTTTATTAGCATCACACCCTGATGGTCAACCTTAACTCCCACTCACTCCATGAGAAAGAGAGAGAGAGAGAGAGAGAGAGAGAGAGAGAGAGAGAGAGAGAGAGAGATAGAGTATTTATTGAGTTAATTAAATATATTGAACTATTTATTCACTCTCTATCTCTCTTTCTCTTCCTCTCTGTCTGTCATTCTATGTTTCTCTCTCTCTTTCCTCCTCTGCATTTCTCTCACTTTCACTTTCTTCCTGCTTCTTCTTTCACTTTTCCCATCAGCCACCTCTGACCTCTTCTCACCCCTTTCTTTGTCTCAACTTTCTCCTCTTGTCCCATACTTTTCTCTGCATATTTATTCCATTTTCGTACTCTTATCCTCATCTTCTAATCTGGTAATACTGTGATTCTCTCTCTCTCTCCTCTTTACTTGTCTAATTTGTCTAAATTCAGAAATATTTAATGTGACATACACATACACACGGGGCCAGGAGCTATGACTCGACCACTGCAACCATAAATAGGTGAGTACACACACAAACACACGGGGCCAGGAGCTATGACTCGACCACTGCAAGTGAGCACGCACACACACACAGGAAGTGGAACAGGCTGAAGAGTGATGTAGTGGAGGCAGGATCCATACATAGCTTTAAGAATAGGTATGATAAAGTTCTTGGAGCAGGGAGAGAGTGGACCTAGTAGCGACCATCAAAGAGGCTGCAACAAGAGCTGTGAATCGACCATTGCAACCACAAATAGATGAGTACATACAAAACTGTCCAGGACGGGTCCAGGCGAGAGATGAGTCGTCTTGATCCGTTGTCTATTCTGTCCAGAAGTCGTAGACGAGGTGGGAGGAGGGGGAAAGCAGCGTGGTTGACCAGGCAGGCACCAGACGAACCTGGCCCATGGCCGGGTTCCGGGAGTAATAAGACTCTCGAAACTCATTAAAGGTAAAGAGGGCAGGCAGTCCAAGACAGTGGAGCATACTCAAGGTGTGGGTATACTTGTGCCTCTTACAGTCTTGCAGCCTCTGGTGTCCAGCAGGTACGATATACACCGTAGTGCTGTTACCTTCATGGCTGCCTTCTTTACAAGATTTACCAAGTGATTCTTCAGTGACACAGTGGAGTTTCATCTCTCTCTCTCTCTCTCTCAAACTCTCTCTCCCTCTCTCTCAAACTCTCTCTCCCTCTCTTTCTCTCTGCCTGCCTCTTCCTGTAACACCCTGAACCTCTGACCTCCCTTCATCCTTTCCTCCTTCAACCTCCCTCTCCCTCCCTTTCCTCTGTCCCTCCTTTCCCTCCCTCTTCCTCTCTCTCCCTACCCTTCCCTCCCTCTCCCTCCCTCTCCCTCCCTGTCCGGGGATTGACAAATGGAAAAAAGCCACCATGAATTACCAACTTATTCTCAAGTTGCTGACACCTGCAACACTCACTTGGCAACAACACCTGCAACACACCAGCAACACACCCACGCACTTTTTTTTCAATTCCATCAGCTTCATTAATATTGGAAAATAGTCTCTCCATTACCCAAATGCCAACCCTCATACCCCTTCTCTCTGCCCCCTGCCATCACTCCTCCTCCCCACCCCCCTACCCTCCATTTACCCCCTCCCATCAACCCACTTTGACAAAAATACGAGGAAGAGTTAGGCAAAACTTTATGTAGGGAGATCTCTCTCTCTCTCTCTCTTTCTCTCTCTCTCTCTCTCTCTTTCTCTCTCTCTCTCTCTCTCTCTTTCTCTCTGTCTCTCTCTCTCTCTCCCTCTCTCAGTAACGGGAATGCTGTCACCTGACAGTAACGACAGTAAAACACTAACAAGAACAGCAGCAGCACCTGGTGTAGCAGCAGCACCTGGTGTAGCAGCAGCACCTGCCGTACCAGCAGTACCTGGTGTAGCAGCAGCACCTGGTGTAGCAGCAGCACCTGCCGTACCAGCAGCACCTGGTGTAGCAGCAGCACCTGGTGTAGCAGCAGCACCTGGTGTAGCAGCAGCACCTGGTGTAACAGCAGCACCTGGTGTAGCAGCAGCACCTGGTGTAGCAGCAGCACCTGGTGTAGCAGCAGCACCTGGTGTAGCAGCAGCACCTGGTGTAGCAGCAGCACCTGCCGTACCAGCAGCACCTGGTGTAGCAGCAGCACCTGCCGTACCAGCAGTACCTGGTGTAGCAGCAGCACCTGGTGTAGCAGCAGCACCTGCCGTACCAGCAGTACCTGGTGTAGCAGCAGCACCTGGTGTAACAGCAGCACCTGGTGTAACAGCAGCTCCTGGTGTAGCAGCAGCACCTGGTGTAACAGCAGCTCCTGGTGTAGCAGCAGCACCTGGTGTAACAGCAGCTCCTGGTGTAACAGCAGCTCCTGGTGTAGCAGCAGCACCTGGTGTAACAGCAGCTCCTGGTTTACAAGCAGCACCTGATGTAGCAGCAGCACCTGGTGTAACAGCAGCTCCTGGTGTAGCAGCAGCACCTGGTGTAGCAGCAGTACCTGGTGTAGCAGCAGCACCTGGTGTAACAGCAGCTCCTGGTTTACAAGCAGCACCTGGTGTAGCAGCAGTACCTGGTGTAGCAGCAGCACCTGGTGTAACAGCAGCACCTGGTGTAACAGCAGCTCCTGGTGTATCAGCAGCCCCAGGTGTAACAGCAGCACCTGGTGTAACAGCAGCACCTGGTGTAACAGCAGTACCTGGTGTAACAGCAGCACCTGGTGTAACAGCAGCTCCTGGTGTAGCAGCAGCACCTGGTGTAAAAGCAGCTCCTGGTTTACAAGCAGCACCTGATGTAGCAGCAGTACCTGGTGTAGCAGCAGCACCTGGTGTAGCAGCAGCACCTGGTGTAACAGCAGCTCCTGGTTTACAAGCAGCACCTGGTGTAGCAGCATCACCTGGTGTAGCAGCAGTACCTGGTGTAGCAGCAGCACCTGGTGTAACAGCAGCACCTGGTGTAACAGCAGTACCTGGTGTAACAGCAGCACCTGGTGTAGCAGCAGCACCTGGTGTAACAGCAGCTCCTGGTGTAGCAGCAGTACCTGGTGTAGCAGCAGCACCTGGTGTAGCAACAGTACCTGGTGTAGCAGCAGCACCTGGTGTAACAGCAGCTCCTGGTGTAGCAGCAGCACCTGGTGTAGCAGCAGCACCTGGTGTAGCAGCAGCACCTGGTGTAGCAGCAGCACCTGGTGTAACAGCAGCACCTGGTGTAGCAGCAGTACCTGGTGTAGCAGCAGCACCTGGTGTAGCAGCAGTACCTGGTGTAGCAGCAGCACCTGGTGTAACAGCAGCACCTGGTGTAGCAGCAGCACCTGGTGTACCAGCAGTACCTGGTGTAGCAGCAGCACCTGGTGTAACAGCAGCACCTGGTGTAGCAGCAGCACCTGGTGTAGCAGCAGTACCTGGTGTAACAGCAGTACCTGGTGTAACAGCAGCACCTGATGTAACAGCAGCACCTGGTGTACCAGCAGCACCTGGTGTAGCAGCAGCACCTGGTGTAACAGCAGCACCTGGTGTAACAGCAGTGTAGAAACACTCCCTCATTGCTGTAGAATACTTACCTCCTTCCCTTCTCTCCCTTCATTTCGCCCCTTCCTTCCTTCCTCCCTCCCTTCCTTCCTTCCTTCCTTCCTTCCTTCCTTCCTCCCTCCCTTCCTTCCTTCCTTCCTTCCTTCCTTCCTTCCTTCCTTCCTTCCTTCCTCCCTTCCTTCCTCTAAGATACAAATATATAAACGCCGAGACTTTTGGCCCCTCCCTGTGTTTATCAACCCAACAGGTAGACTCAAAGTCTATCACAGGTAGACTCAAAGTCTATCACAGGTAGACTCAAAGTCTATCACAGGTAGACTCAAAGTCTATCACAGGTAGACTCAAAGTTTATCACAGGTAGACTCAAAGTCTATCACAGGTAGACTCAAAGTCTATCACAGGTAGACTCAAAGTCTATCACAGGTAGACTCAAAGTCTATCACAGGTAGACTCAAAGTCTATCACAGGTAGACTCAAAGTCTATCACAGGTAGACTCAAAGTCTATCACAGGTAGACTCAAAAGTTTATTACATGTAGACTCAAAAGTCTATTACATGTAGACGCAAAAGTCTATTTCATGTAGATTCAAAAGTCTATCACAGGTAGACCCCAAAGTCTATCACAGGTAGATCCCAAAGTCTATCACAGGTAGACCCCAAAGTCTATCACAGGTAGACCCCAAAGTCTATCACAGGTAGACCCCAAAGTCTATCACAGGTAGACCCCAAAGTCTATCACAGGTAGACCCCAATGTCTATCACAGGTAGACCCCAAAGTCTATCACAGGTAGACCCCAAAGTCTATCACAGGTAGACCCCAAAGTCTATCACAGGTAGACCCCAAAGTCTATCACAGGTAGACCCCAAAGTCTATCACTGGTAGACCCCAAAGTCTATCAGAATATTTAAAACTGCCAGAATCCATTTTCTCTCTCTCTCTCTCACTCTTTTATCTCTCTCTCTCTCTCTCTCTCTCTCTCTCTCTCTCTCTCTCTCTCTCTCTCTCTCTCTCAGACAGCAATAACCGTTTACGCTAATTAGCCTAATTTAAGGCCTATTTAATACCAGGCCTCCACTAGGTACACTAAGAGTTTTATCCTCCCTTAGGATAAGGGAGGATAGGCGTGGCTAGCTCCCTGACTCGCCCTGTAAGCTCCCTTCCAAGGAAGTGCAGCTACTCTCCCCTCCCACGGATCAAATCAGGAGTTATCTCTCATTTCTCCAGGTGCTGTGAGGCTCTTATGAGTTTAGCGCTTCACAATATAATAATAACAGTAATAACAATTACAATAATAACAGTAATAATGATAATAATAATAATATATAATAATATTTTTATTATTACTACAGCAGTTATAATAATAATAATAATAATAATAATAATGCTTATATACTATCAGGCCTGTAAAATCCTACCTCTTATGGCCTATAATATTCTACAGCCTATATCCCTCGCTAGGCTGAGCCTACACACGTGTGTGTGTGTGTGTGTGTGTGTGTGTGTGTGTTTCTCCAATGCACTTGTGGACTCAGTCTATATGTACTCAATCTACAGTACCCATGTGCACATGTGCCTGTGTGTACCTATGTGCACATGTGTATGTGTACCTATGTGCAGGAATTTATTAAGGTTGAGATCTGACACTTGAGGGCCACTTTGTGTCCAGACTGGAGGGTCACTTTGTGTCCAGAATTGACGGTCACTTTGTGACCAGACTTGAGGGGCCACTTTGTGACCAGACTTGAGAGTCACTTTGTGACCAGACTTGAGGGGCTACTTTGTGTCCAGACTGGAGGGCCACTTTGTGATCAGACATGAGAGTCACTTTGTGTCCAGAATTGAGAGCCACTTTGTGACAATACTTGAGGGGTCACTTTGTTTGTGACCAGAATTGAGGGCCATTTTGTGTCCAGACTGGAGGGCCACTTTGTCTCCAGACTGGAGGGCCACTTTGTGACCAGACTTGAGAGCCATCATGTATTTACACAAGACTGACTTGTACCTGTGGGTAGAGGTGCTGTTGGAACCTCACACACAACTACCACAAAAATATTGGGTTCGTGGCTGCTTTAGCAATCTACAAGGGGGGTAGATGCCCCAGCAGACAAGGGGGTAGACGCCCCCTTTCCCCTTCCCCTGGCTTGCCCAGATGGCTATTGCTGTCGACACGGGCAGGACAAATTAGGTCGCTTGTCTCCATTTAACAGTAGCTCACAGGCAGACACCTTCCTCACACTTCAGGTCTTATAATTTCTATTTTGTGTCTGTAGACAATGTTTGCAAGACAGTGTAGACATTACCACTGTAAACACTGGTAGTCACTGACCTTGTCCAGTATGACACTGAAAACATTACCACTGTAAACACTGATAGTCACTCACCTCTTCAGTACGACACTGTAAACAATGGTAGTTACTGACCTTGTCCAGTACGACACTGTAAACATTACCACTGTAAACACTGACCTTGTTCAGTACGACACTGTAAACATTACCACTGTAAACGCTGGTAGTCACTGACCTTGTCCAGTAAGACACTGTAAACATTACCACTGTAAACACTGGTAGTCACTGACCTTGTTCATATTATCCAGACAACAGTGCTACACTCTCATAACCACTTTACACTATATCTTACAGTACTCGAAGACACAACAATTATACTTAAGATATTTTAGCACATGTGTGGGTAGACTGTGTACTCATGTAGAGTACACATATGTGGGTAGACTGTGTACTCATGTAGAGTACACATGTGTGGGTAGACTGTGTACTCATGTAGAGTACACATGGGTAGACTGTGTACTCATGTAGTAATCAGCCTACTTTAAGACTTAATGGACTAGAATTTGAGTACATAGCCTGGCCGGCCACACACACACACACACACACACACACACACACACAAGAGCAAGCACACACAGAACCATCAGCAACACCCAACAACCAAGCACACTATCCCAACACAAACTACAACCCACACTCACTGCCCCCACTCAACACTCCACTATAGAATTCCACAGTACACCGCCAGGTCCCCCACCCCCACAGACCCCCCAAAACACAGTGTTAGAGAGGAAACTGAAGGTATGGTACACCAATGCTGATGGAATAACAAATAAGTGGGAGGAGTGGTACGAAAGAGTCAAAGAGGCATCACCGGATATAATAGCTCTCACAGAAGCCAAGCTCACAGGTATGATAACAGATGCCAACTTTCCAATGGGATATCAGATCCTGAGGAAAGACAGAGGGAACAGAGGGGGTGGAGGAGTGGCACTGCTGATCAAAAACCGATGGGATTTTGACGAGCTGGAGAGAGGAGACAAGAAGCTGGGGATTACATAGTAGGAATGCTACAGTCTGGAGGTCCCAAGGTGGTAATTGCAGTGATGTATAACCCACCACAGAACAGCAGGAGGCCAAGGCAAGAGTATGATGAGAGTAATAGAGCGATGATTGACACACTGGCTGAAGTGGCCAGAAGGGCTCGAGCGAGCAGGGCGAAGCTACTGATCATGGGTGACTTCAACCATAAGGAAATCGATTGGGAGAACTTAGAGCCACATGGGGGCCAAGAAACGTGGAGGGAAAATATCATGTACCAACACGTAAGGGACACTACCAGAGAGAGAGGAGAGGACGAACCAGCGAGACTGGACCTAGTATTCACCCTGAGTAGTGCAGATATTAAGGACATCACACATGAAAGCCCCCTTGGGGAAAGCAGGAAGGGCTGCACAAATGAAGCCAAACTACAAGAAAGGTGACACTACGTGGGCAGGAAGAACTTCCTGCACGGAGTTCAGTGGGACAGAGAGCTGGCAGGGAAGTCAGTAGACGAGATGATGGAATATATGACAACAATTTGCAAGGAAGCTGAGGAGAGGTTTATACCCAAGGGTAACAGGAGAAGCGAAAAAGCCAGGATGAGCCCACGGTTCACCCAAAGGTGCAGGGAAGCCAAAACCAAGTGTGCCAGGGAATGGAAGAGGTACAGAAAGCAAAGGACCCAGGAGAATGAGGAGAGCAGTCGTAGAGCCAGAAATGATTATGCACAGGTAAAAAGGGAGGCCCAAAGACAGTACGAGAATGACATAGCAGCGAAAGCCAAATCTGACCCAAAGCTGCTGTACAGCCACATCAGGAGAACAACAATCAAGGACCAGGTGATCAGGCTGAGGAAGGATGGAGGGAAGGTCACAAGAAATGACCACGAAGTGTGTGAGGAGCTCAACATGAGATTCAAAGAAGTGTTCACAGAGGAGATAGAAGGGCCTCCAGAAAGGCGGAGAGGTAGGGTACACCATCAGGTGCTGGACACAATTCACACAACTGAGGAGGAAGTCAAGAGGCTACTAAGCGAGCTAGATACCTCAAAGGCGATGGGGCCGGATAACATCTCACCATGGGTCCTGAGAGAGGGAGCAGAGGAGCTATGTGTACCACTAACAACAATCTTCAACACATCTATCGAAACAGGGCAACTACCTGAGGTATGGAAGACAGCAAATGTAGTTCCAATTTTTAAAAACGGAGACAGGAACGTAGCACTAAACTACAGACCAGTGTCACTGACATGTATAGTATGCAAGGTCATGGAGAAGATAGTCAGGAGAAGAGTGGTGGAGCACCTAGAAAGGAATGAGCTTATCAACGACGGCCAACACGGTTTCAGGGACGGGAAATCCTGTGTCACAAACCTACTGGAGTTCTACGACAGGGTGACAGCAGTAAGACAAGAGAGAGAGGGGTGGGTAGATTGCATTTTCTTGGACTGTAAGAAGGCGTTTGACACAGTTCCACATAAGAGATTAGTGCAGAAGCTGGAGGACCAGGCAGGGGTAACAGGGAAGGCACTACAATGGATCAGGGAATACCTGTCAGGAAGACAGCAGCGAGTCATGTTACGTGGCGAGGTGTCAGAGTAGGCGCCGGTGACGAGTGGGGTTCCACAGGGGTCAGTCCTAGGACCGGTGCTGTTTCTGGTATTTGTGAACGACATGACGGAAGGAATAGACTCCGAAGTGTCCCTGTTTGCAGATGATGTGAAGTTGATGAGAATAATTCAATCGGACGAGAACCAGGCAGAACTACAAAGGGATCTGAACAGGTTGCAAGCCTGGTCCAGCAATTGGCTCCTGGAGTTCAACCCCACCAAGTGCAAAGTCATGAAGATTGGGGAAGGGCAAAGAAGACCGCAAACGGAGTACAGTCTAGGGGGCCAGAGACTACAAACCTCAATCAAGGAAAAAGATCTTGGGGTGAGTATAACACCAGGCACATCTCCTGAGGCGCACATCAACCAAATAACTGCTGCAGCATATGGGCGCCTAGCAAACCTAAGAACAGCATTCCGACATCTTAATAAAGAATCGTTCAGGACTCTGTACACTGTGTACGTTAGGCCCATACTGGAGTATGCAGCACCAGTTTGGAACCCACACCTAGCCAAGCACGTAAAGAAGCTAGAGAAAGTGCAAAGGTTTGCAACAAGACTAGTCCCGGAGCTAAGGGGTATGTCCTACGAGGAGAGGTTAAGGGAAATCGACCTGACGACACTGGAGGACAGGAGAGATAGGGGGGACATGATAACGACATATAAGATACTGAGAGGAATTGACAAGGTGGACAAAGACAGAATGTTCCAGAGATGGGACACAGCAACAAGGGGACACAGTTGGAAGTTAAAGACTCAGATGAATCACAGAGATGTTAGAAAGTATTTCTTCAGTCATAGAGTTGTCAGGAAGTGGGTATGATAAATCTCATGGAGCAGGGAGAGTGACCTAGTAGCGACCAGTGAAGAGGCGGAGCCAGGAGCTATGAATCGACCCCTGCAACCACAATTAGGCGAGTAGACACACACAGCAAGAGACAGTAGGCCTACTGCTGTGCTGTTTCTCTTATTTTAACGATATAGGCCGTAGTGCAAGGCATAGGCAGAGTGCAAGCGACCTGCACACTCTGACACATGTGTTCCCAGAGTTTGTACACTGTACCATGCACACTGTACCACGCACAGTGTACCATATACAACTGTACCATGTACACTGTATCATGTGGCTGTACATGTATGGTATATAATAACGATAAGATGAACAATTTGTACTTATAGTCAGTGGTGGGCGAAACGTCTACAATAAAGATACTCAGATGTTGCACATGTGTCTAATTCTTCAATGTACCATGTACAATTGTACATGTATTACCTAACAACTCATAAGTGTACAAGATATCTTCATTCGCCCTAATAAGGTTAATAACACGAGAAATGACCTGGTATACTCTCCAGTAATGTCATATATCCCTCATATCCCTCATTATCAACACTAAAATCTGACTAGAACCATTACAGCATACCCAGGTATATCAGGAGACACTTTCTAGAAGTATACTCCTCTAAGGTTAGGATTGGTGTATTTTCACACTATTCTAGAAGTATATCCCTCTAGAGTTAAAAAAAAAATGTATTTCCACTATTTCTAGACGTACTGGAGTGAGAAATATGGGAGGAAGTGCAAAATAAACCCACTGAAAAGCAAGGGTGCATAGAGCACAATAAGAGAACACTGTATCAACATTCGTGGGCACAGTAAGGGAACACTGTATCAACATCCGGGGTCCCAGATTATTCAACATCTTACCAGAAGATATCAGAAACACTGCTGGAACAAGTGTAGAAGTCTTCAAGAGGAAACTGGACAAGTATCTTCACCAGGTGCCAGATCAACCAGGCTGTGATGGATATGTGGGTCAGCAGGCCTCCAGCAGCAACAACCTGGTTGACCAGGCTAGCACCAGACGAGTCTGACCCATGGCCGGGCTCAGAGAGTAGTAAGACTCTCGACACTCATCAAAGGTATATCAAAGGGTTAAAGACAGGTGCATATTCACACTTCTTGCTCTACCAAATTCCAAAACTAGCAACTAGAAGTAAGTTTTTCCGTTCGAACCAGCCTACAGTAGGCCTAGGGTAGGTAACAGAGGCAAGCACATAACCTATACTGTGACATACACATCTGTTTATGTATGGTATACAATAGCGACAAGAAGAAGAATGTGACACATGTACATCTGGGTATCTTTATTTGTAGACGTTTCGCCCACCAGTGGCTTTATCAATACAAATTCTAGGACATAATGGGAAGACTGTAGAACTTTATACAAAAGATGAGGTAATCAGTGCCTCAGTCTTGGAGTTACTGAAGAGTACCGTAGTATTATTATTACCTTTATTTATTAATTATGACCATAGGTGTGGCCCGCCATCCGCTCACAGACATGGGCCATGGCCCCTGCTCTAATTTATCAAATACAGAGGTTGGCTTAAATATTGGAGGCAGCGGGCAAAACGTTTGACAGTGGATCCCTAGCGCACAGGGGATCGATTCCCCGGTACGGCTGGAAAACATCAGGATATGTTTCCATAAGACACCTGTTGTCCCTGTTCACCCATCAGTAAAATAGGTACCTGGGTGTTAGTAGACTGATGTGGGTCGCATCCTGGGACAAAACTGACCTAATATGCGGGAAATGCTGAGCATAACAAGCGGCTTTCTATATAGTAGTATGTCATTGATGTCAGCTATGGTCTGTATACCTTGTACATGTACTGGTTGTAAATAAAGATATTATTATTATTATTATACCTCCACCGTTGCATATAAATTTCTAAGTAACCTTAGGTGAGGTTAAGTTACATTAGGTTAGGTTAGATTCGGTTAGGTTAGGTTAGGTTAGATTCGGTTAGGTTAGGTTAGGTTAGGTTAGGTTATGTTAGGTTAGATTCGGTTAGGTTAGGTGAGGTCAGGTTAGGTTAGGTTAGGTAGAGTCAGGTTAGGTTAGGTTAGGTGAGGTGAGGTCAGGTTAGGTTAGGTTAAGGTTAGTTTAGGTTAGGTTAAGGTTAGGTGAGGTTAGGTTAGGTGAGGTTAAGTTAGGTGAGGTTATGTTAGGTGAGATTCGGTTAGGTTAGGTGAGGTCAGGTTAGGTTAAGGTTAGGTTAGGTTAGGTTAGATTCGGTTAGGTTAGGTGAGGTCAGGTTAGGTTAGGTTAGGTTAAGGTTAGGTTAGGTGAGGTTATATTAGGTGAGGTTATGTTAGGTTAGGTTAGGTGAAGTTAGGTTAGGTTAGGTTAGGTGAAGTTAGGTTAGGTTAGGTTAGGTGAAGTTAGGTTAGGTTAGGTGAAGTTAGGTTAGGTTAGGTGAAGTTAGATTAGGTTAGGTGAAGTTAGGTTAGGTTAGGTGAAGTTAGGTTAGGTTAGGTGAAGTTAGGTTAGGTTAGATTCGGTTAGGTTAAGGAGTTAGGTTAGGTTAGGTTAGGTTAGGTTAGGTTAAGGAGTATGTGCTTGTGATGCTTCATAGGTTGACAATAATATGTGGTAGCAGTGACAACATTACAGGAGGGGTAAGAGAAGAGAAAAAAAACAAGAAGAAAAGGAGAGGGAGGAGGAGGGAAAAAGAAGGAGGAGGGGGAGGGGAAGAGGATTGAGGAGAGGGGGGGAGGGGAAGAGGATTGAGGAGAGGGGGGGAGAGGAGGAGGCAAAACAAGGCGGAGTCCCCAGCGACTCAATTTTTGTAATGTAAACATCATCAAATTAGGTACACAGCGCCACCTATTGAGCGCTGCTGCTGCAGCTGCTGCCTGCCACTCTCTCTGCCACTTCCCTGCCTCCTACTTCCCTAAATGCTTCTTCATCTGCCGCTTCCCTACCTGCTAACGTGTCTGCCACTTCCCAGCCTGCATCTGCCACTTCCCTACCTGCATCTGCCACTTCCCTACCTGCATCTGCCACTTCCCTACCTGCATCTGCCACTTCCCAGCCTGCATCTGCCACTTACCAGCCTGCATCTGCCACTTCCCTACCTGCATCTGCCACTTCCCAGCCTGCATCTGCCACTTCCCAGCCTGCATCTGCCACTTCCCTACCTGCATCTGCCACTTCCCTACCTGCATCTGCCACTTCCCAGCCTGCATCTGCCACTTCCCAGCCTGCATCTGCCACTTCCCAGCCTGCATCTGCCACTTACCAGCCTGCATCTGCCACTTCCCTACCTGCATCTGCCACTTCCCTACCTGCATCTGCCACTTCCCTACCTGCATCTGCCACTTCCCAGCCTGCATCTGCCACTTCCCAGCCTGCATATGCCAGTTCCCTACCTGCATCTGCAAGTTCCCTACCTGCATCTGCCACTTCCCTACCTGCATCTGCCACTTCCCAGCCTGCATCTGCCACTTCCCAGCCTGCATCTGCCACTTCCTATCCTGCATCTGCTACTTCCCAGCCTGCATCTGCCACTTCCCAGCCTGCATCTGCCACTTCCCAGCCTGCATCTGCCACTTCCCAGCCTGCATCTGCCACTTCCCAGCCTGCATCTGCCACTTCCCAGCCTGCATCTGCCACTTCCCAGCCTGCATCTGCCACTTCCCTACCTGCATCTGCCACTTCCCAGCCTGCATCAGCCACTTCCCAGCCTGCATCTGCCACTTCCCAGCCTGCATCAGCCACTTCCCAGCCTGCATCAGCCACTTCCCAGCCTGCATCAGCCACTTCCCAGCCTGCATCTGCCACTTCCCAGCCTGCATCTGCCACTTCCCAGCCTACATCTGCCACTTCCCTACCTGCATCTGCCACTTCCCAGCCTGCATCTGCCACTTCCTATCCTGCATCTGCCACTTCCCAGCCTGCATCAGCCACTTCCCAGCCTGCATCTGCCACTTCCCAGCCTGCATCAGCCACTTCCCAGCCTGCATCTGCCACTTCCCAGCCTGCATCTGCCACTTCCCAGCCTACATCTGCCACTTCCCTACCTGCATCTGTGTCTGCCACTTCCCAGCCTGCATCTGCCACTTCCCAGCCTACATCTGCCACTTCCCTACCTGCATCTGTGTCTGCCACTTCCCAGGTACACCAAAAGTTCTTCATGTTCTACATTCAACACTAACAGACGCACACACACCAGAGAACCTGTGTTCAAAACGTACATGCTGGTGTTCAATACATACATGCTTGTGTGCAACACAACAGGCTGTTATTTCTAAGAGAACACGAACGCAATGTTCAAATAAGTTAGGATGTTCTTCGTTTGTTCTAGCACGTACCAGGTCCCAGAGGAGCCCGGTGGATCAGGGCCTGGTCAACCAGGCTGTTACGCCTGGAAAACATTAGGGAGTGTTTCCTTAAGACACCTGCTGACCCTGTTCACCTAGCAGTAAAATGGGTACCTGGGTGTTAGTGGACTGGTGTGGGTCGCATCCTGGGACAAAACTGACCTAATATGCGGGAAATGCTCAGCATAACAAGCGGCTTTCTATATATATAGTAGTATGTCATTGATGTCAGCTATGGTCTGTATACCTTGTACATGTACTTGTATAAATAAAATTATTATTATTATTATTAATACTTTATGCAATCGTACGAAGAAAAGCCTGGCTGATCAGGAATTAACCTGGGGAACTTAGCAAGTTCCCTCTTGAAGAAAGTTTCGGATGTGTTGGTAATTCCCTTTATGTAAGAGGAAGGGAAGGTGATGAAAAGTCTTGGTTCTCTTACATTTGCTGAGACGTCAAAAGCGTCGCTGCATTAAGGGAATTTACTGACTTGTTTATTGTGTAGATTTATAGGCTACTTTTACCTTTGATATACCTTTGATGAGTTTCGAGTCTACTACCAGAGCCCGGCCATGGGCCAAGCTAGTCTGGTGCTTGCCTGGTCAACCAGGCTGTTGTTACTGGTGGCCCTCTGCCTCATATATCCATCACAGCCTGGTTGATCTGGCCCCTGGTGAAGATACTTGTCCAGTTTCCTCTTGAAGACTTCTACACTTGTTCCAGCAGTGTTTCTGATATCTTCTGGTAAGATGTTGAATAATCTGGGACCACGGATGTTGATACAGTGTTCAGTTATTGTGCCCACGGATGTTGATACAGTGTTCAGTTATTGTGACCACGGATGTTGATAGTGTTCTCTTATTGTGCCCACGGATGTTGATACAGTGTTCTCTTATTGTGCCCACGGATGTTGATACAGTGTTCTCTTATTGTGTCCACGGATGTTGATACAGTGTTCTCTTATTGTGCCCACGGATGTTGATACAGTGTTCTCTTATTGTGTCCACGGATGTTGATACAGTGTTCTCTTATTGTGCCCACGGATGTTGATACAGTGTTCTCTTACTGCGACCAAGGATGTTAATAATGTTACCTTATTGTGCCCACAGCACCCCTTGGATGAGTTTCCAGAATTTTTCTACTCCCGGCAGCCTCCCCCCCCACCTGGGTTAGGCTCACCTGTTGCTTGCCTGGTACCTTTACTTGGTATATTTAAAAAATCAAATTACAAAAAGCTTTCTCATTATCTCGGACACTTTCCTAAGTCTTATTAACTGGTTGGTTGTGTCAACTGGTTGGTATTGATCAACAGACATTTCTCATCTTTATATATATATATATATATATATATATATATATATATATATATATATATATATATATATATATATAATGTATGTGTATATGTGTAAAAAAAATTGTTATTTATTTATGGTGTTAAAAATTAAATATTAAAGATAATGTAACTGAAATCATTAGGGGTAATTAAACAGAATATTTAAATTTATAAGGTAATTAGACTAATGAGGTAAGTCATTTGAATTAATGAGGTCAGAGAGATGACATTTTAAACTAGGCTCACCTGAACGAGATATTTTAAACTAGGCTCACCTTAAAGAGATGAATGACATTTTAAACTAGGCTCTCCTTAAAGGAGTCTCGTGAAAATACAACTGTTGCCTCCTGGTTCAGTATTTCTACCTCAGACACCTACATGATAACATGACAATTCTTAAATCTTGATAGTAGTAGTAGAAAATAACCCCCAGTGGTCAGGTCAGCCGTGGCTACCTCCTTGCTGTCTGGCTTTCCCATTTTCTCCTGTCAACTCCCTGCGGTACGCCTTTATAACCCAGGAGTATATCAGTAATATACTCTGGGTATATTCTGCTTCCCTTATATTATGGAAGGATTTTACTAATGTAATGAAGGTTCACTCTGAGCAATTCATATCGTGAAGAGCCTTCCCACGGAACAGGGATATGAACCCTAACATACTCTGGGGTTCATAAGAGCCTTCCCTCAGAGTTGTATGAACCCTGACATACTCTGGGGTTCATAAGAGCCTTCCCTCAGAGTTGTATGAACCCTGACATACTCTGGGGTTCATAAGAGCCTTCCCTCAGAGTTGTATGAACCCTGACATACTCTGGGGTTCATAAGAGCCTTCCCTCAGAGTTGTATGAACCCTGATATACTCTGGGGTTCATAAGAGCCTTCCCTCAGAGTTGTATGAACCCTGACATACTCTGGGGTTCATAAGAGCCTTCCCTCAGAGTTGTATGAACCATGACACATTCTGGGGTTTATAAGAACCTCGTTTCAGAAGTGTATGAACCCTGATATATTCTGGGGTTCATAAGAACCTTCCCTCAGAGGTGTATGAACCCTAACATACTCTGGGGTTCTCCTGCTTGACGAACACATGAGTTGAATACACACACGTGTTCAACACACAGGCAGGTATTCACGACGTACACAAGTGTACAACGCTTGCTGGGTCTCACCTGAGGGAGGGGGAGGGGGAGGGGTGGAGGCAGGTGTATCACCGCTTAGGTAAATACACCTCACTACAACAAGTGCCAAATCAATACTCGGACCACCAACACTGTGGTGGTCAGAGGGAGGGGGCGAGGGGAAGGGTCAGAGAGGGGAGGGAAGTTTGTGAGAGGGGAGGTGGTGATGGCTATTACTTATACCAGCCTGTGAAACAGAAAGGGGAGAAATAGAGAACTGGAGGAGCAGACTGAGAGGTTAACCAGGCTGTTGGTGCTAACAAAACACTGATATATGCAGTGTAATCTGGAATTCCTGCCTATAAGACAGTTTGGGTATCTTATATTATTTTTTCTTTGATAAATATGTAAGTGTGAGGGGTTTGGATTTGAGTGGGACTTGAACTTGGGTTAAAAGGATATCAAAGCTTATTCCTCGGGTTGGGCCAATATTTTTAGTGGGTTTGGGTTGGAGAAGGACCTGCCAAGTATGGGAAAGTAGGTCCATACTTGGCAGGTCCTTTGACTATCTTATCTCCCTTCTCTCGACTATCTTAATATCCCCTCCCTTGGCTATCTTATCTCCCCTCCCTTGGCAATCTTATCTCCCCTCCCTTGACTACCTTAATATCCCTTCCCTTGGCTATCTTATCTCTCCTCCCTTGACTATCTTATCTCTCCTCCCTTGGCTATCTTATCTCCCCTCCCTTGGCTATCTTATCTCCTCCCTTGGAAATCTTATCTCCCTCCCATGGCTATCTTATCTCCCCTCCCTTGGCTATCTTATCTCCCCTCCCTTGACTATCTTATCTCCCATCCCTTGGCTATCTTATCTCCCCTCCCTTGGTTATCTTATCTCCCCTCCCTTGACTATCTTATCTCCCCTCCCTTGGCTATCTTATCTCCCCTCCCATGACTATCTTATCTCCCATCCCTTGGCTATCTTATCTCCCCTCCCTTGGCTATCTTATCTCCCCTCCCTTGACTATCTTATTTCCTCCCTTGACTATCTTATTTCCCTCCTTGGCTATCTTATCTCCTCACTTGACTATCTTATCTCCCTCCCTTGACTATCTTATCTCCCTCCCTTGGCTATCTTATCTCCTCCCATGACTATCTTATCTCCTCCCTTGACTATCTTATCTCCCATCCCTTGGCTAACTTATCTCCCCTCCCTTGGCTATCTTATCTCCCCTCCCTTGACTATCTTATTTCCCCTCCCTTGACTATCTTATCTCCCCTCCCTTGGCTATCTTATTTCCTCTCCCTTGGCTATCTTATCTCACCTCCCTTGACTATCTTATCTCCCCTCCCTTGGCTATCTTATCTCCCCTCCCTTGACTATCTTATCTCCCTCCCTTGGCTATCTTATCTCCCTCCCTTGGCTATCTTATCTCCCCCTGGCTATCTTATTCCCCTCCCTTGACTATCTTATCTCCTCTCCTTGACTATCTTATCTCCCTCCCTTGGCTATCTTATCTCCTCCTTGACTATCTTATCTCCTCCCTTGACTATCTTATCTCCCTCCCTTGGCTATCTTATCTCCCTCCCTTGACTATCTTATCTCCCCTCCCTTGGCTATCTTATCTCCCCTCTCTTGGCTATCTTATCTCCCCTCCCTTGACTATCTTATCTCCTCTCCCTTGACTATCTTATCTCCCCTCCCTTGACTATCTTATCTCCCCTCCCTTGGCTATCTTATCTCCCCTCCCTTGACTATCTTATATCCCTCCCTTGACTATCTTATCTCCTCCCTTGACTATCTTATCTCCCTCCTTGGCTATCTTATCTCCCTCCCTTGACTATCTTATTTCCCTCCCTTGACTATCTTATTTCCCCCCTGACTATCTTATCTCCCCTCCCTTGGCTATCTTATTTCCCCTCCCTTGGTTATCTTATCTCCCTCCCTTGACTATATCCCATCCCTTGGCTATCTTATCTCCCTCCCTTGACTATCTTATCCCCCTCCCTTGGCTATCTTATCTCCCTCCTTGACTATTTTATCCCCCTCCCTTAGCTATCTTATCTCCCTCCCTTGACTATCTTATCTCCCTCCCTTGACTATTTATCTCCCCTCTCTTGACTATCATATCTCCCCTCCCTTGACTATCATATCTCCCCTCCCTTGACTATCTTATCTCCCCTCCCTTGACTATCTTATCTCCCCTCCCTTGACTATCTTATCTCCCCTCCCTTGGCTATTTTATTTTGAGAATTACAGGCCAAACACACAAAGGCGAAAAATCAGACATTAAGTAAACGTTTCGCCACGAGCGGCGAAACCATTTGAGCTTCTTGTAACACGATGAAGAGTCTTGGTCCACGCATGTTGACACCGCATCCCTGCTTTTCACTAGGTTTATTTAGCAATTCCTTCCATATATATTTTACTCCAGCAGGAGTAAGGGAGATATGGTTATGGTAGTGGTTGTGGTGATATGGTTGTTATGGTTGTATTATGGTAGGTTGTTATGATAGTGGTTGTAGTGATATCGTTATTATGGTTGTATTATGGTAGGTTGTTATAATAGTGGTTGTGGTGATATGGTTGTTATGGTAGTATTATGGTAGGTTGTTATGGTAGTGGTTGTGGTGATATCGTTGTTATGGTTGTATTATGGTAGGTTGTTATGGTAGTATTATGGTAGGTTGTTATGGTAGTGGTTGTGGTGATATGGTTGTTATGGTAGTATTATGGTATGTTGTTATGGTAGTGGTTGTGGTGATATCGTTGTTATGGTAGTATTATGGTAGGTTGTTATGGTAGTGGTGTAGATTTGAGATGAGGCCTCACAAAATTCAGAATTATTATTCTAGATTAAATGGTAGGATCGATCCCCCATCGATGTAGGTGATGTAGGTAATAGCTCTTAGCTTGTAAATAAAGTTAGAAACCTTAACTTAAATAACAAAAAAGGCACAATACCGTGACTGGAACAATACACACACAACCCACACATAGAAAAAAGAGAGGAGCTTGCGACGACGTTGATTGTGTGAGAGAGAGAGAGAGAGAGAGAGAGAGAGAGAGTGAGAGAGAGAGAGTGAGAGAGAGAGAGAGAGCCCAACTCTAGTAAACACTGAGAAAGAATCACTGAATACTGACCTTATAATCCACACTCCTTCAACCTCAATAAATCCCACCCCCTGCTCTTTATAAACCTACCACACTCACCCCTTACCCCTTAATGGACTTGATTTCTCAAGACACATTACCATTATTTCCGCCAGTCTTCGACCATTATTAAAAATCAATGGTCCGGGGACCACTGACAGGCCCTTCAAAGTGCCAATTTAATTCACAGATTATCCTGTCAGTCTCAGAGACCATTTTTCACTTATGGGGGTCTCTTGTGGCACCATGGGGGTGACGCCCCATTTTTCCCCTCTTTTGCCTATCCTCTGGAGTTTCCCTTTCCTTACTTCCCTTGATCTTTTACAGTCTCTTTCCTCTCTTCCTCCCTCTCCCAGCAACCCTCCCTCCCTCTCCCACACCCTTCCTCTCCCAGCAACCCTCCCTCCCTCTCCCACACCCTTTCTCTCCCAGCAACCCTCCCTCCCTCTCCCACACCCTTCCTCTCCCAGCAACCATCCCTCCCTCTCCCACACCCTTCCTCTCCCAGCAACCATCCCTCCCTCTCCCACACCCTTCCTCTCCCAGCAACCCTCCCTCCCTCTCCCACACCCTTCCCTCCCTCTCCCACACCCTTCCTCTCCCAGCAACCATCCCTCCCTCTCCCACACCCTTCCTCTCCCAGCAACCCTCCTTCCCTCTCCCACACCCTTCCCTCCCAGCAACCCTCCCTCCCTCTCCCACACCCTTCCTCTACCAGCAACCCTCCTTCCCTCTCCCACACCCTTCCTCTCCCAGCAACCCTCCCTCCCTCTCCCACACCCTTCCTCTACCAGCAACCCTCCCTCCCTCTCCCACACCCTTCCCTCCCTCTCCCACACCCTTCCTCTCCCAGCAACTCTTGCCTCCCTTTCCTACCTTCTCTCCCTCTCTTACACCCTCCCTTCCTCTCTCACACCCTCCCTTCCTCTCTCACACCCTCCCTGCCTCTCTCACACCCTCCCTCCCTCTCTCACACCCTCCCTGCCTCTCTCACACCCTCCCTGCCTCTCTCACACCCTCCTTGCCTCTCCCAGCACTCCCTCTCCCTCTCCTTCCTACAAACAACAAATACATTATAAATCACAAGCTATTGTGGTCTGCTTAACAGTATTTTTGTCACAAGGACACCAATTACATCTATCTTCAAATATCAGATAACACAAACACAGAAGCTACATTGATTAAATACATCATGAAATTACTGAACATACACATTTTGTATACAGTCTGGTGAGTATATTACTTGTGTATGAACTGAACAGTGCATGTACACTTGGAGGGTGTACACCCGAGTACATGTACACTTGGAGGGTGTACACCCGAGTACATGTACACTTGGAGGGTGTACACCCGAGTACATGTACACTTGGAGGGTGTACACCCGAGTACATGTACACTTGGAGGGTGTATACCTGAGTACATGTACACTTGGAGGGTGTATACCCGAGTACATGTACACTTGGAGGGTGTATACCCGAGTACATGTACACTTGGAGGGTGTACACCCGAGTACATGTACACTTGGAGGGTGTATACCCGAGTACATGTACACTTGGAGGGTGTATATCTGAGTACATGTACACTTGGAGGGTGTATACCCGAGTACATGTACACTTGGAGGGTGTATATCTGAGTACATGTACACTTGGAGGGTGTATACCCGAGTACATGTACACGTGGAGGGTGCATACCCGAGTACATGTACACTTGGAGGGTGTATACCCGAGTACATGTACACTAGGAGGTTGTATATCTGAGTACATGTACACTTGGAGGGTGTATATCTGAGTACATGTACACTTGGGGGTGTACACACGAGTACATGTACACTTGAAGGGTGTATACCCGAGTACATGTACACTTGGAGGGTGTATACCCGAGTACATGTACACTTGGAGGTTGTATATCTGAGTACATGTACACTTGGAGGGTGTATATCTGAGTACATGTACACTTGGAGGGTGTATACCCGAGTACATGTACACTTGGGGGGTGTACACACGAGTACATGTACACTTGAAGGGTGTATACCCGAGTACATGTACACTTGGAGGGTGTACACCTGCAGTACATGTACACTTGAGGGTGTATACCGAGTACATGTACACTTGAGGGTGTATACCTGAGTACATGTACACTTGGAGGGTGTATACTGAGTACATGTACACTTGGAGGTGTAATATCTAGTATCATGTATTCTTGAGTTTAGTGTACAGTGACATCAGCCTTAAAGACCTTCTGTGTACAGAGTGACTGAGCCTAAACACATTATCATTTAGAGAGAGAGAGAGAGAGCCTGAGCAATACGATCACAATTATATTAGAATAATAATATAATATAACTAATATTATATGATAATATATATATATATATATATATATATATATATATATATATATATATATATATTAGCAGGTAACAGCAGAAATATTGTCGCAACAAATGGGGAAGTTTTCAAGGGGAAACTGGACCACCGTCTCCACCTGGTGCCGGATCAACCAGGCTGTGATGGATATATGGTCCAGGGGGCCTACCTAGAGTCAATTTCGGGGGGTCAATGCCTCCCCGGCTTGGTCTCAGACCAGGTCTTCAGTGTGTTTCTTGACCACATTCTCCCCTTTATCTTTCCCCTCCCATTTATCCAGCTCTTTGTCCCCTCAGCTCTCCCCTCACGTCACCTCTTCCCCCATCCTTTCCTCCCTCTCCCCTCACCCCTTCCGCTCTCCCCCACCCACCCAACATTCTTCACTAGAGGTACTATGCCTCTACCAGAATGATTCCTAAGGGTAATTCCCAAGTATGATTCCCGAGAATTCCCCAGCATGATTCCCGAGAATTCCCAGGCATGATTCTCCAGGATAATATGCCATATATCCCAGAAATATCGGGGACAATGATGGCTGGCTTACTCATTACCTGGCTTACTCATTACCCAGCTTACTCATTACCTGGCTTACTCATTACCTGGCTTACTCATTACCCAGCTTACTCATTACCTGGCTTGCTCATTACATGGCTTACTCATTACCCAGCTTACTCATTACCTGGCTTACTCATTACCTGGCTTATTACCCGGCTTACTCATTACCTGGCTTACTCATTACCTAGCTTACTCATCTAGTAATTTTAGCTATTTATCTGGGAATATATTTTAGTTTGCTAACTATTAAGTTAACATATTGCTAACTAGTTATCAAACTAGCCTTTCAGATGATTGTTTAGTTAGCTATTTTGGAGATTAAGACACAGATGTTGCTGTGTCTGACTCAGCAACACCTTGTGATCTTGATACAAACGAATTCTTCAACACTTGTCCAACCTTAGGACGAAGACCTACTTCGACTAGTGGACGGTACCACTATGACCCCGCCTCCTCCTGCTTCGCCTCACCTGATTACAGTATATAAGCCACCTCTACGGCTCTATGCTGTACTTTATACAAGATTGATGGACTGAACAAATCGACTCCAGGCCGAGGGACTGATTATCTCAAACTCCTTTTCTTACAACTTTCTGCTTTGTACTGGACTGATGAAGCCACTGTGTGGCGAAACGTTTCCTCAATAAAGATTCCCAAATGTTGCATAAGTGTCTTAATTTCCAGTTTGTCGGTTTTCAAAACTATTTGTCACAGCTATTTTGCTAGTTTTTACTGGTGTTTATATGCTTTTAGGCAACTAGCTAACTAGTTAGTATATTAAATAACTGACTAGCTGATTAAATAGGCAGCAAACTGCTAACTAGCTAAGTTAAATAACTAGTACTTGAACTAGTTAGCTAGCTGCCTAAAAACATATAAACACTGCAGTTAAAAACTAGCAAAATATCTAAATATTCATCTGAAAGGTTAGTTTGATAACTAGTTAGCAATATGTTAACTTAATAGTAAGCAAACTAAATATATTCCCAGATAAATAGCTAAGATTACTAGATGGCAAGTAAGCCCGGTAATGAGTAAGCCGGGTAATAAGCCAGGTAATGAGTAAGCCATAATGGGTCTAGACCAATTATGGACCTGCGGTCCACTAGCAATAACAGTCTGGTCCACCAGTTTAGGAAACAGACGAAAAGAAAATTTCCAAATTACACAAAGGGTAGGCCTGTAGGCCTACCAGGTGATGGGTGGTGATGGTTCAAGTGTTACTACGCTTGATCAAGGTGATGCAGGTCTGCAACACCAGGTGATGCAGGTCTGCAACACCAGGTGATGGGTGGTGATGGTTCAAGTGTTACGACGCTTGATCAAGGTGAGGCAGGTCTGCAACACCAGGTGATGCAGGTCTGCAACACCAGGTGATGGGTGGTGATGGTTCAAGTGTTACTACGCTTGAGATAAGTGTTTTCATTGAGTTCTCTCCGGTATTTATGGAGAAGCTGCTCGTAACTCTTGTTGCAACCTTCATTTTCCTGGCTTTGTTGACCTTCCTGGGTTAAAACATCAATCTCGCCAGACAGCGTCTTTATTTTGGCATCTTTCTGGTCGAGAATATCGTACATCTCATGTATTTGTTTGTGTCTTGCCTCTGCGAGTGTCCAGTACTGTTTAACCCTGGCGGTCATCTCGCCTGATCTATGTTTGAACACTTGCACAGCATCATTCCAATACTTCTCCAGTCTCTTATGTTCAAACTCTGCTCGCTTTAACTCATGTAGTCGACGCTCTGCATTCTTTAACATTTTTCTATCTTCTTCCTCTTGCAGCACCTTCTCCTCTACTAAGGATCTTAGTCTGTCCAGAGAGTCAACGTAAGTGAAGGTCATAATTCTGTCTGCTTCAAGAGCATTTGAGAGCTTGTTGTGGGCTTTACGCTCACGTTTACGCTCCTTCACTAAGTTGTTATACTTATAAAGAGCGGCATTGTGAGGACCGGCCAGGGAGAACAACTCTTCCTCTGATTTCTTAATAACGGACTTAGTGGCGGCGTGCTGACGTTTGAGGTCAGCATGAGTCCCTCGGAGCGTCTCCAGCTGACCATGCTTATCCCTGAGCTTGTCTTGCAAAGTTTACACTTGTCCTACCAGGTTATCGTTGTGCAGACGATGTTTCTCCCGCTCCTGCAGCAACCTTTTGCCCTTTTTACGTTCTTTTTGGTATTTCTTTACCAAAGCTACTTTGGTCTTCTTTTCCTCTTCATATTGGTCCTGGAGCTCACCATAATTGTCCTTGTGGACTTTGTGTTGCTCTCGAAGTTTATCATAATTCTTAATGAATTCATCGCGAGCCTTGGCCAAGGTGAGAGCCTCCTCCTTGTTTCTCTCCATGTTGCTCTGAAGACTCTTATGATCGTCGCTCAGGGCAGCGTGTTCCTGACGTAGAGACTCTAGTTCGCGAGCTTTGGCATCAGCCAGAGCTTTGAGCTCCTCAATGTCTCCCTTCTCTTGTCGTAACTTGACGGCGGCGTCATCGGCGGCTGACGAACATTCTTTTATCAGTGTGTAAGCTTCGTTGGCCGTAGCTTCATCCCGTAATGTGCGTTGTCTGGACTCATCCAGAAGGACTTCCAGGTCATGAACCTGGGCTAGGAGGGCGTCGTGCCGGAGGGCACTCCGCTCACGAGGGTAAGTTCCTCCGACAGGGCCTGGCACAGCTCTACCACCACCCAACACTTCGTCTCCTTCACCTGCTCTACCACCACCTTCAGCAAGTCGTGGCACTGATCTACCACTCAACGCTTCACCTGCTCCAGCAGGGCCTGGCACTGCTCTTCCACCCAACACTTGGCTATACAAGCCTTGATCAGTATGTGGAGGTTGGACTAGAGCACTAGGGCTCTCGCCTTGTCCTCCAGCAGGAGCAGGGCGACGTTCTCTGAGAGACCGACCTCTGTCACCTCTCTTGCCGGCTCCCACGAAGGATACACCAAATACAATTATAATTATAAATAATAATATAATTTTCATTTTTATTTTGTTAATTTGCTTAAAAATATACGACAAAAAAATATACTGCAGTGACTGGAACTTTATCCAGATGAAGGTTTGACTTATATACTGACCTTCATCAAGAAGGCTTGACTTATACACTGACCTTCATCAAGAAGGTTTGACTTATACACTGACCTTCATCAAGAAGGTTTGACTTATATACTGACCTTCATCAAGAAGGTTTGACTTATACACTGACATTCATCAAGAAGGTTTGACTTATATACTGACCTTCATCAAGAAGGTTTGACTTATACACTGACCTTCATCAAGAAGATTTGACTTATACAATGACCTTCATCAAGAAGTTTTGACTTATACAATGACCTTCATCAAGAAGGTTTGACTTATACACTGACCATCAAGAAGGTTTGACTTATACAATGACCTTTATCAAGAAGGTTTGACATACAATAACCTTCATCAAGAAGGTTTGACTTATACAATGACTTTCATCAAGAAGGTTTGACTTATACACTGACCTTCATCAAGAAGGTTTGACTTATACAATGACCTTCATCAAGAAGGTTTGACTTATACACTGACCTTCATCAAGAAGGTTTGACTTATACACTGACCTTCATCAAGAAAGTTTGACTTATACACTGACATTCATCAAGAAGGTTTGACTTATACACTGACCTTCATCAAGAAGGTTTGACTTATACACTGACCTTCATCAAGAAGGTTTGACTTATACACTGACCTTCATCAAGAAGGTTTGACTTATACAATGACCTTCATCAAGATGGTTTGACTTATACACTGACCTTCATCAAGGTTTGACTTATACACTGACCTTCATCAAGAAGGTTTGACTTATACACTGACCTTCATCAAGAAGGTTTGACTTATACACTGACCTTCATCAAGAAGGTTTGACTTATACACTGACCTTCATCAAGAAGGTTTGACTTATACACTGACCTTCATCAAGAAGGTTTGACTTATACACTGACCTTCATCAAGACGGTTTGACTTATACACTGATCTTCATCAAGATGTGACTTATACACTGACCTTCATCAAGACGGTTTGACTTATACACTGACCTTCATCAAGGCTTGACTTATACACTGACCTTCATCAAGAAGGTTTGACTTATACACTGACCTTCATCAAGAAGGTTTGACTTATACACTGACCTTCATCAAGAAGGTTTGACTTATACACTGACCTTCATCAAGAAGGTTTGACTTATACACTGACCTTCATCAAGACGGTTTGACTTATACACTGATCTTCATCAAGATTTGACTTATACACTGACCTTCATCAAGACGGTTTGACTTATACACTGACCTTCATCAAGAAGGTTTGACTTACACACTGACCTTCATCAAGAAGGTTTGACTTATACACTGACCTTCATCAAGGTTTGACTTATACACTGACCTTCATCAAGGTTTGACTTATACACTGACCTTCATCAATAAGGTTTGACTTATACACTGACCTTCATCAAGAAGGTTTGATTTATACACTGATTTTCATCAAGGTTTGACTTATACAATGACCTTCATCAAGAAGGTTTGACTTATACACTGACCTTCATCAAGAAGCTTTGACTTATACACTGACCTTCATCAAGGTTTGACTTATACACTGACCTTCATCAAGAAGGTTTGACTTATACACTGACCTTCATCAAGAAGCTTTGACTTATATACTGACCTTCATCAAGAAAATACAATGAACTAGAACATATGATCAACCAGGCTGTGGATATGTGGGACAGCGAGTCACCAGCAACAACAAACTGGTTGACCAGGCAAGCACCAGACGAGCCAGGCCCATGGCCGGGCTCCAGGAGTAGAAAAACTCTAACTCAAAAAAGTATATAAAAAAACGTATGTCAGATCAACCAGGCTGTGATGGATATGTGGACCAGGAGCTGGATCACTGCCCCTTCAGACCCAATCCTAGACCAGGCCTCCCAGCAGCTGTCCTCATTGGCCAGGCTGCAAGTTCGGGAAGAGCATGCAATCCTATGCATGCACCACAGGTTCCCTCTTGTAGACAGCTAGGAGTGTGTTGGTAATTCACCTTATGTATAAAGGGAGCATGTTGAAGAGTCTTGGTCTCCTTACATTTACTGAGTTATCTCTAGAGTACTCGTCATTTCACTATTTTTTTTTACACAAACCAATTTTAGAGGCTAAGAGCTGTTATCATGCCTTAGCTCTGGGTATTTTCAGTGTCTAGAATTTTCCAATTTTAGATTATGATGTGTCTTTCTCGCTTATGTTCCAAGGAGTACAATTCATGGGACTTTAAGCATTGCTAGTAGTTCAGATACTTGCCTGAATTTATAAAACTAGCGAGGTTTCTCACTACACTTTCCAATTCTGCTAATCACCCTGCCTTCAAGAGAACTGCCAGAATATAGCAGTATTCCAGCCTAGAGAGAACTAGTGATTTGAAAGAGATTCACCACTGGCTTGGCATCTCTTGTTTTAAAGGTTCTAGTTATCCAGCCTATCACTGACCTTGTGCTTACAATATCACTGATGTTATCCTTGAATGTGAGATCTGACACTCTCATTAACAAATCTCTCATACTGGACTCTACTCAACGTTTCTGTTTTGTTTAGCTACCCAATTTTTCCATAACAGATTAACTTAAATTTGTCCTCAGTGAACATCATATTGTTGTCAGTGGTCCACTGGAAGACTTTGTTTATATCAGCTTGATGGTTTGTTGTGTCCTCAATGTTGTCAGTGGTCCACTGGAAGACTTTGTTTATATCAGCTTGATGGTTTGTTGTGTCCTCAGTGTTGTCAGTGGTCCACTGGAAGACTTTGTTTATATCAGCTTGGTGGTTTGTTGTGTCCTCAATGTTGTCAGTGGTCCACTGGAAGACTTTGTTTATATCAGCTTGATGGTTTGTTGTGTCCTCAGTGTTGTCAGTGGTCCACTGGAAGACTTTGTTTATATCAGCTTGATGGTTTGTTGTGTCCTCAGTGTTGTCAGTGGTCCACTGGAAGACTTTGTTTATATCAGCTTGGTGGTTTGTTGTGTCCTCAGTGTTGTCAGTGGTCCACTGGAAGACTTTGTTTATATCAGCTTGATGGTTTGTTGTGTCCTCAGTGTTGTCAGTGGTCCACTGGAAGACTTTGTTTATATCAGCTTGATGGTTTGTTGTGTCCTCAGTGTTGTCAGTGGTCCACTGGAAGACTTTGTTTATATCAGCTTGGTGGTTTGTTGTCTCCTCAGTGTTGTCAGTGGTCCACTGGAAGACTTTGTTTATATCAGCTTGGAGGTTTGTTGTGTCCTCAGTGTTGTCAGTGGTCCACTGGAAGACTTTGTTTATATCAGCTTGGAGGTTTGTTGTGTCCTCAGTGTTGTCAGTGGTCCACTGGAAGACTTTGTTTATATCAGCTTGGTGGTTTGTTGTGTCCTCAGTGTTGTCAGTGGTCCACTGGAAGACTTTGTTTATATCAGCTTGGTGGTTTGTTGTGTCCTCAGTGTTGTCAGTGGTCCACTGGAAGACTTTGTTTATATCAGCTTGGTGGTTTGTTGTGTCCTCAGTGTTGTCAGTGGTCCACTGGAAGACTTTGTTTATATCAGCTTGGTGGTTTGTTGTGTCCTCAGTGTTGTCAGTGGTCCACTGGAAGACTTTGTTTATATCAGCTTGGTGGTTTGTTGTGTCCTCAGTGTTGTCAGTGGTCCACTGGAAGACTTTGTTTATATCAGCTTGGAGGTTTGTTGTGTCCTCAGTGTTGTCAGTGGTCCACTGGAAGACTTTGTTTACATCAGCTTGGAGGTTTGTCCTCACTGGACGCCACTTTCAGATAAATTATAGTATCGTCGAGCTGTGATGTACGTTTCTGTGTATGTCGAATGTAAGAATGAAAAAATGAAACTGGAATGAGTACTGTGCCTTGAGGAACAGAACTTTTTCACTGTGGCAGCCTCTGATTTCATTCTGTTTATTATTTTTTTGTTGCTATCTGCTGCCAGAAGCAACAGTCTGATTAGACGAAAAATTGTCAGAGAAACCTGGCCCCAGGCTCCTCAGTAGTGGCTGAGATCATCCAGGAAGACCCAGATTTACCTTCAGCAGGGACTGAGGTCCACCAGGAAGAACCACACTCACCTTCAACAAGGACTAAGGTCCACCAGGAAGAACCACACTCACCTTCAACAGGAACTAAGGTCCACCAGGAAGAACCACACTCACCTTCAACAGGGACTAAGGTCCACCAGGAAGAACCACACTCACCTTCAACAGGGACTAAGGTCCACCAGGAAGAACCACACTCACCTTCAACAAGGAATAAGGTCCACCAGGAAGAACCACACTCACCTTCAACAGGGACTAAGGTCCACCAGGAAGAACCACACTCACCTTCAACAGGGAATAAGGTCCACCAGGAAGAACCACACTCACCTTCAACAAGGACTAAGGTCCACCAGGAAGAACCACACTCACCTTCAACAGGGACTAAGGTCCACCAGGAAGAACCACACTCACCTTCAACAGGGACTAAGGTCCACCAGGAAGAACCACACTCACCTTCAACAGGGACTAAGGTCCACCAGGAAGAACCACACTCACCTTCAACAGGAACTAAGGTCCACCAGGAAGAACCACACTCACCTTCAACAGGGACTAAGGTCCACCAGGAAGAACCACACTCACCTTCAACAGGGACTAAGGTCCACCAGGAAGAACCACACTCACCTTCAACAGGGACTAAGGTCCACCAGGAAGAACCACACTCACCTTCAACAGGGACTAAGGTCCACCAGGAAGAACCACACTCACCTTCAACAGGGACTAAGGTCCACCAGGAAGAACCACACTCACCTTCAACAGGAACTAAGGTCCACCAGGAAGAACCACACTCACCTTCAACAGGGACTAAGGTCCACCAGGAAGAACCACACTCACCTTCAACAGGGACTAAGGTCCACCAGGAAGAACCACACTCACCTTCAACAGGGACTGAAGTCTTTCAGTAACGGCAAAGGCCACTTTAAGACGCGAGAAGAAACTCTGCCAAAGGCTCCTTCAATCGGAGCTGCCTGTGAAAGACCGCCAGCGTCACGTGTAATCCCGTTAAATCCCCAGGAGCTCAGACCAGCAGCCCAGGGGGATTTGTGCCCCCAGTCGCTTCTTCCTGGGATCTGATCCTCTGCCCCATCTTCCCAACACCCAAAATGGGATCGCGCTCAGGTCCCGCTTGCTGAAGTTAGAATATGCTAATTCATCCAGCTAATACTACGTTTGGGGATTATTTTAATGAGGTCTCCCCTGGTCTGGGACCAGGACGCGGGGGCGGTGACCCCTCGGTATCGACCAGAGGTAACCTTGTGTTAACATGATTACTTTTAACTAAAGCCGATTTGGGGGTTATCAAGAGAAACTTGGAGGTCAACATTGAGGCTATCTACTGAGAGTACATTGGAAAGACAGTAGAGAACTTGGAGGCCAACATTGAGGCTATCTACTGAGAACTATCTACCTTTGATATACCTTTGAAGAGTTTCGAGAGTATCTACTCTCTGAGCCCGGCCATGGGCCAGGCTCGTCTGGTGCTTGCCTGGTAAACCAGGCTGTTGCTGCTGGAGGCCCGCTGCCCCACATATCCATCACAGCCTGGTTGATCTGGCACCCGATGAAGACACTTGTCCAGTTTCCTCTTGAATGCTTCTACACTGGTTCCAGCGATGTTTCAGATATCTTCTGGTAAGATGTTGAATAGTCTGGGACCCCGGATGTTAATACAGACTAAGAACTATCATGTATCATCTAGGTGTGCGAGTCAAAGACAGAAAATAAGAAGGGTAATGGACTGATTACATCGTCTTCACATGTCTTCTGCTTCTACCAACTCTTCTGTACTGGACTGAAGAAGTCTACTGTGTAGGAGAAACATTTCAAAATAAACATACCTAACTGTTGCACTTGTCTTACATAACAAGACAATACGAGTATATTTACATGAAGAACCAATATATATATATATATATATATATATATATATATATATATATATATATATATATATATATATATATATATATATATAATTAAAAGAGGGATATCCGTATAAATAAATGTTATTATTGCTCATAAAAGGGAATAATTAAATATTTTATTTATTTCGCCTAGCGACATCACTGGGAGAGGCTCAAAAAGGCGTTAAAATTGACTAATTAATATAATGTTACCTGAAAAAATTAACAATTACGCACGTCAGGTGGAGATAATTTAGCAGTTAAAATGTTACGTTAATCATCAAGAACATTTTTCCCCCCCCAGTCCTTGCCAATGTTTACGGCGTTATTTTGTTTTAATTAGCGCAGTTTTAGTGGAGATGACAGTGTTTGTAGTGACATTTCTGGCGCAGTTTTAACGTTTTTAAGTGTTTCTGGCGCAGTTTTAACGTTTTAAACTGTTTCTGGCGCAGTTTTAACGTTTTAAACTGTTTCTGGCGCAGTTTTAAAGTTTTTAAGTACTTCTGGCGCAGTTTAAACGTTTTAAACTTTTTCTGGCGCAGTTTTAACGTTTTAAATTGTTTCTGGCGCAGTTTTAACGTTTTTAAGTGTTTTTGACGCAGTTTTAACGTTTTTAAGTATTTCTGGCGCAGTTTAAACGTTTTAAACTTTTTCTGGCGCAGTTTTAACGTTTTAAACTGTTTCTGGCGTAGTTTAAATAATTTTCTGTGTGGTTTTAGAATCAACGAAGATAAAAATGACATATATATGAACCTAAGAAAGAAGGAGCACTGCAGCAGGCCTACTGGCCCAAGCTGGTCACGTTCAACTCACACCCACTCATGTATTTATCTAACCTATTTTTTAAAGCTACACAACGTCTTAGCTTCTATGACGGTACTCGGGAGTTTGTTCCACTCATCCACAACTCTATTACCAAACCAGTGCTTTCCTATATCCTTCCTGAATCTGAACTTTTCCAACTTGAATCCATTGCTGCGAGTCCTGTCTTGGCTGGATATTTTCAGCACGCTATTTACATCCACTTTATTTATTCCTGTTTTCCATTTATACACCTCAATCATATCCCCTCTAGTTCTACGCCTTTCTAGAGAGTGCAGATTCAAGGCCCTCAGTCTATCCTCATAGGGAAGATTTCTGATACATGGAATCAACTTTGTCATCCTCCTCTGTACGTTTTCCAGAGCATTTATATCCATTCTGTAATACGGTGACCAGAACTGTGCAGCATAATCTAAATGAGGCCTAACCAAAGATATATAAAGTTGAAGAACAACCTGAGGCAACAGTCATGCAGACAGCAGTCATGAAGACAGCAGTTATGAAGACAGCAGTTATGAAGACAGCAGTCATGCAGACAGCAGTCATGAAGACAAGTCATGCAGACAATAGTCATGAAGCAGTGTGTGAGAGAGTCCTGGTGTGTGAGGATCACAAGGAAGACACTAGCCCCAACGTCAAAAGTATTTTCCAATAGCAATTCCTCCTCCTCCTCCTCCCCCAACTGGACTCTGACATCCTCCTCCCCCAGCTGGACTCTGACATCCTCCTCCCCCAGCTGGACTCTGACATCCTCCTACCCCAGCTGGACTCTGACATCCTCCTCCCCCAGCTGGACTCCTCCTCCCCCAGCTGGACTCTACGGTGAGCTACGAGGTCAATGGCGCATTTCAGTTCAATAAACTGATTTGGAGGAGGGAAGAGGCAGGCAGCTGTGATAAACCTGTAACCGGTTTCCAGAGTATTTTGTTCTAATTTTGCAGCCCGGTTAAAGAACTGGTTACTCTACTGACCTCCAGATCGACCAGGCTATTGCTGCTCGCAACCTGCAGACTAGGGCCCCCCTATCTCTCTACATTCCAATTGCATTTTTTGAAGCGTTAAACCCGTAACAATTACTTAGCCTAAGATGTACTCTAGGCCTGATCATCCAGTAGGCCTGGTCTGGGACCGGGCCGCAGGGGGCGCTCTCCCCCCAAAACGGTCTCCAGATAATACTAGTCTTCTCCCAGCCTTCCTTATATTATCTTCCTTGTTTTGGCATTAATATTCCCAGATCTTCCTCTATTAATAAATGGACAAACAACTAGCAACAGAGCTAGCAACAGATAAAATGTGAATATATTATTGGATATAAATCCAGATGTACTCATGTTAATCCTTATGAGGTCTAGTTCCTAGGCCTATTGTGTATCCATATGCTCTTGCGCTACCGTCCACAGGATGGATATGAGGAGCACAATAAACTAGCCACTACCATCCACAGGATGGATATGAGGTACACAATAAACTAGCCACTACCATCCACAGGATGGATATGAGGTACACAATAAACTAGCCACTACCATCCACAGGATGGATATGAAGTACACAATAAACTAGCCACTACCATCCACAGGATGGATATGAAGTACACAATAAACTAGCCACTACCATCCACAGGATGGATATGAAGTACACAATAAACTAGCCACTACCATCCACAGGATGGATATGAGGTACACAATAAACTAGCCACTACCATCCACAGGATGGATATGAGGTACACAATAAACTAGCCACTACCATCCACGGGATGGATATGAGTTACACAATAAACTAGCCACTACCATCCACAGGATGGATATGAGGTGCATAATAAACTAGCCACTACCATCCACAGGATGGATATGAAGTACACAATAAATTAGCCACTACCATCCACAGGATGGATATGAAGTACACAATAAATTAGCCACTACCATCCACAGGATGGATATGAGGTGTACAATAAATTAGCCACTACCATCCACAGGATGGACATGAGATGGACAATAAACTAGTCACTACCATCCACAGGATGGATATGAAGTACACAATAAACTAGCCACTAAAATCCACAGGATGGATATGAGGTGTACAATAAATTAGCCACTACCATCCACAGGATGGATATGAGGTACACAATAAACTAGCCACTACCATCCACAGGATGGATATGAAATACACAATAAACTAGCCACTACCATCCACAGGATGGATATGAGGTACACAATAAACTAGCCACTACCATCCACAGGATGGATATGAAATACACAATAAACTAGCCACTACCATCTACAGGATGGATATGAAATACACAATAAACTAGCCACTACCATCCACAGGATGGATATGAGGTACACAATAAACTAGCCACTACCATCCACAGGATGGATATGAAATACACAATAAACTAGCCACTACCATCCACAGGATGGATATGAGGTACACAATAAACTAGCCACTACCATCCACAGGATGGATATGAAGTACACAATAAACTAGCCACTACCATCCACAGGATGGATATGAGGTACACAATAAACTAGCCACTACCATCCACAGGATGGATATGAATTACACAATAAACTAGCCACTACCATCCACAGGATGGATATGAAGTACTCAATAAACTAGCCACTACCATCCACAGGATGGATATGAGGTACACAATAAACTAGCCACTACCATCCACAGGATGGATATGAAATACACAATAAACTAGCCACTACCATCCACAGGATGGATATGAGGTACACAATAAACTAGTCACTACCATCCACAGGATGGATATGAGGTACACAATAAACTAGCCACTACCATCCACAGGATGGATATGAAATACACAATAAACTAGCCACTACCATCCACAGGATGGATATGAGGTACACAATAAACTAGCCACTACCATCCACAGGATGGATATGAGGTACACAATAAACTAGCCACTACCATCCACAGGATGGATATGAGGTACACAATAAACTAGCCACTACCATCCACAGGATGGATATGAAGTACACAATAAACTAGCCACTACCATCCACAGGATGGATATGAAGTACTCAATAAACTAGCCACTACCATCCACAGGATGGATATGAGGTACACAATAAACTAGCCACTACCATCCACAGGATGGATATGAAGTACACAATAAACTAGCCACTACCATCCACAGGATGAATTTCGGTGTTGAACACAGGCATTTCAAGAAATGCCTGTGTTCAACACCGAAATTTACACAACCATTTAATCAACTACAGAAACGCAAGACTCATCGCCAGAGAAGACAACACGCAATACCGAAGAATCCTAGAATCATCACTCATCTGTATATCCAACAACTCCAACCAGAACAACGGCTTCTACAACATAGCTGAACCTATTGCCAAGAAACTTCTTCAACGCTATCCCACCTAGAACTCAAGAATGGTACACTGCAGGTCCTTTAAGTCACACAATGTTTTTAACTACCACACTACTTTTAAGACTCACATGCAGCTTTCTCCACCTGACCCAGCATTCTCCACCTGACTGTACCCTATATATATCTCCATGTTGCTCATTTTCCAGGTAGATCTGTCTGTGACTCGATAAAGCCCACTGCGTGGGCGAAACGTTGTCAATAAAGGATCACATTATACTGCTTATGTGTTTATTTTTCCATTGTGTCGGTATTTTATACCATTTATTTCCATGGATATGAGGTACACAATAAACTAGTCACTACCATCCACAGGATGGATATGAGGTGGACAATAAACTAGTCACAGGATGTGAAGTGACGGGAACTGGGAATCAATAAGGTAGAGATTTTGTGTTGTACTGGAAGCTAACAGAAGGATGTAGAATGTACTGGAGGAACAGAGGTGAGAGGGAGTGTACTGGAGGAACAAGAGGTGAGAGGAAGTGTACTGGAGAAACAACAGGAGGTGAGAGGGAGTGTACTGGAGGAACAAGATGTGAGAGGAAGTGTACTGGAGAAACAAGAGGAGGTGAGAGGGAGTGTACTGGAGGAACAAGATGTGAGAGGAAGTGTACTGGAGAAACAACAGGAGGTGAGAGGGAGTGTACTGGAGGAACAAGATGTGAGAGGAAGTGTACTGGAGAAACAAGAGGAGGTGAGAGGGAGTGTACTGGAGGAACAAGATGTGAGAGGAAGTGTACTGAGAAACAACAGGAGGTGAGAGGGAGTGTACTGGAGGAACAAGATGTGAGAGGAAGTGTACTGGAGAAACAAGAGGAGGTGAAAGGGAGTGTACTGGAGGAACAAGAGGTGAGAGGGAGTGTACTGGAGGAACAAGAGGTGAGAGGGAGTGTACGGGAGGAACAGGAGGAGGTGAGAGGGAGTGTACTGCAGGAACAAAAGGTGAGAGGGAGTGTACTGAGGAACAAGAGGTGAGAGGGAGTGTACTGCAGGAACAAGAGGTGAGAGGGAGTGTACTGCAGGAACAAGAGGTGAGAGGAGGTACTGCAGGAAAAGAAGGAGAGGGTACTGCAGGAACAAGAGGTGAGAGGGAGTGTACTGGAGGAACAAGAGGTGAGAGGGAGTGTACTGGAGGAACAAGAGGTGAGAGGGAGTGCACTGCAGGAACATGAGGTGAGAGGGAGTGTACTGGAAGAACAAGAGGAGGTAAGAGGGAGTGTACTGGAGGAACAAAGGGAGGTGAGTGGGGAGTGTAGTAGCGTGGAGGAGAAAAGGAACGTTATGGAGGTGGAAGGAAAGAGGAATATTATGTCCCTCTCATTCCTCTTCTGGTCTTTCACCTCTCTTAGTCATCCTCTTACAGTCCCACTTCTTAGGCTTCCTCTCATATCCTTTCTCCCCACTTATAGCTTCCTTCATTCTCTTCCTCTATTATCCTTGCTTCCCACTTATCCTACTTCTCCTCTCACTTATCTTACCTTTCCCTCACTTATGTCTTACCTTCTCCTCACTTATCTACGTTCTCTCTCATTATTCTACCTTCTCCTCTCACTTATCCTTACCTTTCCTCTCACTTATCCTTGCTTCCCTCTCATATCCTTACCTTCTCCTTCTACTTCTCATATCTACCTTTCCTCTCACTTATTCTTACCTTTCCTCTCAATCCTACCTTCTCCTCCACTTATTCTTACCTCTCCCTCACTTATCTTACTTCTCCTCTCACTTATCCTTACCTTCTCCCTCTCACTTATTCTTCCTTCTCCCTCCTTATCTTACTTCCTCTCACTTATCCTACCTTCCCTCTCACTTATCACCTTCCCTCTACTTATCTTACCTTCTCCTCTCACTATCTTCCTTTCCCTCTCACTTATCCTTCCTTCCTTATCTTACCTTCCTCTCCTTATCCTTACTTCCTCTCTCTCCTTCTCCTCTCTTATCTTACCTTTCCTCTCCTTATCCTTACCTTCTCCCTCTCATATCACCTTCTCCTCTCACTTATCCTTACCTTCTCCTCTCCTTATCTACCTTCTCCTCTCCTTATTCTATTCTCTCTATATTCTTACCTTCCTCCTTCCTACCTTTCCTCTACTTATCCTACCTTTCCCTCTACTTATTCTACCTTCTCTCTCACTTTCTACTTCTCCCTCTCACTTATCTTACTCTCCTCTCCTTATCCTTACCTTTCCTTCATTATTTACTTCTCTCTCTTATCCTCTTTCCTCTACTTATCTACCTTTCCATCTCACTATCCTTACCTTTCCCTCTCACTTATTTTACCTTCCCCTCTCACTTATCCTTACCTTCTCCTCACTTATTCTACCTTCTCCTCTCACTTTCTTACCTTCTCCCTCTCACTTATCTTACCTTCTCCCTCTCACTTATTCTCCTTCTCCTCTCACTTATTCTTACCTTCTCCTCTCACTTATCCTTACCTTCTCCTCTCACTTATTCTTACCTTCTCCTCTCACTTATTCTTACCTTCCTCTCACTTATCCTTACCTTCTCCTCTCATATCCTTACCTTCTCCTCTCCTTATCCTTACTTCCCTCTCACTTATCCTTACCTTCTCCTCTCACTGATCCTTACCTTCTCCTCTCACTTATTCTTACCTTCTCCTCTCACTTATTCTTACCTTCTCCTCTCACTTATCCTACCTTCTCCTCTCACTTATCCTTACCTTCTCCTCTCACTTATCCTTACCTTCTCCTCTCACTTATTCTTACCTTCTCCTCTCACTTATCCTTACCTTCTCCCTCTCACTTATTCTTACCTCTCCCTCACTTATTCTTACCTTCCCTCTCACTTATCCTTACCTTCTCCCTCTCACTTATCCTTACCTTCTCCCTCTCACTTATCCTTACCTTCTCCCTCTCACTTATTCTTACCTTCTCCCTCTCACTTATCCTTACCTTCTCCCTCTCACTTATTCTTACCTTCTCCCTCTCACTTATTCTTACCTTCTCCCTCTCACTTATTCTTACCTTCTCCCTCTCACTTATTCTTACCTTCTCCCTCTCACTTATTCTTACCTTCTTCCTCTCACTTATTCTTACCTTCACATACTCTCCCTCTTATCCCTCTCAATTAATTTTTTATTCACAAACTCCCACTCCACTTTCTATATATTTTTTTCTTTCTTATGAATGGATATTCGAAAATTTTCCAGGTCGTTCGTTCTTTCATATTCTCTCTCTCTCTCTTTCACTCTCACTCTTTCACTCTCACTCTCTCATTCTCACTCTTTCACTCTCTGTCTCTCACTCTTTCACTCTCATTCTCACTCTTTCATTCTCACTCACTCTCACTCTTTCACTCTCATTCTCTCTCTTTCACTCACTCATTCTCACTCACTTTCACTCTCACTCACTGTCACTCACTCTCACTCTCACTCTCACTTTCACTCTCACTCACTCTCACAACTCAAGAACTGGGGCAATAATTACTACTGACCAGAGCTGGTGTTGTAAATAAGTCAAACTCCCCATGCTAATTAGCCTTAAAGGGAACATTTCTCACTTCCCACGCTACGTTTCGCCTCCACGGGGGGCGCTGATGACCCAGGACTCTGAATCCAAGGAGTCTGAGCTACCCTCCCTTGGGGAAGTGTCAGCAATATTCCCCAGGGGCTGACATATCACTGTCCCGTGTAACCTACCCTGTGTGTCTACCTGGAGGGTATTCCGGGGATGAACGCCCCCGCGGCCAGGTTCATGACCAGGCCTCCCGGTGGATCAGAACCTGATCAACTAGGCTGTTACTGCTAGTCGCACGTAGTTCAACGTACGAACCACAGCCTGGCTAATCCGGTACTGACTTTAAGGTATCTGTCCAGCTCCCTCTTGAAGGCAGCCAGGGGTCTATTGGTAATTCCCCTTATACCTTACCTTTGATATACCTTTGAAGAGTTTCGAGAGTTTATCTACTCTCTGAGCCCGGCCATGGGCCAGGCTCGTCTGGTGCTTGCCTGGTCAACCAGGCTGTTGCTGCTGGAGGCCCGCTGCCCCACATATCCATCACAGCCTGGTTGATCTGGCACTTGGTGAAGATACTTGTCCAGTTTCCTCTTGAAGGTTTCTACACTTGTTCCAGCCGTGTTTCGGATATCTTCTGGTAAGATGTTGAATAGTCTGGGACCCCGGATGTTAATACAGTGCTCCCGTATTGTCCCCACCGCACCCCTGCTTTTCACTGGGTTTATTTTACACTTCCTCCCATATCTCTCACTCCAGTATGTTGTTATGGCACTGTGCAGATTTGGGACCAGGCCCTCGAGTACTTTCCAAGTATATATTATCATGTATCTCTCTCTCCTCCGCTCCAATGAGTACATGTTCAAGACTTGAAGGCGTTCCCAATAATTTACATGTTTCAATGGCTCAATGTGAGCCGTAAACGATCTCTGTATTTGTTCCAGCTCTGATATTTCTCCTGCCCTGAACGGGGCCGTCAGCACTGAGCAGTATTCTAAGTGAGGGAGCACTAGCGATTTGAATAGTGTCACCATCGGCATTATTTCCCTTGTTTTGAAAGTTCTCAATACCCACCCCGTGATCTTCCTGGCTGTTGTGATCTTTGTCTTGTTATGATCTTTAAAAGAAAGATTAGCAGACATAATTATTCCCAATTCCTTTACGTGTTCCTTTCGTTCTATGTGGTGACCCTCTTGAGTTTTGTATATAGTGTTCCTTTTGAGTTCTTCATTTTTTCCATACCTAAGCAGCTGAAACTTATCACCATTGAACGTCATGTTGTTCTCCACTGCCCACTGGAAGACACTGCTTATGTCCTCCTGTAATTTTTCAGTGTCTTCTACCGTAGTGACTTTCATGCTTATTTTAGTGTCATCTGCAAATGATGATACAAAAGTGTGCTGGGTGTTTTTTATCTATGTCTGCTATGAGGATGAGAAACAGCAGAGGTGCCAGGACAGTGCCTTGGGGCACTGAGCTTTTGACCTCGCTGATGCTGGATCTTGCCCTGTTCACTACTACTTTTTGTGTTCTGTGTGTTAGGAACTCAAATAACCATCTGCTTACCTTCCCAGTAATGCCTATGGCCCTCATTTTGTGCGCTATCACTCCATGATCGCATTTGTCAAACGCCTTTGCAAAATCTGTGTAAATCACATCTGCGTTTTGGTCGTCTTCCAATGCCTCCGTAATTCTGTCATAATGGTTCAGCAGCTGTGACAGGCATGATCGTCCCGCTCTAAAGCCATGCTGGTTCGGGTTATGTTGGTTGTGCTGGTCCATGAACTTTGTAATCTGCCGTCTCATCACTTTCAAAGATTTTTATGATGTGAGAAGTGAGGGCTACTGGTCTGTAATTTTTAGCTAGTGCTCTACTACCTCCCTTATGCAAAGGAGCTATGTCTGCACTATTTTAGGCCTCTGGAATTTCACCTAGATCTAAGCTCTTTCTACACAGAATACTAAGGGCTCTTCCTAATGGTACTTTGCACTGGTTTAAATAAAGCATTCCATGAATCTGGTCCAGGTGCTGAGTGAGTGGGCATGTTGTCCATTTCTTTTTCCAAATCTATGGGATTTGTACTAATGTCAGTTAGTTGGTCTGCACGGCCTTCTGCTGGAGTGAAAAATATTTCTGCATTTTCTACCTTGCTGTCATTTAGTGGGTTGCTGAACACTGACTCATACTGTTCTTTTAGGATTTCACTCATTTCCTGTTCATCGTCAGTATACGAATCTCCTCTCAATAATGGTCCAATTCTACAGGTAGTTCTTAGCTTGGATTTTGCATAAGAATAGAAATATTTTGGGTTTCTTGCAATATCCTGTATGGCTCTTTGTTCCCTTTGTACTTCTTCTGTTAGGTATGACATCTTAAGTTTTTGCTCTAATTCAGTGATCTCTCGGTGGGAGGCTGTTGAACAGTCTTGGGCCCCGGACACTTATTGTGTTTTCCCTTAGTGTACCAGTGGCACCCCTACTATTCACTGGGGTATGTTGCATCGCCTGCCAAGTCTTTTGCTTTCGGAGGGAGTGATTTTTGTGTGCAGATTAGGGACCAGTCCCTCCAGGATCTTCCAGGTGTAGATTATGATGTACCTCTCTCGCCTGCGCTCCAGTGAGTACAAGTCAAGTGCTTCCAAGCGTTCCCAGTAGTTAAGGTGTTTGATGGAACTTATACTTGCAGTAAAGGTTCTCTGTACATTCTCTAGATCAGCAATTTCACCTGCCTTGAATGGAGATGTTAATGTACAGCAGTATTCTAGCCTAGAGAGAACAAGTGATTTAAAAAGAATCATCACTGGCTTGGCATCTCTTGTCTTGAATGTTCTCATTATCCATCCTATCAGTTTCCTCGCAGATGTGATAGTGGCATTGTTGTGGTCCTTGAAGGTGAGAATATGACTATGTAACTATCACATAGTGTAGCAGCACACTGTGGGTGTTCCCACAATGTAACTATCATACAGAACAGTGTAGCAACACACTATGTGCTTCCGAGCATTTCAAAGAGAACGCCAGACAGGGATGTATTCGTTTGGTTATGGGCATAAAACCAAGGTAGTATCTTTTCCTGTCCCTAGCACGCCCATGTGTCCCTGCCCCTGGCCTGCCCTCCCCTCTAGCGAGCGACACAGGAAACCAATTAGTGGGTGCTGGGGCGCCTTCCTCAAAGCCAACTGTTTAATATACGAGCGTGGTGTGAGGTGGTGCTGATGGTGAAGGCCGGAGAGGGGAACATGGACGACACAGCCTTCACGCAGACATGAATCTAGTCTTCCAGTTGGCCTTGGAAAACAGTGTCATGTTTAATCGTGTGTCTTCGACGTGCACAAGAACTCAGCATATCCCTGCCCCGCAGCTCGATCGCTAGTGCACTTAGCTCACACGTTGAGGTCTGGGGGTCGATTCCCGGTACGGGTGGAAAGATTAGGACGTGTTTCCTTAAGACACCTGCTGACCATGCTCACCTAGCAGTAAAATAGGTACCTGGGTGTTAGCTGACTGGTGTAAGTCGCATCCTGGGGACAAAACTGACCTAATTTGCGGGAAATGCTCAGCATAACAAGCGGCTTTCTATATAGTAGTATGTTACTGATGTCAGCTATGGTCTGTATACCTTGTACATGTAGAAATATTATTATTAAACAGGCTGTGATGGATATATGGGGCTGCGGGCCACCAGCAGCAACAGCCTGGTTCACTAGGCTAGCACCAGACGAGCTTGGTCCATGGCCGGGTTCCGGGAATAGAAAAACTCTTAAAACTCATCAAAGGTGCATCAATGGTAAGGTACCATGACTGTATCTTTCACATTTACAAGAAGAAAATTCATAGCACTGTAACATGTATCTCCGACCGCAGATAAATGGTTCACAGAACCGACAACCTTTGATATACCTTTGAAGAGTTTCGAGAGTATCTACTCTCTGAGCCCGGCCATGGGCCAGGCTCGTCTGGTGCTTGCCTGGTCAACCAGGCTGTTGCTGCTGGAGGCCCGCTGCCCCACATATCCATCACAGCCTGGTTGATCTGGCACCTGGTGAAGATATTTGTCCAGTTTCCTCTTGAAGGCTTCTACACTTGTTCCAGCCGTGTTTCTGATATCTTCTGGTAAGATGTTGAATATTCTGGGACCCCGGATGTTAATACAGTGCTCCCGTATTGTCCCCACCGCACCCCTGCTCCTCACTGGGTTTATTTTACACTTTCTCCCATATCTCTCACTCCAGTATGTTGTTATGGCAGTGTGCAGATTTGGGACCAGGCCCTCAAGTACTTTCCATGTATATATTATCATGTATCTCTCTCTCCTCCGCTCCAATGAGTACATGTTCAAGACTTGAAGGCGTTCCCAATAATTTAGATGTTTCAATGGCTCAATGTGAGCCGTAAACGATCTCTGGATTTGTTCCAGCTCTGATATTTATCCTGCCCTGAACGGGGCCGTCAGCACTGAGCAGTATTCTAAGTGAGGGAGCACTAGCGATTTGAATAGTGTCACCATCGGCATTATTTCCCTTGTTTTGAAAGTTCTCAATACCCACCCCGTCATAAAATAGACACATGTACAACACTTGATGTCTTTGTGGAAACGTTTCGCCCCACAGTGGCTTCATCAGTCCTATACAAAGAACAGTGGAGACCAAAAGGACTGATTAACGAAAACTCCTTTTGATCTTCACCATTCTTCTTTGTATAGGACTGATGAAGCCACTGTGGGGCGAAACGTTTCCATAATATACCCAAGTGTTGAATATGTGTCTAATATATCAAGTATCTTCGACGTTGACAATATCAGAAATCACAGCACCGTAACAGCCTTCGCTGATGACGCTGCAGTCTATGTGAATAATGTCTCGTGAAGCCGACACCAAGTCTTCCAGTGGACCACTGATATACACCAAGTCTTCCAGTGGACCACTGATATACACCAAGTCTTCCAGTGGGCCACTGATATACACCAAGTCTTCCAGTGGACCACTGATATACACCAAGTCTTCCAGTGGGCCACTGATATACACCAAGTCTTCCAGTGGGCCACTGATATACACCAAGTCTTCCAGTGGACCACTGATATACACCAAGTCTTCCAGTGGACCACTGATATACACCAAGTCTTCCAGTGGACCACTGACAACAATATGATGTTGAATGAGGACAAATTTCGGTTACTTCGCTATGGAAGAACTGAGGTAATAAAGACTGACAAAGTACAAAACACACTTCAATCATTCAATAGAGCGGAAGTTCCATGTGAGAGACCTAGGAGTAACAATGTCAAAAGATCTCACATTCAAGGATCACATCAGTGTTGTCATTGCTACTGCAAGAAAAATGACAGACTGGATAACTAGAACTTTCAAGAGAAGAGATGCTGAGTCAGTGATTATACTCTTCAAGTCACTTGTTCTCTACAGGCTGGAATACTGTTGTATACTGACCACCACCTTCAAGACAGGCCAGATTACTGAGCTGGAAAACATAGAGAACCTTCCCTGCTGACATAAAATCAGTCGAGCAGCTGATCTACAGGGAATAGTTAAGTCCATGGAACATAGGCGAGAAAGGTACATAATTTACACATGGAAATTCCTGATGGGACTATACCAAATCTGCACACTGAAATCAGTCCCTACAGACTTTTTAAAACTACCTGCATTAAAAGCAGGGATGCAACGAGTATCCTAAGAGATAACTCAATAAGTGTAAAGGGACCAAGACTCTTCAACACCCTTCATGCATCAGGGGAACTGCTATTTACTATACGAGGGTCATTAAGGCTGCATGTCACCTGTTCACCACCAGTCAAGAATATTTTAATATCTGGAATAAGAATTAAACTGCCAGTGTATATACACTGAGACACATACACCTGGCTGTGTGTCTGTATAAGGAACAATTTAAAATGGTGCAGGATGTTCATGATAACAAAGTTCAATGTTGTAACACCTCAAATGTTCTTCAAAATCTTTCCTTCCATCGGTTCTACATTGCTTGCTTTCTTTCCTCCTTTCTCTGTTACTTTCTTTCCCCTTTCTTCCCCACTGTTACCACGTTATTGCAAAACTTTCTCCGCTTTCAACTTCCCCTACATCACCAACAGCTGGCGACCCCCACACCTACACGGCCATCACAGCCTGCTTGATCTGGCACAGTCTGCAGCAACTTGTCCACTTTCCTCTTGAAAACTTCAGTATTTGTTGTGGTAATATTTCTGATATCTGCTGGTGGCAGGTTGAAGAGTCTTGGTCCACGCATGTTGACACACTGTTCTCTTATTGTGACCATGGTACAACCAGGTTGTTACTGCCAGTGTTGACACAGTGTTCTCTTATTGTGTCCATGGTACAACCAGGTTGTTGCTGCCAGTGTTGACACAGTGTTCTCTTATTTCGTCCATGGTACAACCAGGTTGTTGCTGCCAGTGTTGACACAGTGTTCTCTTACTGTGCCCACAGCACCAGCTTTTCACTGGGTTTTACACTTAATACCATAACTCACTCCAGTGTGTTGTTAAAAGTAATCTGTTGCTCAAGCATTTTCCAAGTATATATTATTGTCTCTGTCTCTCTTCACCGTTCACATATATATCCAAATGTACTCCTGTAAACCCTTTTGGGGCCCTAGTTCCTAGGCCTTTTGTGTATCCATATGCTCTTGTGCTACCCTCCAGAGGATGGATATGAGGTACACAATAAACTAGCCACCACCATCCACAGAATGGATATGAGGTACACAATAAACTAGCCACTACCATCCACAGGATGGATATGAGGTACACAATAAACTAGCCACTACCATCCACAGGATGGATATGAGGTGCACAATAAACTAGCCACTACCATCCACAGGATGGATATGAGGTACACAATAAACTAGCCACTACCATCCACAGGATGGATATGAGGTACACAATAAACTAGCCACTACCATCCACAGGATGGATATGAGGTACACAATAAACTAGCCACTATCATCCACAGGATGGATATGAGGTACACAATAAACTAGCCACTACCATCCACAGGATGGATATGAGGTACACAATAAACTAGCCACTACCATCCACAGGATGGATATGAGGTACACAATAAACTAGCCACTACCATCCACAGGATGGATATGAGGTACACAATATACTAGCCACTACCATCCACAGGATGGATATGAGGTACACAATAAACTAGCCACTACCATCCACAGGATGGATATGAGGTACACAATAAACTAGCCACTACCATCCACAGGATGGATAAGAGGTACACAATAAACTAGCCACTACCATCCACAGGATGGATATGAGGTGCACAATAAACTAGCCACTACCATCCACAGGATGGATATGAGGTACACAATAAACTAGCCACTACCATCCACAGGATGGATACGAGGTACACAATAAACTAGCCACTACCATCCACAGGATGGATATGAGGTACACAATAAACTAGCCACTACCATCCACAGGATGGATATGAGGTGCACAATAAACTAGCCACTACCATCCACAGGATGGATATGAGGTACACAATAAACTAGCCACTACCATCCACAGGATGGATAAGAGGTACACAATAAACTAGCCACTACCATCCACAGGATGGATATGAGGTGCACAATAAACTAGCCACTACCATCCACAGGATGGATAAGAGGTACACAATAAACTAGCCACTACCATCCACAGGATGGATATGAGGTACACAATAAACTAGCCACTACCATCCACAGGATGGATAAGAGGTACACAATAAACTAGCCACTACCATCCACAGGATGGATATGAGGTGCACAATAAACTAGCCACTACCATCCACAGGATGGATATGAGGTACACAATAAACTAGCCACTACCATCCACAGGATGGATACGAGGTACACAATAAACTAGCCACTACCATCCACAGGATGGATATGAGGTACACAATAAACTAGCCACTACCATCCACAGGATGGATATGAGGTGCACAATAAACTAGCCACTACCATCCACAGGATGGATATGAGGTACACAATAAACTAGCCACTACCATCCACAGGATGGATAAGAGTACACAATAAACTAGCCACTACCATCCACAGGATGGATATGAGGTGCACAATAAACTAGCCACTACCATCCACAGGATGGATAAGAGGTACACAATAAACTAGCCACTACCATCCACAGGATGGATATGAGGTACACAATAAACTAGCCACTACCATCCACAGGATGGATAAGAGGTACACAATAAACTAGCCACTACCATCCACAGGATGGATATGAGGTGCACAATAAACTAGCCACTACCATCCACAGGATGGATATGAGGTACACAATAAACTAGCCACTACCATCCACAGGATGGATATGAGGTACACCACCTTCCAAAACTCATCCTGTCACTTCCAAGGTCAACAAAGCATGTCCCTTGCACTGTCATCTGACATGATAATTCGTTTTTTTCAAATTCCACAAAAAGTTCCTGCTGCCTTTGGCATTTTAGCGAAAAAGTTTTAATGGTAGAGACCTCCGGATAAGATCTTTCATTATCTCTCAGGTGTGTGTTGGGATTGGTCTCCTGGCGCGTACGGAAGACCTCGAAGAGATCATGTCTCTCTCGCTGTCTCGCTCAGCAGCGTCAATGGAACACAAGAGTGTTGGATCCTCTCTAACTTTGCTTACTAGTTGGCAAGTTTAAGTAGATTTGCAAACAGATGCTGCAATACAGATGCTGCGACACTGCAAACACACGTTGCAACACTACAGATGTCACGGCACTGCAAATGTATGTTGCAACTGCAAAACGCATGTTGCGACAGTGTATGATGCAACACTAAAAACATATGTTGCAACACTACATATGATGCAATAGTACAAACATATGTTGCAACACTACACACATGGCCCCGGCCGCGGGATCGTTGACCCCCGGAACTCTCTACAGGTAAACATGTTGCAATACTACAAACATGTTGCAACACTACAAACATATGTTGCAGCACTACAAACATATGTTGCAACACTACAAACATATATTGCAACACCACAAACATATGGTGCAACACTACAAACATATGGTGCAACACTACAGATGTTGCAAAATTACAAGATGTTGCAACACTACAGATTTTGCAACACAAATATATGGTGCAACACTCCAGACATATGTTGCAACACCACAAACATATGGTGCAACACTACAGATGTTGCAACATTACAAGATGTTGCGACACTACAAGCAACCTTCTAGCAACACTGTGATTCTTCACTCATTAAAGCTGGCGAAAATCTTAAATTCTGCAAACTTTTAAATGCTGTACTCACCGTGTTAAGCTTGTGGGGGTCGAGACTCAGCTCCTGGCCTCGCCTCCGAGTCAATTCCGATCGCCATCATTGATTAATGCTGGTGAAGTGCTCTTGCTCCACCTACTTAAGAGCTACCCACCTTCCTCAAATCAAGCCTAATTACCTCCCATTTCCTTTGCACTATGGAACCCATACGGGTTGAGCGCTTCCTAGTGGCCTCAAGTAGCAGATCAATTAGGCTGTGATGGTTATGAGAGCCAGCAGGCTGCTAACAGCAACAGCCTGGTTGACCAGGTAATCTACAAGGAATCCTGGCCTCAGACAGGTCTTCCAGGTCAGAAGAACTGGTCAGAAATATGGGAATATGAAAAAAACACGGAACGGGTGGGATTTGAACCCATGGCGAGGGTTCAATCTGCGGTCTGATGAAGGCTGTTTCGGGGAGACGAAAGGCCCTCAGACACATACACATTACCTTGTTACAGTTTTTGTTCATTAATGCTGAAAGCCTCCTAAATAATAGGTAGATAGAGAGAGAGAGAGAGAAAGAGACAGAGAAAGAGAGAGAGAAAGAAAGAGAGAGAGAGAGAAGGAGGATGGATTTGGGGTAGGGGATTTAGGGGATATAAGGGAGTGGAGGGAAGGGGGGGGGTAAGGGAAGGGGGTATAATGAGAGAAGGGGGGATAAGGGGAGTCAAGCAAGCATTGATCTTTAAAGAGACCAGAATATTGTGATAATTGTTCAACCAATGTTAATACTGCTTTACACACACACACACACACACACACACACACACACACACACACACACAACATACACACACAACACACACACACACACACACAACACACACACACATACACATACACACACACAACACACACACACACACACACACACACACACACACACACACACACACACAACACACACACACACACACCTGGTCACTGGCAGGCATTGTCCTCCACATTCAGAGACAGAAACCCTCTTATTTAACCAACATTTCGCCCGTAAAACCTTTTACCAAGCTATGAAGACAAACAAGCACACTACAGAACAGGTATTCAAGGGATACCTTATACTGGTTCTTTATTTTCTTCCTCCAGAATGCATCACCCTATCGGCTCCAAACTTTCAAAACTGGATTATCTTACTTAGAAGAGAGTTCGCGTTGTTAACGGAAAGGGTAAGTCCCAATTTACGTTTATTAAATGACTGGACAAGCTCCCAAAGTCCTTTCCTGATCAGACGGGATGTGGTGCACACCTTGGACTTCACGGGGCCAGCAGCAACAGCCTGGTTGATCAGGTTGTTCAGCGGGGGCGTTCACCCTCGAACATACTCAGGATACACTCCTCAGATAGTCCAATGTCTCTCTCCAGACGTTCCCTGAGAAGTAATTACTGGATGGAAACTAGCCAGTACTAGCCACGACCAGTACTAGCCATGTCCAGTACTAGCCATGTCCAGTACTAGCTACGACCAGTACTAGCTACGACAAGTACTAGCCACGACCAGTGCTATCTTCGACCAGTACTAGCCACGACCAGTACTTACTAACTACGACCAGTACTAGCCACGACCAGTACTAGCCATGTCCAGTACTAGCCATGTCCAGTACTAGCCACGACCAGTACTAGCCACGACCAGTACTAGCCACGACCAGTGCTATCTTCGACCAGCACTAGCCACGACCAGTGCTTACTAACTACGACCAGTACTAGTCACGACCAGTACCAGCCACGACCAGTACCAGCCACGACCAGTACTAGCCACGACCAGTACTAGCCACGACCAGTGCTAGCCACGACCAGTACTAGCCACGACCAGTACTAGCCACGACCAGTACTAGCCACGACCAGTACTAGCCACGACCAGTACTAGCCACGACCAGTGCTAGCCACGACCAGTACTTACTAACTACGACCAGTACTAGTCACGACCAGTACTAGCCACGACCAGTGCTAGCCACGACCAGTACTAGCCACGACCAGTGCTATCTTCGACCAGCACTAGCCACGACCAGTACTAGCCACGACCAGTACTAGCCACGACCAGTACTAGCCACGACCAGTACTAGTCACGACCAGTACTAGCCACGACCAGTACTAGCCACGACCAGTACTAGTCACGACCCGTACTAGCCACGACCAGTACTAGCCACGACCAGTACTAGCCACGACCAGTACCAGTCACGACCAGTGCTACCCACGACCAGTACTTACTAACTACGACCAGTACTAGCCACGACCAGTACTAGCCACGACCAGTACTAGTCACGACCAGTACTATCCACGACCAGTACTAGCCACGACCAGTACTAGCCACGACCAGTACTAGCCACGACCAGTACTAGCTACGACCAGTACTAGCCACGACCAGTACTAGCCACGACCAGTACTAGCCACGACCAGTGCTATCTTCGACCAGCACTAGCCACGACCAGTACTTACTAACTACGACCAGTACTAGTCACGACCAGTACTAGCCACGACCAGTACTAGCTACGACCAGTACTAGCCACGACCAGTACTAGCCACGACCAGTGCTAGCCACGACCAGTACTAGCCACGACCAGTACTAGCCACGACCAGTACTAGCCACGACCAGTGCTATCTTTGACCAGCACTAGCCACGACCAGTACTTACTAACTACGACCAGTACTAGTCACGACCAGTACTAGCCACGACCAGTACTAGCTACGACCAGTACTAGCCACGACCAGTACTAGCCGCGACCAGTACTAGCTACGACCAGTACTAGCCACGACCAGTACTAGCCACGACCAGTACTAGCTACGACCAGTACTAGCCACGACCAGTACTAGCCGCGACCAGTACTAGCTACGACCAGTACTAGCCACGACCAGTACTAGCCACGACCAGTAATAGCTACGACCAGTACTATCCACGACCAGTACTAGCCACGACCAGTACTAGCTACGACCAGTACTAGCCACGACCAGCACTAACCACGACCAGTACTAGCTACGACCAGTACTAGCTACGACCAGTACTAGCCACGAACAGTACTATCCACGACCAGTTCTAGCCACGACCAGTACTAGCTACGAACAGTAATAGCCACGACCAGTACTAGCCACGACCAGTACTAGCCACGACCAGTACTAGCCACGACCAGTACTAGCTATGACCAGTACTAGCCACGACCAGTACTAGCCACGACCAGTACTAGCCACGACCAGTACCAGCCACGACGAGTACCAGCCACGACCAGTACTAGCCACGACCAGTACTAGCCACGACCAGTACTAGCTACGACCAGTACTAGCCACGAACAGTACTAGCCACGACCAGTACTAGCTACGACCAGTATTAACCACGACCAGTACTAGCCACGACCAGTACTAACCACGACCAGTATTAGCCACGACCAGTACTAGCTACGACCAGTACTAGCCACGACCAGTACTAGCTACGACCAGTACTAGCTACGACAAGTACTAGCCACGACCAGTACTAGCCACGACTAGTACTAGCCACGACCAGTACTAGCCACGACCAGTACTAGCTACGACCAGTACTAGCTACGACAAGTACTAGCCACGACCAGTACTAGCCACGACCAGTACTAGCCACGACCAGTACTAGTCACGACCAGTACTAGCTACGACCAGTACTAGCTACGTCAAGTACTAGCCACGACCAGTACTAGCCACGACCAGTACTAGCCACGACCAGTACTAGCTACGACCAGTACTAGCTACGACCAGTACTAGCCACGACCAGTACTAGCTACGACCAGTACTAGCTACGTCAAGTACTAGTCACGACCAGTACTAGCTACGACCAGTACTAGCCACGACCACTACTAGCCACGACCAGTACTAGCCACGACCAGTACTAGCTACGACCAGTACTAGCTACGTCAAGTACTAGCCACGACCAGTACTAGCCACGACCAGTACTAGCCACGACCAGTACTAGCTACGACCAGTACTAGCTACGACAAGTACTAGCCACGACCAGTACTAGCCACGACCAGTACTAGCTACGACCAGTACTAGCTACGACCAGTACTAGCCACGACCAGTACTAGCCACGACCAGTACTAGCCACGACCAGTACTAGCCACGACCAGTACTAGCCATGACCAGTACTAGCCACGACCAGTACTAGCCACGACCAGTACTAGCCACGACCAGTACTAGCCACGACCAGTACTAGCCACGACCAGTACTAGCCATGACCAGTACTAGCCACGACCAGTACTAGCCACGACCAGTACTAGCCATGACCAGTACTAGCCACGACCAGTACTAGCCACGACCATTACTAGCCAAGTCACACACTTGTCGAGTATTGTACACTCACTTGTGGTATAAAAGGCGTCACAGGCAGGCCCAGAGTGCTTCCCCAACTCCTCCTGAATTATATATACACAGGCTTTTTCCCCTCCCTTGGGCTATTTACCTTACCTGAGGCCGGCTGCGGTAGCTGTGAGGGGAAATATAGGTAAGTGAAACACACACCATCAAAAGGATATCCCCTCGTTCCCCTACTGGTCAATTTGTGCCACTAACTATGGCCGTCAGGTTGAGATGGCAGGGCGGCAGGGTGAGGCTGGGGGAAGCCAAGCCAGCCAAGCCAGCCAAGCAAGCCCTCCCTTCAACAATTACCATATAAACACAGGGGTATCACCGGTTATCTTAACACTTCTTTCTATCCTCCCACTTTCTCCAAGTTCCCTACTTTCTCTTACTTATCCTGCCATATCATCCTACCAACTGAAGTCTCCCAGCTCAGACTGACACTACTGAAGTCTCCCAGCTCAGACTGACACTACTGAAGTCTCCCAGCTCAGACTGACACTACTGAAGTCTCCCAGCTCAGACTGACACTACTGAAGTCTCCCAGCTCAGGCTGACACTACTGAAGTCTCCCAGCTCAGACTGACACTACTGAAGTCTCCCAGCTCAGACTGACACTACTGAAGTCTCCCAGCTCAGACTGACAGTACTGAAGTCTCCCAGCTCAGACTGACAGTACTGAAGTCTCCCAGCTCAGACTGACAGTACTGGTGTCTCCCAGCTCAGACTGACAGTACTGATGTCTCCCAGCTCAGACTGACAGTACTGAAGTCTCCCAGCTCAGACTGACACTACTGAAGTCTCCCAGCTCAGGCTGACACTACTGAAGTCTCCCAGCTCAGGCTGACACTACTGAAGTCTCCCAGCTCAGGCTGACACTACTGAAGTCTCCCAGCTCAGACTGACACTACTGAAGTCTCCCAGCTCAGACTGACACTACTGAAGTCTCCCAGCTCAGACTGACACTACTGAAGTCTCCCAGCTCAGACTGACACTACTGAAGTCTCCCAGCTCAGCCTGACACTACTGAAGTCTCCCAGCTCAGACTGACACTACTGAAGTCTCCCAGCTCAGACTGACACTACTGAAGTCTCCCAGCTCAGACTGACACTACTGAAGTCTCCCAGCTCAGACTGACACTACTGAAGTCTCCCAGCTCAGGCTAACACTACTGAAGTCTCCCAGCTCAGACTAACACTACTGAAGTCTCCCAGCTCAGGCTAACACTACTGAAGTCTCCCAGCTCAGACTGACACTACTGAAGTCTCCCAGCTCAGACTGACACTACTGAAGTCTCCCAGCTCAGACTGACACTACTGAAGTCTCCCAGCTCAGCCTGACACTACTGAAGTCTCCCAGCTCAGACTGACACTACTGAAGTCTCCCAGCTCAGACTGACACTACTGAAGTCTCCCAGCTCAGGCTAACAATACTGAAGTCTCCCAGCTCAGACTAACACTACTGAAGTCTCCCAGCTCAGGCTAACACTACTGAAGTTTTCCAGCTCAGTCTGACACTAGTGAAGTCTCTCAGCTCAGTCTGACACTAGTGAAGTCTCCCAGCTCAGTCTGACACTAGTGAAGTTTCCCAGGTCAGTCTGACACTAGTGAAGTCTCTCAGCTCAGTCTGACACTACTGAAGTCTCCCAGCTCAGTCTGACACTAGTGAAGTCTCCCAGCTCAGTCTGACACTAGTGAAGTCTCCCAGCTCAGTCTGACACTAGTGAAGTTTCTCAGCTCAGTCTGACACTAGTGAAGTTTCCCAGCTCAGACTGACACTACTGGTCTCCCAGCTCAGTCTGACACTAGTGAAGTCTCCCAGCTCAGTCTGACACTAGTGAAGTCTCCCAGCTCAGTCTGACACTAGTGAAGTCTCTCAGCTCAGTCTGACACTAGTGAAGTCTCTCAGCTCAGTCTGACACTAGCGAAGTCTCCCACCTCAGTCTGACACTAGTGAAGTCTCCCACCTCAGTCTGACACTAGTGAAGTCTCCCACCTCAGTCTGACACTAGTGAAGTCTCCCAGCTCAGTCTGACACTAGTGAAGTCTCCCACCTCAGTCTGACACTAGTGAAGTCTCCCAGCTCAGTCTGACACTAGTGAAGTCTCCCAGCTCAGTCTGACACTAGTGAAGTCTCCCAGCTCAGTCTGACACTAGTGAAGTCTCCCAGCTCAGTCTGACACTAGTGAAGTCTCCCAGCTCAGTCTGACACTAGTGAAGTCTCTCAGCTCAGTCTGACACTAGTGAAGTCTCCCAGCTCAGTCTGACACTAGTGAAGTCTCCCAGCTCAGTCTGACACTAGTGAAGTCTCCC
>WNWK01001449.1:0-65000 GCA_009830355.1 Cherax destructor | reverse complement strand
CATTGTTGAAGGTGTTGTTGCCAGGGCTGCGGTGGACATTGTAAGTCACAATGGAGCCACAATGTTGAAATCAACTGAGCTTGGATGTGGGAGTCCAGGAGAGAGGGTGAGGCAGCTGGTCTCCCAACACCGCAGATGACACTAACTTGACACTCTTGCTTGACACTCCTTCGTCCATGCTTTTATCTTAGCAGGGATGCTGCACTTAGCAGGGATGCTGCACTTAGCAGGGATGCTGCACTCTGTGCTGTTACATCAGAACATAAGGGCGAATACTGCAACATTTCCCCCTACATAAGTTGATAATGCCATAACATAACGACAAGTTGATAAATTAGACATGTGCAATAGTTGGGTATCTTTATTGTGGAAGCGTTTCGCCTACACAGTGGGCTTCTTCAGTCAAATACAAAGGCAGCAGGTGAAGTAGTGAAAAGATGATGTAATCAGTCCATCAACCTTGGAGAAATAGTATTTGAGGTGGTGAGTCCCTCAGCCTGGAGAAGAGTTCAGCTCCATGGTCGTATCGTTCCAGATTATAGAGCTGAGGGACTGACCACCTCAAATACTTTTTCTCTAAGGCTGATGGGACTGATTACATCATCTTTACTTTCCTACTACGCCTGTTGCCTGTGTATCTGACTGAAGAAGTCTACTGTGTGGGTGAAACCTTCAATCAATAAAAATACCCAACTGTTGTATACCATTTTCATCAAGCTGTGATGAACATTTGGGCCAAGGAGCATCCAGCACCAGCAACAACAGCCTGGTTAACCAGGCAAGCACCAAACAAGCCTGGTCCAGGACCGGGCTGAGTAGAAAAACTCCAAAAACCCATCGAAGGTAATAAAAAGGTCACTAGTGACCTGATGCTTAGACAAATACACTAAAAGTAAACACGACACTAGAGTTTTGTACACGTGTGTAGTTACCAACTTTGAATACCATTATAACTCTCTTCAATGACTAGCTGACAATGTTTATCATACTAGGTAGGTATTAGATACCAGTACCAAGTACCAGTACCATCTACTTATGACGTCATATAATAGACAGTTATAGGCCTTGAATCGCATTTTTTTCACGTTTTTTTTCCAGTACCAAGGTGGTACACACTGATCCAGTACCAGGGTGGTACACACTGGTCCAGTACCAGGGTGGTACACACTGGTCCAGTACCAGGGTGGTACACACTGGTCCAGTACCAGGGTGGTACACACTGGTCCAGTACTAGGGTGGTACACTGGTCCAGTACCAGGGTGATACACACTGGTCCAGTACCAGGGTGATACACACCAGTCCAGTACCAGGGTGGTACACACTGGTCCACTACCAGGGTGGTACACACTAGTCCAGTACCAGGGTGGTACACACTGGTCCAGTACTAGGGTAGCAGTGTGTACCAGGGTGGTACACACTGCTGCTGGACCAGACTGGTACACACTGCTGCTGGACCAGACTGGTACACACTGCTGCTGGACCAGACTGGTACACACTGCTGCTGGACCGGGACACATCTGTCACACGAAAACAAACTTTCCATTGCTCATTCAAGCGAAGTGTTGAGTTAGAGTTTGTCTGCTGCTACTGACTCTGCTGCTGTTACTGACTGCTGCTGCTGTTACTGACTGCTGCTGCTGCTGCTGCTGCTACTGACTCTGCTGCTGTTACTGACTGCTGCTGCTGCTGCTACTGATTCTGCTGCTGTTACTGACTGCTGCTGCTGCTGCTACTGACTCTGCTGCTGTTACTGACTGCTGCTGCTACTGACTCTGCTGCTGTTACTGACTGCTGCTGCTACTGACTCTACTTCCTCTGCTGCTGCTGCTACTGACTCTACTTCCTCTGCTGTTGCTGCTACTGACTCTACTTCCTCTGCTGCTGCCGCTGCTACTGACTCTGCTGCTGTTACTGACTGCTGCTGCTACTGACTCTGCTGCTGTTACTGACTGCTGCTGCTACTGACTCTACTTCCTCTGCTGCTGCTGCTACTGACTCTACTTCCTCTGCTGTTGCTGCTACTGACTCTACTTCCTCTGCTGCTGCTGCTGCTACTGACTCTGCTGCTGTTACTGACTGCTGCTGTTGCTGCTGCTGCTACTGACTCTACTTCCTCTGCTGCTGCTGCTACTGATTCTACTTCCTCTGCTGTTGCTGCTACTGACTCTACTTCCTCTGCTGCTGCTGCTACTGACTCTGCTGCTGTTACTGACTGCTGCTGCTGCTGCTGCTACTGACTCTGCTGATATTACTGACTGCTGCTGCTACTGACTCTACTTCCTCTGCTGCTGCTGCTACTGACTCTACTTCCTCTGCTGCTGCTGCTACTGACTCTACTTCCTCTGCTGTTGCTGCTACTGACTCTACTTCCTCTGCTGCTGCTGCTACTGACTCTACTTCCTCTGCTGCTGCTGCTACTGACTCTACTTCCTCTGCTCCTGCTGCTACTGACTCTACTTCCTCTGCTGCTGCTGCTGCTACTGACTCTACTTCCTCTGCTGCTGCTGCTGCTGCTACTGACTCTACTTCCTCTGCTGCTGCTGCTACTGACTCTACTTCCTCTGCTGCTGCTGCTACTGACTCTACTTCCTCTGCTGCTGCTGCTACTGACTCTACTTCCTCTGCTGCTGCTGCTACTGACTCTACTTCCTCTGCTGCTGCTGCTACTGACTCTACTTCCTCTGCTGCTGCTACTGACTCTACTTCCTCTGCTGCTGCTGCTACTGACTCTACTTCCTCTTAACTCACCTCCTCACTCGAAAATACACATTCCTGTTTTTCTGTTAAGTTTGGCCGTTAACTGCCTCGCCAGGTCTGTTAATTCAACAGGCTTTCTGGTCCAAGACCAAGCCTGGTCAACCAGGCTGTTGTTGCCAGCCGCACGCATGCCCCACAGCCCGGCTGATCAGGAACTAACTTGAAGGACTTACCAAGTTCTTGAAGAGAACTTAGCACTTACTTGGAGGGTGTTCCGGGGGTCAATGCCCCCCGCGGCTGGGTCCCAGACCGTTCCTCTAGGTGGCTGGCCTGATCAACCAGGCTGTTGGTGCTAGCAATGTAATCCTGCGCAGGTGTGAGGTCGATCCTCCGTTCAGTAACATTCACTCGAAGTGTTGGCCGTAAGAAAGGGATATACGTGAAAGATATACCAGAAAGATATATGCGTAGGAAAGGGATATACGAGTATACAAGATATACTTATAAGTATACTTATAAGGAATGTATGCATAAGGAAAGTATATATGGGTACGGGATATACGAGGATGCAAAAAGGGATATATGCATAAGAAATGGATATATGCATAAGGGATGTATACGTAAGGAAAGGATATACATATAAGATGGATATATGTGTAAGGGATGTAATAAGATCACAGGAAACAGCTGATATCTTGATATACAATATAGCAGTGAAATATTCCAAGTTATCTCTAGGCTGGAATATTCCAAGTTATCTCTAGGCTGGAATATTCCAAGTCACTTGCTATCTCTAGGCTGGAATATTCCAAGTCACTTGTTATCTCTAGGCTGGAATATTCCAAGTCACTTGCTATCTCTAGGCTGGAATATTCCAAGTCACTTGTTATGTCTAGGCTGGAATATTCAAAGTTACTTGTTATGTCTAGGCTGGAATATTCCAAGTCACTTGTTATGTCTAGGCTGGAATATTCCAAGTCACTTGTTATGTCTAGACTGGAATATTCCAAGTCACTTGTTATGTCTAGGCTGGAATATTCCAAGTCACTTGTTATGTCTAGACTGGAATATTCCAAGTCACTTGTTATGTCTAGGCTGGAATATTCCAAGTCACTTGTTATGTCTAGGCTGGAATATTGCTGTACACTAACAGCTTCTTTTAAGACAGGAGAAATTGCAGATCTGGAGAATATACAGAGAACTTTCACTGCTTGTGTAAGTTCAGTCAAGCACCTCAATTACTGGCAACGTTTAATTTCCGTGACCCGTACTCCTTGGAAGGCAGGCGAGAAAGACATAATTTACACCTGGAAAATCCTAGATGGATTGGCAGCAAATCTACACACTGAAATCACATCCTACGAAAGCAAGAGGCTTGGTAGACGGTGCAAAATACTTCTAAAGAACAGCAGAGGTGAAATGAGTACACTGAGAGACAATTCAATAAGTGTAAGAGGCCCAAGACTACTCAACAGCCTCCCATAAAACATAAGGGGATTACAAACAGACCCCTGGCTGTCTTCAAGAGGGAACTGGATAGGTTCTTAAAGTCAGTACCTGACCAGCCAGGCTGTAGTTCGTACGTTGGACTACGTGCGGCCAACAGTAACAGCCAGGTTGATCAGGCCCTGATCCACTGGGAGTCCTGGTCAAGGACCGCGTCACGGGGGCGTTGACCCCTGGAACACCTGCCAGGTAACGCCAACCAGGTTACCTGCGGAGTCTACCGCTATCACCACCAACTTTCTGCTATCATTGTTATCACTTTGATGTTATTATCAATTTCTATCATCAATTTGATATCATTACCAATTTCCTGCTGTCATTATCAATTTGTTGCAATCATTTACCAATTTGCTGTTATCACTGCTATCTTTCTGCTATCGAGACTTTTCCGACACATTACAGAATCATCTCACTGGAATTAAGTGTATCACAGTATCTGTGGGTATCGGCGGGTATCGGTTATGTTGGTAGTATCGGCTTACAATACAGTATCGGGGTCGCCAAATATTTTGGTATCGTCCCACCGGTAATTCGCGCCGCTGTTACATGTCGCGGGAAAAATTACTCAGCGATTCGTTCAAAGTCATAGCAGCAGAAGGCTGATCAACCAGGCTATTGATGCTGGCATAGGGGTCAGTAGACCTGCAGTGCTCCTTCATTATTATGTTCATGGGATTGTACAACATTGTTAAGTTGATGAATAAGACACATGTGCAACACCTGGGTGTCTTCACTGTCTTGTCTCTGTCAGTCTCTGTCTCTGTCTGTCTGTCTGTCTCTCTCTCTCTCTTTGCATTCAATGAATTTATTTTCGTTCTAGGGAGATGAGTCGTCTGAGAGGTTCTGTGATTCTTTTCGTCAAGCTGTGGAGGCAGCATCACTCTCTTCCTAATTTACATTTTCCTTGCTGGAATATCTTTTCCAGGACGGTAGCAAAAGTACACACACATGCAACACCCACACACTATCTTCACTACACAAACACACACTACACCTGTCCGTCTCCCAGAGTGTAGATAAATGGGTCAAAGAACTGACAAATTCTTAATTCATCATCTCTCAGAGTCAACCCCCATCAGGGGTTTAGGAAGTGATGGTAACAAGAATACACCTGATGAACTGATGCATTGTATTTGTAACAAGTCCAGCCTATTCGCGTCTTACTTCTCCCTAAGTCTGACTGGGAGTGAGGCACAGCCTATGTGCGTCATACAACTGGAGGGTCACATGACCAAGGCTTGGCTAGGGCGCCTGCCTATAATGGTACATTATATATATATGATATAAATTTGATGAGTTTCGAGAGTCTACTCCCCTGGCCAACGGGTCAGGCTCGTCTGGTGCTTGCCTGGTCAACCAGACTGTTGCTGCTGGTGGCCCGCTGACCCACATATCCATCACGGGCTGGGTGATCTGGCACCTGTTGAAGATACTTGTCCAGTTTCCTCTTGAAGACTTCTACTTGTGTTTTTTATATCTTCTGGTAAGATGTTGAATAATATGGGGTCAAGGATGTTGATACAGTGTTCTCTTATTGTACCCACTGCACCCCTGCTTCTCATCTTATACATATACATACACACACCTGCACCCAAGATCACCATAACCGGTGTATACAAATAACCTGTGTGTGTGTGACTTTGTAAATGGTCCAAGTTGGACCGAAACGTCGTGGTATGCTCCTCTCACCTATGTGTGGGTTATTTGTGTATTGTTCCAGTCACGGTATTGTGCCTTTTTTGTTCTTACAACTCGTGTCTGCACACACACTGACACCCAGCTCACACCCATGCTCACACCCATGCTCACACCCAGCTCACACCCATGCTCACACCCAGCTCACACCCATGCTCACTCCCCTGCTTACATCTAGCGCACACCCCGGAGCATTCAGATATGGCCGGGAGTACATTAGCATGGCCACACCGTGTGCATTAGCATGGCCACACCGTGTGCAGACCTCTGCTGCTCCTCATTCCCACCAGTGTGCACCTGCCGCATGCCACCAGTGCACCTGCCGCATGCCACCAGTGTGCACCTGCCGCATGCCACCAGTGCACCTGCCGCATGCCACCAGTGTGCACCTGCCGCATGCCACCAGTGTGCACCTGCCGCATGCCACCAGTGTGCACCTGCCGCATGCCACCAGTGTGCACCTGCCGCATGCCACCAGTGTGCACCTGCCGCATGCCACCAGTGTGCACCTGCCGCATGCCACCAGTGTGCACCTGCCGCATGCCACCAGTGTGCACCTGCCGCATGCCACCAGTGTGCACCTGCCGCATGCCACCAGTGTGCACCTGCCGCATGCCACCAGTGTGCACCTGCCGCATGTCACCAGTGTGCACCTGCCGCATGCCACCAGTGTGCACCTGCCGCATGTCACCAGTGTGCACCTGCCGCATGCCACCAGTGTGCACCTGCCGCATGCCACCAGTGTGCACCTGCCGCATGCCACCAGTGTGCACCTGCCGCATGCCACCAGTGTGCACCTGCCGCATGCCACCAGTGCACCTGCCGCATGTCACCAGTGTGCACCGCCGCATGCCACCAGTGTGCACCTGCCGCATGTCACCAGTGTGCACCTGCCGCATGCCACCAGTGCACCTGCCGCATGCCACCAGTGTGCACCTGCCGCATGCCACCAGTGTGCACCTGCCGCATGCCACCAGTGTGCACCTGCCGCATGCCACCAGTGCACCTGCCGCATGTCACCAGTGTGCACCTGCCGCATGCCACCAGTGCACCTGCCGCATGCCACCAGTGTGCACCTGCCGCATGCCACCAGTGTGCACCTGCCGCATGCCACCAGTGTGCACCTGCCGCATGCCACGCATTTGCATTCCTGCCAAAAGACTGGATTACGTCCCTCATCATATTTTTCCCCTTGCAACAAACTGTTTACCTGTCTGCCATGTAACTGTTTGCTCTCTGTCTGCCTCCATTTTGAGAGAGTATACTCTCCTAGTTGTTTGCAGAGGTCGAATCACAGCTCCTGGCTCTGTTTCCTAGCTATTATTGACAGGCTTTCCTCATTTCTGTTCTTCAGAGTCCAATCCTTCGCCTGGTCACCAGGCTTCTTCAGTTGAATACAGAGGTGACTAAATATTGGAGAGAACAGCATCAGTGGTGAGGTAAATACGAGGTGGTCAGTCCCTCAGACTCGAGAAGGGCTCACCTTCATAGTCTTGCCTAGCTGTGTTTGCAGGGGTCGAATCGTAGCTCCTGACCCCACCTCTCAATTACTATAGACTAGTTTGACTGATTTCTGGCCTTCAGGATCAGATGATGTCTTGCTTATACTTATCCCTGGTACTTCTGGCCTTGCTTATACTTCTCCCTGGTACTTCTGGCCTTGCTTATACTTCTCCCTGGTACTTCTGGCCTTGCTTATACTTCTCCCTGGTACTTCTGGCCTTGCTTATACTTCTCCCTGGTACTTCTGGCCTTGCTTATACTTCTCCCTGGTACTTCTGGCCTTGCTTATACTTCTCCCTGGTACTTCTGGCCTTGCTTATACTTCTCCCTGGTACTTCTGGCCTTGCTTATACTTCTCCCTGGTACTTCTGGCCTTGCTTATACTTCTCCCTGGTACTTCTGGCCTTCCTTATACTTCTCCCTGGTACTTCTGTCCTTGCTTATACTTCTCCCTGGTACTTCTGACAGCTTCTCCAGTTTATATACCAGTCTCAGGTAACCTTGATGTTGATAAAGGGCTCTTGATCCAAAGAATATAAGCTACCTTCTGGTTTTTTTTTCTGGATCAAACTTGAAAAGTCTCGTATTTCCCAGGAGCTGTATATTTTGTATTGTATAATTGGTTTACAAAAGCGACACTAATGAATGATACGTATATCTTTGATATACCTTTGATGAGTTCCGAGAGTTTTTCTACTGGAGCCCAGTCATGGGCGAGGCTCGTCTGATGCTAGCCTGGTCAACCAGGCTGTTCATGCTGATGGTTCGCTGCCCCCACGTATCCATCACAGCCTGGTTGATCTGGCACCTGGTGAAGATACTTGTCCAGTTTCCTTTACGACTTCTACACTTGTTCCAGCAGTGTTTCTGATATCTTCTGGTAAGATGTTGAATAATCTGGGACCACGGATGTTGATACAGTGTTCTCTTATTGTGACCACGGATGTTGATACAGTGTTCTCTTATTGTGACCACGGATGTTGATACAGTGTTCTCTTATTGTGCCCACGGATGTTGATACAGTGTTCTCTTATTGTGCCCACGGATGTTGATACAGTGTTCTCTTATTGTGACCACGGATGTTGATACAGTGTTCTCTTATTGTGCCCACGGATGTTGACACAGTGTTCTCTTATTGTGCCCACGGATGTTGATACAGTGTTCTCTTATTGTGCCCACGGATGTTGATACAGTGTTCTCTTATTATGCCCGTGGTGCTCTTGTTTTTCACTGGGTTTATCCTGCACTTCCTCCCATATGTCTCTTCCAGTATGTTATGACAGTTGTACAAGAATGGTATACAATACCGACAATATGAAATAAAGACACATGTGCAACATCTGGGTATCTTTATTGCAGACGTTTCGCCCACCAGTGGCTTTATCAATACAAATTCTAGGACATTATATGAAGACGGTAGAACTATATACAAAAGATGAGGTAATCAGTCCAGAAATTCAACGACTTCGGTGCTGTTCACACCACTCCAAGGCCGAGGGACTGATTACCTCAAACTCCTCCTCTTCCACCATTCTTCCCTGTAATGGACAGAAAACGCCACTGGCTGGCGAAACGTTTTCACAATAAAAATACGCAAATACTGAACAAGTTTCCCCATAAATCATAAGCTATATGACAAACAGATTCCAAAAATGTACACAAATCACGGTTCTGAGTGACTCATAGTCAAATACTTTCCTGAAGTCTAGCAAGATGCAGTCTACCTTCCTTTCAAAATGAAGGACCCGATCGTGAAATATAACGCTTTGAAATTGGGTCGATCATTTTGAAACGCCTTGTATTATTATTATTATTATTATTATTATTATTATTATTACTACTACTATAATCAAAACTAGGCGGTAAACCCAGCAGGGTCGAACATCAGTGCTGTTATAGAACCAGACGAGATGAATCGTTTCCTAATCTTTGCCTTGAGGCTATCTGGAGGGGGTTCCGGGGGTCAACACCCCCGGGGCCCGGTCCATGACCAGGCCTCGTGGTGGATCAGTGCCTGATCAACCAGGCTGTTACTGCCTGGTAGTCTTTCACGCTTTCCGTTTTTTCCCTAGGCATTTTTCTTTTCTATTTCTTATTGTTTTTTCGGGGACCATATCCTTACGGTACGTTGGTCCGTGAATTAAGTCCAGGCGACTGCTTTTTGTGTTGTTGGTCCAGGGTATAGTGTTTCCTGTATTGTTGGTCCGTGAATCAAGTCAAGGCTACATTGCTGTGATGGATATGTGGGACCATCAGCAGCAACAACCTGGTTGACCAGGCTAGCACTAGACGAGCCTGGCGCATGGCCGGGCTCCGGGAGTAGAAATACTCTCGGAACTCACCAAAGGCATATCAAAGGTATAAAAGTGTAACTTTAAATACTGACTATAGATTAAGCCTGCAGTAACCCAGCTATCTGCTGGTGACCCAATTTCTACCAATTTCTATATCCTGGTTCCTGTGTTCCTGTGTGCTCCACCTGCTGGTGTTCCTGTGATGCTCCACCTGCTGGTGTTCCTGTGTGCTCCACCTGCTGGTGTTCTTGTGATGCTCCACCTGCTGGTGTTCCTGTGTGCTCCACCTGCTGGTGTTCCTGTGTGCTCCACCTGCTGGTGTTCCAGTTCCTTTGCGTCTAATTACCTTAAAAGCTCTCAAGAGCTCTTTTACAAGTTCCTCCAGTCTTTGTACGACCCTTACTGATTCCTCGTGCTCCCTTCCCACTTTAAGTCTTATTTCCGGCTTGTATATAGCTAACTCCCCTCGTATACCTCAGCGTAGGTTCTGTTTTCGTCTCTGCTGGTATGTTATTCACAAATCGTCCATTTCCTTATATTTGTGTAATGGTTCTTGGCTCTCCTGCCTGGCTCTCTCATTTCTTTCCCTCTTCCCCCTTTTCTATTTCTTTTCATTCCCGATTACTCTCTTGACCTTTGCATCACATAGCTTCTTTGGGAAATCCTTTGTTCTCTCTCTCTCTCTCTCTCTCTCTCTCTCTCTCTCTCTCTCTCTCTCTCCTTATCTATCTATCTCTCTGCACTTATATCAATCTGTGATTTCCTTGGCTATTTGCCAATGTCTGTCTACCTGTATTTACCTGCGCCTACTTATAATCACCTTCTACTTCCATCTACCTGTATCTACCAATCAGCTTGCAGTTGCTGCAAAGACAGCAGTTTTGTTCCCGGTAATCCTCATCTACCTGTATCTACCTGGTGAAGGAGTAGGCTTGTCCAGGTGACAGACTCAGCTGTCAGCCTATGTTTACACTCTCAGCACCACACCTTCCATACAAATACACATATACACGCAATACATATATACACAAGACACGAACGGCACGCTCACCTACAAGGTGCCACATACCTACAAGGTGCTACAATCACCTACAAGGTGCTACACACCTACAAGGTGCCACATACCTACAAGGTGATACAATCACCTACAAGATGCTACACATTTACAAGGTGCCACACACCTACAAGGTGCCACACATCTACAAGGTGCCACACACCTTCAAGAACAAATTCCAGTCGTTCCATGTGAGAGACCTGGGAGTGACAATGTCAGAGGATCTCACATTTAAGGATCACAACAATGTTACTATCACATTTGCAAGGAAAATGACTGACTGGATAACTAGAACCTTTAAAACAAGAGATGCCAAGCCAATGATGATACTCTTCAAGTCAATTGTTCTCGCCAGGCTGGAATACTGTTGTATACTGACAACTATCCAGGTATACTCCAAGTATACCACCTTTAAGGCAGGAGAAATTGAAGAAAACCTTCACTGGTTGTATAAATTCACTCAAACATTAGAACTACTGAGAAAGACTGAATCCCTGAGCTATATTCTACTGAAGATACATCATAATTTACACCTGGAAAATCCTGGAGGGGTCAGTCAGAAATCTACACACTGGAATCACTTCCTATGAAAGCTAGAGACTTGTCAGGCGGTGCAAAATACCACAGTGAAAAGCAGGGCTGCCATGAGTACACTAAGAGATAAGTGTGAAGGGACCAAGACTTCTCACCTGGTCTCTCACCTGGCCTCTCACCGAGGCCTGGTCTCATACTGAGCCGCGGGGGAGTTGACCCCCGAAACCCTCTCCAGGTATACTCAAGGTATCCTCTCTTCATAAAAAAACGAGAATTACTAACACACTACTACACATCTAGGAATGTTTATAACTATGACCACAATTTTTAAAGGGGTGGACCGGTAAGCCAGCGGAAGGCCTTGGTCAGATGACCAAAAGCTCCAGCTGTAGGTCATCATCTGACTAAGAGGCGCGTCAGGAGACACTTGTCCTGTTTCCTGACAAACCTTACCTAACCTAACACACTCCTAGCTGTCTTCAGGAGAAACTTGATAACATTAACTTAGTTCCTGATTAGCCGGGCTGTGGTGCTTACATTAGTCTGCGTGTAGCCAGCACTAACAACCAGGCTGATCTGGTCAGCAACCCCAAGGCCTGGTCTGGGACCAGACGAGGGGGCGGTGACCCCCGAAGTCAATTCTAGGTAAGCTGTAGGTAGATAAGCTGCCACACAAGGTAGATAAGCTGCCACACAAGGTAGATAAGCTGCCACACAAGATATATAAGCTGCCACACAAGGTAGATAAGCTGCCACACAAGGTAGATAAGCTGCCACACAAGGTAGATAAGCTGCCACACAAGATATATAAGCTGCCACACAAGGTAGATAAGCTGCCACACAAGGTAGATAAGCTGCCACACAAGGTAGATAAGCTACCACACAAGGTAGATAAGCTGCCGCACAAGGTAGATAAGCTGCTACACAAGGTAGATAAGCTGCCACACAAGATATATAAGTTGCCATACAAGATAGATAAGCTGCCACACAAGGTAGATAAGCTGCTACACAAGGTAGATAAGCTGCCACACAAGATATATAAGTTGCCATACAAGATAGATAAGCTGCCACACAAGGTAGATAAGCTACCACACAAGGTAGATAAGCTGCCACACAAGGTAGATAAGCTGTCACACAAGGTAGATAAGCTACCACACAAGGTAGATAAGCTGCCACACAAGGTAGATAAGCTACCACACAAGGTAGATAAGCTGCCACACAAGGTAGATAAGCTGCCACACAAGGTAGATAAGCTGCCACACAAGGTAGATAAGCTACTACACAAGGGTGATGAAGTGCTACACAGGTACCAATCTACCCTTGTTTTCATTATACTCCCCAAACAATACAATTCTACCATCTCCTCCTCTCCTTCCTCTTTATATTCTACTTCACCAGCCCACAAGATCACCATCCCTTAGCGTCGTGGTGATCTCACACCTGCAACATCACTGGTAAGACTGGTGATCTTACACCTGCAGCATCACTGGTAAGACTGGTGATCTCACACCTGTAACATCACTGGTAAGACTGGTGATCTTACACCTGCAGCATCACTGGTAAGACTGGTGATCTTACACCTGCAGCATCACTGGTAAGACTGGTGACTTACACCTGCAGCATCACTGAAGACTGGTGATCTGCACGCAGCATCACTGGTAAGACTGGATCTTACACCTGCAACATCACTGGTAAGACTGGTGATCTCACACCTGCAACATCACTGGTAAGACTGGTGATCTTACACCTGCAGCATCACTGGTAAGACTGGTGATCTCACCTGACATCACTGGTAAGACTGGTGATCTACACCTGCAAATCACTGGTAAGACTAGTGATCTACACCTGCAACATCACTGGTAAGACTGGTGATCTACACCTGCAGCATCACTGGTAAGACTGGTGATCTCACACCTGTAACATCACTGGTAAGACTGGTGATCTCACACCTGCAACATCACTGGTAAGACTAGTGATCTTACACCTGCAGCATCACTGGTAAGACTGGTGATCTCACACCTGTAACATCACTGGTAAGACTGGTGATCTCACACCTGTAACATCACTGGTAAGACTGGTGATCTCACACCTGCACTCACTGTAAGACTATCACACCCATCCTGGTAAGACTGGTGATCTTACACCTGCAGCATCACTGGTAAGACTGGTGATCTCACACCTGTAACATCACTGGTAAGACTGGTGATCTCACACCTGTAACATCACTGGTAAGACTGGTGATCTCACACCTGCAACATCACTGGTAAGACTGGTGATCTCACACCTGCAGCATCACTGGTAAGACTGGTGATCTCACACCTGTAACATCACTGGTAAGACTGGTGATCTCACACCTGCAACATCACTGGTAAGACTAGTGATCTTACACCTCAGCATCACTGGTAAGACTGTGATCTGCACACCTGAACATCACTGGTAAGACTGGTGATCTTACACCTGCAACATCACTGGTAAGACTGGGTGATCTCACACCTCAGCATCACTGGTAAGACTGGTGATCTTACACCTGCACATCACTGGTAAGACTAGGTGATCTCACCTGAAGCATCACTGGTAAGACTAGTGATCTTGCCACCTGCAGCATCACTGGTAGACTGGTGATCTACACCTAGCATCACTGTAAGACTCAGATCTTAACTGCCACACTGGTAGATGTACACACTGAAACACACGGTAAGACGGTGATCTCCACCAATAATAGTGACAGGTGATCTACACCGAGATACTGCAACAGGTGATAACTGCCACACGGTAGATAGTGCACACATGAACACACAAGGGTATGATCTACACGACATCCCCTGTTCAACTCAAATCTTACACCTCCTCCTCTAATGTATTCCACCCCAAATCACTGTAGCTGGTGATCTCACACCTGCAAATCACTGGTAAGACTGGTGATCTTACACCTGCAGCATCACTGGTAAGACTGGTGATCTCACACCTGTAACATCACTGGTAAGACTGGTGATCTACACCTGCACATCACTGGTAAGACTGGTGATCTTACACCTGCACATCACTGGTAAGACTGGTGATCTACACCTGCACATCATTGGTAAGACTGTGATCTCACACCTGCAACATCACTGGTAAGACTGGTGATCTACACCTGACATCACTGGTAAGACTGGTGATCTACACCTGCACATCACTGGTAAGACTGGTGATCTACACCTGCAACATCACTGGTAAGACTGGTGATCTCACACCCGCAACATCACTGGTAAGACTGGTGATCTACACCTGCACATCACTGGTAAGACTGGTGATCTTACACCTGCACATCACTGGTAAGACTGGTGATCTTACACCTGCAGCATCACTGGTAAGACTGGTGATCTTACACCTTACATCACTGTAAGACTGGTGATCTTACACCTGACATCACTGGTAAGACTGGTGATCTCACCCTGACATCACTGGTAAGACTGGTGATCTACACCTGACATCACTGGTAAGACTGGTGATCTCACACCTGTAACATCACTGGTAAGACTGGTGATCTTACACCTGCAGCATCACTGGTAAGACTGGTGATCTTACACCTCAGCATCACTGGTAAGACTGGTGATCTTACACCTGCAGCATCACTGGTAAGACTGGTGATCTTACACCTGCAGCATCACTGGTAAGACTGGTGATCTTACACCTGCAACATCACTGGTAAGACTGGTGATCTCACACCTGACATCACTGGTAAGACTGGTGATCTACACCTGCATCACTGGTAAGACTGGTGATCTACACCTGCAGCATCACTGGTAAGACTGGTGACTTACACCTGCAACATCACTGAAGACTGTGATCTTACCTGCAACATCACTGGTAAGACTGGTGATCTTACACCTGCACATCACTGTAAGATGTGATCTCACACCTGAAATCACTGGTAAGACTGGTGATCTCACCTGCAACATCACTGGTAAGACTAGTGATCTTACACCCAGCATCACTGGTAAGATGGTGATCTCACCTGTAACATCACTGTAAGATGGTGATCTCACACCTGAACATCACTGGTAAGACTGGTGATCTCACCTGCAACATCACTGGTAAGACTGGTGATCTACACCTGACATCACTGGAAGACTGGTGATCTACACCTGACATCACTGGAAGACTGTGATCTACACCTGAACATCACTGGTAAGACTGGTGATCTCCACCTGTAACATCACTGGTAAGACTGTGATCTCACCCGCAACATCACTGGAAGACTGGTGACTCACACCTGAGTATCACTGGTAAGACTGGTGATCTCCACCTGAACATCACAACTGGTGATCTCACCTCACACCTGGAGTAGTGACTTACACCTGCAGCATCACTGTAAGACTGGTGATCTTCACCTAACATCACTGGTAGACTGGTGATCTACACCTGAACATCACTGGAAGACTGGATCTACACCTGCACATCACTGGAAGACTGGTGATCCACACCTGTAACATCACTGGAAGACTGTGATCTACACCTGAACATCACTGGTAAGACTGTGATCTCACCGAGCATCACTGGTAAGACTGGTGATCTTACACCTGACATCACTGGTAAGACTGGTGATCTTACACCTAATCACTGAGACTGTGATCTACACCGCAACATCACTGGTAAGACTGGTGATCTCACACCTGCAACATCACTGGTAAGACTGGTGATCTACCTGCACATCACTGGTAAGACTGGTGATCTACACCTGCAGCATCACTGAAGACTGGTGATCTACACCTGCAACATCACTGGTAAGACTAGTGATCTTACACCTGCAACATCACTGGTAAGACTGTGATCTTACACCTGCATCTGGTAAGACTGGTGATCTCACCTGAACATCACTGGTAAGACTGGTGATCTCCACCTGAAAATCACTGGTAAGACTGTGATCTTACACCCAATCACTGGTAAGACTGGTGATCTCACCTGAACATCACTGGTAAGACTGGTGATCTCAGCATCACTGGTAAGACTGGTGATCTTACACCTGCAGCATCACTAGTAAGACTGGTGATCTTACACCTGCAGCATCACTGGTAAGACTGGTGATCTTACACCTACAGCATCACTGGTAAGACTGGTGATCTTACACCTGCAACATCACTGGTAAGACTAGTGATCTTACACCTGCAGCATCACTGGTAAGACTGGTGATCTTACACCTGCAACATCACTGGTAAGACTGGTGATCTCACACCTGTAACATCACTGGTAAGACTGGTGATCTTACACCTGCAGCATCACTGGTAAGACTGGTGATCTTACACCTGCAGCATCACTGGTAAGACTGGTGATCTTACACCTGCAGCATCACTGGTAAGACTGGTGATCTCACACCTGCAGCATCACTGGTAAGACTGGTGATCTTACACCTGCAGCATCCCTGGTAAGACTGGTGATCTTACACCTGCAGCATCACTGGTAAGACTGGTGATCTTACACCTGTAAGATCACTGGTAAGACTGGTGATCTTACACCTGCAACATCACTGGTAAGACTGGTGATCTTACACCTGCAGCATCACTGGTAAGACTGGTGATCTTACACCTGCAACATCACTGGTAAGACTGGTGATCTTACACCTGCAGCATCACTGGTAAGACTGGTGATCTTACACCTGCAGCATCACTGGTAAGACTGGTGATCTTACACCTGCAACATCACTGGTAAGACTGGTGATCTTACACCTGCAACATCACTGGTAAGACTGGTGATCTTACACCTGCAGCATCATGGTAAGACTGGTGATCTTACACCTGCAGCATCACTGGTAAGACTGGTGATCTTACACCTGCAGCATCACTGGTAAGACTGGTGAACTTACACCTGCAGCATCACTTGTAAGACTGGTGATCTTACACCTGCAGCATCACTGGTAGACTGGTGATCTCACACCTGCAGCATCACTGGTAAGACTGGTGATCTTACACCTGCACATCACTGGTAAGACTGGTGATCTTACACCTGCAGCATCACTGGTAAGACTGGTGATCTTACACCTGCAACATCACTGGTAAGACTGGTGATCTTACACCTGCAGCATCACTGGTAAGACTGGTGATCTTACACCTGCAGCATCACTGGTAAGACTGGTGATCTTACACCTGCAACATCACTGGTAAGACTGGTGATCTTACACCTGCAACATCACTGGTAAGACTGGTGATCTTACACCTGCAGCATCAATGGTAAGACTGGTGATCTTACACCTGCAGCATCACTGGTAAGACTAGTGATCTTACACCTGCAGCATCACTGGTAAGACTGGTGAACTTACACCTGCAGCATCACTTGTAAGACTGGTGATCTTACACCTGCAGCATCACTGGTATGACTGGTGATCTCACACCTGCAGCATCACTGGTAAGACTGGTGATCTTACACCTGCAGCATCACTGGTAAGACTGGTGATCTTACACCTGCAGCATCACTGGTAAGACTGGTGATCTTACACCTGCAACATCACTGGTAAGACTGGTGATCTTACACCTGCAGCATCACTGGTAAGACTGGTGATCTTACACCTGCAGCATCACTGGTAAGACTGGTGATCTTACACCTGCAGCATCACTGGTAAGACTGGTGATCTTACACCTGCAGCATCACTGGTAAGACTGGTGATCTTACACCTGCAACATCACTGGTAAGACTGGTGATCTTACACCTGCAGCATCACTGGTAAGACTGGTGATCTTACACCTGCAGCATCACTGGTAAGACTGGTGATCTTACACCTGCAGCATCACTGGTAAGACTGGTGATCTTACACCTGCAGCATCACTGGTAAGACTGGTGATCTTACACCTGCAGCATCACTGGTAAGACTGGTGATCTTACACCTGTAAGATCACTGGTAAGACTGGTGATCTTACACCTGTAAGATCACTGGTAAGACTGGTGATCTTACACCTGCAGCATCACTGGTAAGACTGGTGATCTTACACCTGTAAGATCCCTGGTAAGACTGGTGATCTTACACCTGTAAGATCACTGGTAAGACTGGTGATCTTACACCTGTAAGATCACTGGTAAGACTGGTGATCTTACACCTGTAAGATCACTGGTAAGACTGGTGATCTTACACCTGTAAGATCACTGGTAAGACTGGTGATCTTACACCTGTAAGATCCCTGGTAAGACTAATGATCTTACACCTGTAAGATCACTGGTAAGACTGGTGATCTTACACCTGTAAGATCCCTGGTAAGACTGGTGATCTTACACCTGTAAGATCACTGGTAAGACTGGTGATCTTACACCTGTAAGGTCACTGGTAAGACTGGTGATCTTACACCTGCAGCATCACTGGTAAGACTGGTGATCTTACACCTGTAAGATCACTGGTAAGACTGGTGATCTTACACCTGCAACATCACTGGTAAGACTGGTGATCTTACACCTGTAAGATCACTGGTAAGACTGGTGATCTTACACCTGTAACATCACTGGTAAGACTGGTGATCTTACACCTGCAGCATCACTGGTAAGACTGGTGATCTTACACCTGCAGCATCACTGGTAAGACTGGTGATCTTACACCTGCAGCATCACTGGTAAGACTGGTGATCTTACACCTGCAGCATCACTGGTAAGACTGGTGATCTTACACCTGCAGCATCACTGGTAAGACTGGTGATCTTACACCTGCACATCACTGGTAAGACTGTGATCTTACACGCAGCATCACTGGTAAGACTGGTGATCTTACACCTGCACATCACTGGTAAGACTGGTGATCTTACACCTGAAAGCATCACTGGTAAGACTGGTGATCTTACACCTGCAGCATCACTGGTAAGACTGGTGATCTTACACCTGTAAGATCACTGGTAAGACTGGTGATCTTACACCTGTAAGATCACTGGTAAGACTGGTGATCTTACACCTGCAACATCACTGGTAAGACTGGTGATCTTACACCTGCAACATCACTGGTAAGACTGATCTCACACCTGTAACATCACTGGTAAGACTGGTGATCTTACACCTGTAAGATCACTGGTAAGACTGGTGATCTTACACCTGTAAGATCACTGGTAAGACTGGTGATCTTACACCTGTAAGATCACTGGTAAGACTGGTGATCTTACACCTGTAAGATCCCTGGTAAGACTGGTGATCTTACACCTGTAAGATCACTGGTAAGACTGGTGATCTTACACCTGTAGATCCCTGGTAAGACTGGTGATCTTACACCTGCAGCATCACTGGTAAGACTGGTGATCTTACACCTGAAAGATCCTGGTAAGACTGGTGATCTTACACCTGCAGCATCACTGGTAAGACTGGTGATCTTACACCTGCAGCATCACTGGTAAGACTGGTGATCTTACACCTGTAACATCACTGGTAAGACTGGTGATCTTACACCTGTAAGATCACTGGTAAGACTGGTGATCTTACACCTGTAAGATCACTGGTAAGACTGGTGATCTTACACCTGTAAGATCCCTGGTAAGAACTGTGTCACCTGTAAGATCACGTAAGACGCTCGACTCATCCTGTAACCTGTACATGTCAGACCGCACGTTCACCACTACCCTGCACCTCTCACCCATCCCCGCACCTCCCACCCATCCCCTGCACCTCCCCACCCATCCCCTGCACCTCCCCCCCATCCCCTGCACCTCCCCACCCATCCCCTGCACCTCCCCACCTATCCCCTGCACCTCCCCACCCATCCCCGCACCTCCCCACCCATCCCCTGCACCTCCCCACCCATCCCCTGCACCTCCCCACCCATCCCCTGCACCTCCCCACCCATCCCTGCACCTCCCACCCATCCCCTGCACCTCCCCACCCATCCCCTGCACCTCCCCACCCATCCTGCACCTCCCCACCCATCCCTGCACCTCCCACCCATCCCCTGCACCTCCCCACCCATCCCTGCACCTCCCCACCCATCCCCTGCACCTCCCCACCCATCCCCTGCACCTCCCCACCCATCCCCTGCACCTCCCCACCCATCCCTGCACCTCCCCACCCATCCCCTGCACCTCCCCACCCATCCCTGCACCTCCCCACCCATCCCTGCACCTCCCCACCCATCCCTGCCCCCTCCCCACCCATCCTGCACCTCCCCACCCATCCCCGCACCTCCTCACCCATCCCCGCACCTCCTCACCCATCCCTACTATCCTCCACCATGTCTTTCTCCCTCCCCACTATTCCTCTTCTTGTTCCTCCTCCAACATCAACATTCCTAACACAAAATCATCAACTATGTTGCTACTAACATTCATTACCTCTGACCATCAATCACCTGAAGTCCCTTGTACAGTACTCCCTTGAACGCAGGCGAGACAGATACACCATAATCTTCACCTGGAAACCTTGAATTGGGAACCCTGAAGTCCCTTGAAAAGTAGTCCCTGGAACATAGACGAGAAAGATACACCATAATATACAATTGGAAAACTTAAATTGGGAACACTGAAGTCCCTTGTACAGTACTCCCTGGAAGGCAGGCGAGACAGATACATCATAATCTACACCTGGAAAACTAGAATTGGGACCACTGAAGTCCCTTGTACAGCAGTCCCTGAAACGTAGGCGAAAAAGATACATCATAATCTACACTTGAAAGAGAACCACTGAAGTCCCTTGTACAGTACTCCCTGGAACGCAGGAGAGAAAGATACATAATCTACACCTGGAAAACACTAGGGGGATTGCTCCCAAATCTACACAGGGAAATGACTCCCTACGAAAGCAAAAATCAGGGATACCATGAGTACACTAAAAGATAACTCAATGAGTGTAAAGAGACCAAGACTCTTCATCCGCAAAGTCTTTGCCAAGTCCAGACGCCTCCTCAATGGAGGCCTTCCTTCACTCAGTTAAAGAATTGAAGGAAGAGTGAGACAGAGGGAGACTGTAAACAAAGTAGAAAGGGAGGAGAAAGAAGGAAATAAGAATGAAGAAAAAAGGGAGGAGGGATAGCACTCAGGGAAGGAACAGAGGAAATGAAGGAATGAATGAAGCAGTGAAGGGAGAAAGGAAGATAGTGAAGGAATGAATGAAGCAGTGAAGGGAGAAAGGAAGATAGTGAAGGAATGAATAAAGGGGGAAAGAAAGTGAAGGAATGAAGGAAGCAAAGGGAAGTGAAGGAATGAAGCATCCAAAAAGAAAGAAATGGAAGTGAAGGAAGGAATGAATGAAACAGCCAAAAAACGAAATGGAGTGAAGGAATGAATGACGAAGACAAGAAAGAAGAAAAAGAGGTGAAATAAATATAGCAGCCAAGAAAGAAGGAATGAAAGAAGCAAGGAATGAAGTAAAGTAAGAAGGAATGAATGAAAGGAAGGAAGCAAAGCAATAAGGAAAGCAATGAAGGAAATGAAGGCAAAAAGGAAAGAAATGAAGGAAAGAAGGGAGTGAGTGTAAGAATGACAGATGGTAACTGATGGCCAGTCTTTTTCCCACTTTTTCCTGTCTCTGCCCTCTCTGCCCTCTCTGCCCTCTCACAGGGACAGGAAGTGAGAGAAAGCAGGAGGAAAAGTAATGAGGACACAGGTACCACTTAAAGACAAGAGGACACAGGTACCTCTTGAAGACAAGAGGACACAGGTACCTCTTGAAGACAAGAGGACACAGGTACCTCTTAAAGACAAGAGGATACAGATACATCTTGAAGACAAGCGGACACAGGTACCTCTTGAAGACAAGAGGACACAGGTACCTCTTGAAGACAAGAGGACACAGGTACCTCTTGAAGACAAGAGGACACAGGTACTTTTTGAAGACAAGAGTACATAGGTACCTCTTAAAGACAAGAGGACACAGGTACCTCTTAAAGACAAGAGGACACAGGTACCTCTTGAAGACAACAGGACACAGGTACCTCTTAAAGACAAGAGGACACAGGTACCTCTTGAAGACAAGAGGACATAGGCAGCGCTTGAAGACAAGATTACAAAGGTGGTAGACGGAGGCGCCTCTTGAAGACAAGAAGACAAAGGTGTTAGACACAGCATGACTTTGGACTAGCATTTGTGGCAACAATGAACAAGACAAAATATCTGTGGAAATATCGTGATGTGGGAACACAGCCAGGAGCCAGGACTCGACCCAAGCAAACATAAATCGGTGAGTACGTGAACTACTACCACCAACACCAATAAAATATCACCACCACTAACACCACCACCAATAATACCACCATTAACACCAGCACCAGGATCACCATCACTAGCACCACCGCTAACACCAGCACCACCGCCACCACTAACATCACCACCACCAATAATACCACCATTAACACCAGCACCAGGATCACCATCACTAACGCCACCGCTAACACCAGCACCACCGCCACCACCACCACTAACATCACCACCACCAATAATCCAATAATACCACCATTAACACCAGCACCACTAGCACCACCGCCATTACCACCACTAACACCACCACCAGGACCACCACTAACACCACCACCAGGACCACCACTAACACCACCACCAGGACCACCACTAACACAAGCACCACCACCACTAACACCAGCACCACCACCAATAATACCACCATTAACACCAGCACCAGGATCACCATCACTAGCACCACCGCCACCACTAACACCAGCACCACTACCACCACCACCACTAACACCAGCACCACCACTAATACCACCACCACCACTAACACCAGCACAATCACTACTAACACCAGCACCAGGACCACCAATAACGCCAGCACTAACACCAGCACCAGGACCACCACCACTAACACCAGCACCAGGACCACCACGACTAACACCAGCACCACCACGACTAACACCAGCACCACCACGACTAACACCAGCACCACCACTAACACCAGCACCACCACGACTAACACCACCACCAGCACCACCGCCAACACTAATACCAGCACCACTAACACTAGCACCACTACCACTAACACCACCACCACCACTAACACCAGCACCACCACGACTAAGACCACCACCAGCACCACAATCACAAACACCACCACCACTAACACCACTACCAGGATCTACGACCACTGGTAACACAACATTCTGCCAACACTATTAAAGGCAGTAATAACTTCTACGAAGAAAACATTGGTATCATTTATTGTTAGTAAGGTCAGAGTCTGGTTCCCAGTACCACCCAGTACCAAGTGATGGCAGGGGCAGGGACGAGGGGAGAAGGGAAGAGAGGGGGAGGGGAGAGAGGGAAAGGAAAGGAGGAGGGGGATAAGGATATGGCAAAACTTAATTGTAATGGGACCAAGGCTCTTCAAAACCCTCGTTTCATACTTAAGGGGAATTATCAACAGACTCCAAGCTGTCTTCAAGAGATTCTGGTAAATTCTTAAGTTGTTGATCAGTCGGGCTGTTGTGCATACTTCGGACTCCATGCTCTGGTAGCACCAACAGTCACGTTGATCAGTGTATGGGTTAACCCCCGAAAATATAAGTATAAAATATTAAAAGGCAGAGCAGGGAGCCGAAACTCGACCCCCCCCCACACCAGTGGGTGTGCACAATCACCAGAGTGGTCAGACAGTACAAGTCAATATTATGAGTGAGTAATGTGTACACCCACCCGCCACGCCCACGACTTACCTGCCACGCCCATAACACCCTGAGTGACATAGCTGTCACGTCCACGGCACCCAGTCACGCCCACAACTACTGAAGTCTCCAAAGCACACTGTGGGTGTTCCCACAATGTAACTATCATATAGAATAGTGTAGCAACACACTGTGGGTGTTCCCACAATGTAACTATTATATAGAATAGTGTAGCAACACACTGTGGGTGTTCCCACAATGTAACTATCATATAGAATAGTGTAGCAACACACTGTGGGTGTTCCCACAATGTAACTATCATATAGAATAGTGTAGCAGGACACTGTGGGTGTTCCCACAATGTAACTATCACATAGAATAGTGTAGCAACACACTGTGGGTGTTCCCACAATGTAACTATCATATAGAATAGTGTAGCAACACACTGTGGGTGTTCCCACAATGTAACTATCATATAGAATAGTGTAGCAACACACTGTGGGTGTTCCCACAATGTAACTATCATATAGAATAGTGTAGCAGCACACTGTGGGTGTTCCCACAATGTAACTATCATATAGAATAGTGTAGCAGGACACTGTGGGTGTTCCCACAATGTAACTATCACATAGAATAGTGTAGCAACACACTGTGGGTGTTCCCACAATGTAACTATCATATAGAATAATGTAGCAGCACACTGTGGGTGTTCCCACAATGTAACTATCATATAGAATAGTGTAGCAGCACACTGGGTGTTCCCACAATGTAACTATCATATAGAATAGTGTAGCAGCACACTGTGGGTGTTCCCACAATGTAACTATCATAGAATAGTGAAGCAGCACACTGTGGGTGTTCCCACAATGTAACTATCATAGAATAGTGTAGCAACACACTGTGGGTGTTCCCACAATGTAACTATCATATACAATAGTGTAGCAGCACACTGTGGGTGTTCCCACAATGTAACTATCATATACAATAGTGTAGCAGCACACTGTGGGTGTTCCCACAATGTAAATATCATATAGAATAGTGTAGCAACATACTATGGGTGTTCCCATAATGTAACTATCATATAGAATAGTGTAGCAACACACTATGGGTGTTCCCACAATGTAACTATTATATAGAATAGTATAGCAACACACTATGGGTGTTCCCACAATGTAACTATCATATAGAATAGTGTAGCAGCACACTGTGGGTGTTCCCACAATGTAACTATCATATAGAATAGTGTAGCAACACACTATGGGTGTTCCCACAATGTAACTATCATATAGAATAGTGTAGCAACACACTGTGGGTGTTCCCACAATGTAACTATCATATAGAATAGTGTAATAACACACTATGGGTGTTCCCACAATGTAACTATCATATAGAATAGTGTAGCAACACACTGTGGGTGTTCCCACAATGTAACTATCATATAGAATAGTGTAGCAGCACACTGTGGGTGTTCCCACAATGTAACTATCATATAGAATAGTGTAGCAACACACTGTGGGTGTTCCCACAATGTAACTATCATATAGAATAGTGTAATAACACACTATGGGTGTTCCCACAATGTAACTATCATATAGAATAGTGTAGCAACACACTGTGGGTGTTCCCACAATGTAACTATCATATAGAATAGTGTAGCAGCACACTGTGGGTGTTCCCACAATGTAACTATCATATAGAATAGTGTAGCAACACACTGCTGGTGTTCCCACAATGTAACTATCATATAGAATAGTGTAGCAACACACTGTGGGTGTTCCCACAATGTAACTATTATATAGAATAGTGTAGTAACACACTATGGGTGTTCCCACAATGTAACTATCATATAGAATAGTGTAGCAACACACTGTGGGTGTTCCCACAATGTAACTATCATATAGAATAGTGTAGCAACACACTGTGGGTGTTCCCACAATGTAACTATCATATAGAATAGTGTAGCAGCACACTGTGGGTGTTCCCACAATATAACTATCATATAGAATAGTGTAGCAACACACTGTGGGTGTTCCCAAAATGTAACTATCATATACAATAGTGTAGCAGCACACTGTGGGTGTTCCCACAATGTAACTATCATATACAATAGTGTAGCAGCACACTGTGGGTGTTCCCACAATGTAAATATCATATAGAATAGTGTAGCAACATACTATGGGTGTTCCCATAATGTAACTATCATATAGAATAGTGTAGCAACACACTATGGGTGTTCCCACAATGTAACTATTATATAGAATAGTATAGCAACACACTATGGGTGTTCCCACAATGTAACTATCATATAGAATAGTGTAGCAGCACACTGTGGGTGTTCCCACAATGTAACTATCATATAGAATAGTGTAGCAACACACTATGGGTGTTCCCACAATGTAACTATCATATAGAATAGTGTAGCAACACACTGTGGGTGTTCCCACAATGTAACTATCATATAGAATAGTGTAATAACACACTATGGGTGTTCCCACAATGTAACTATCATATAGAATAGTGTAGCAACACACTGTGGGTGTTCCCACAATGTAACTATCATATAGAATAGTGTAGCAGCACACTGTGGGTGTTCCCACAATGTAACTATCATATAGAATAGTGTAGCAACACACTGTGGGTGTTCCCACAATGTAACTATCATATAGAATAGTGTAATAACACACTATGGGTGTTCCCACAATGTAACTATCATATAGAATAGTGTAGCAACACACTGTGGTGTTCCCACAATGTAACTATCATATAGAATAGTGTAGCAGCACACTGTGGGTGTTCCCACAATGTAACTATCATATAGAATAGTGTAGCAACACACTGCTGGTGTTCCCACAATGTAACTATCATATAGAATAGTGTAGCAACACACTGTGGGTGTTCCCACAATGTAACTATTATATAGAATAGTGTAGTAACACACTATGGGTGTTCCCACAATGTAACTATCATATAGAATAGTGTAGCAACACACTGTGGGTGTTCCCACAATGTAACTATCATATAGAATAGTGTAGCAACACACTGTGGGTGTTCCCACAATGTAACTATCATATAGAATAGTGTAGCAGCACACTGTGGGTGTTCCCACAATATAACTATCATATAGAATAGTGTAGCAACACACTGTGGGTGTTCCCACAATGTAATTATCATATAGAATAGTGTAGCAACACACTGTGGGTGTTCCCACAATGTAACTATCATATAGAATAGTGTAGCAGCACACTGTGGGTGTTCCCACAATGTAACTATCATATAGAATAGTGTAGCAACACACTGTGGGTGTTCCCACAATGTAACTATCATATAGAATAGTGTAGCAACACATTGTGCACAATAAACTAACCACTTCGACGGTTCAATGTAATCCAAACCCTCGTTGAAGGTCTTCGTAATGGGAGTCACACAGATAATCCAATCCTTCCTACAGATATACACTGAGATCCCATGACTTGTGTCGACTCCAGTTATTATAATCATGGGGGAGGGAGCGCTAAACCCGTAGAGATTATACAGCTCCTGTAGGATGGGGGGATGGAATGTACTCAGTCTCAATTCAAGAGCCCCTGACCTACCTTGAGGGGGTCCGTTGAGTCCAGTTCCTTCACTATACAACAAGACTTTCACCCATGTTGTGTGACTCTTGATCTGTACTGCTCCGTGTCCCCCTGACAGTATTTCTTGTTTCTCTGTGTATTCCTCTCTTAGTTCACAACTGAGGTGGATGTATATACCTCTCTTAGTTCACAACTGAGGTGGATGTATATACCTCTCTTAGTTCACAACTGAGGTGGATGTATATACCTCTCTTAGTTCACAACTGAGGTGGATGTATATACCTCTCTTAGTTCACAACTGAGGTGGATGTATATACCTCTCTTAGTTCACAACTGAGGTGGATGTATATACCTCTCTTAGTTCACAACTGAGGTGGATGTATATACCTCTCTTAGTTCACAACTGAGGTGGATGTATATACCTCTCTTAGTTCACAACTGAGGTGGATGTATATACCTCTCTTAGTTCACAACTGAGGTGGATGTATATACCTCTCTTAGTTCACAACTGAGGTGGATGTATATACCTCTCTTAGTTCACAACTGAGGTGGATGTATATACCTCTCTTAGTTCACAACTGAGGTGGATGTATATACCTCTCTTAGTTCACAACTGAGGTGGATGTATATACCTCTCTTAGTTCACAACTGAGGTGGATGTATATACCTCTCTTAGTTCACAACTGAGGTGGATGTATATACCTCTCTTAGTTCACAACTGAGGTGGATGTATATACCTCTCTTAGTTCACAACTGAGGTGGATGTATATACCTCTCTTAGTTCACAACTGAGGTGGATATATATACCTCTCTTAGTTCACAACTGAGGTGGATGTATATACCTCTCTTAGTTCACAACTGAGGTGGATGTATATACCTCTCTTAGTTCACAACTGAGGTGGATGTATATACCTCTCTTAGTTCACAACTGAGGTGGATGTATATACCTCTCTTAGTTCACAACTGAGGTGGATGTATATACCTCTTTAGTTCACAACTGAGGTGGATGTATATACCTCTCTTAGTTCACAACTGAGGTGGATGTATATACCTCTCTTAGTTCACAACTGAGGTGGATGTATATACCTCCCTGAGTTTCCAGCTGAGTTGCTGCACTCCATCGCATACAGTGTTCCTTCCCCAGTTATACTTTATATTTACACTTCCTCCCGTTATAACTTATATTTACAGTTCCTCTCCAGTTATAACTTATATTTACAGTTCTTCCCCAGTTATACCTTCTATTTACACTTCCTCCAGTTATAACTTATATTTACACTTCCTCCCCAGTTATAACTTGTATTTACACTTCCTCCCCAGTTATAACTTATATTTACACTTCCTCCCCAGTTATAACTTATATTTACACTTCCTCCCCCAGTTATACCTTATATTTACACTTCCTCCCCCAGTTATACCTTATATTTACAGTTCCTCCCCAGTTATACCTTCTATTTACACTTCCTCCAGTTATAACTTATATTTACAGTTCCTCCTTAGTTATAACTTATATTTACACTTCCTCCCCCAGTTATACCTTATATTTACACTTCCTCCCCCAGTTATACCTTATATTTACACTTCCTCCCCCAGTTATAACTTATATTTACACTTCCTCCCCAGTTATACCATATATTTACACTTCCTCCCCCAGTTATACCTTATATATACACTTCCTCCCCCAGTTATACCTTATATTTACACTTCCTCCCCCAGTTATAACTTATATTTACACTTCCTCCCCCAGTTATACCTTATATTTACACTTCCTCCCCCAGTTATACCTTATATTTACAGTTCCTCCCCAGTTATACCTTATATTTACACTTCCTCCCCCAGTTATACCTTAAATAATTCTAAGAATTATATTCCCCACAGCGCCGTTCTCTGTGATTCTTCTCTAGCTCCATGCTTTATTGGTTGCCTTCTGGTAAACCTCTTTTCTTGTCTTCCTTGCTTCCTATTTCATCTGTGATATTTTCTGCTGCATTTCGGTTCTCCCTGTGGTGCTGGTTCTCCCTGTGGTGCTGGTTCTCCCTGTGGTGCTGGTTCTCCCTGTGGTGCTGGTTCTCCCTGTGGTGCTGGTTCTCCCTGTGGTGCTGGTTCTCCCTGTGGTGCTGGTTCTCCCTGTGGTGCTGGTTCTCCCTGTGGTACTGGTTCTCCCTGTGGTGCTGGTTCTACCTGTGGTACTGGTTCTCCCTGTGGTACTGGTTCTCCTTGTGGTGCTGGTTCTCCGTGGTACTGGTTCTCTCTGTGGTGCTGGTTCTCCCTGTGGTGCTGGTTCTCCCTGTGGTGCTGGTTCTCCCTGTGGTGCTGGTTCTTCCTGTGGTACTGGTTCTCCCTGTGGTGCTGGTTCTCCCTGTGGTGCTGGTTCTCCCTGTGGTGCTGGTTCTCCCTGTGGTACTGGTTCTCCCTGTGGTGCTGGTTCTCTCTGTGGTGCTGGTTCTCCCTGTGGTACTGGTTCTCCCTGTGGTACTGGTTCTCCCTGTGGTGCTGGTTCTCTCTGTGGTGCTGGTTCTCTCTGTGGTGCTGGTTCTACCTGTGGTACTGGTTCTCCCTGTGGTACTTGTTCTCCCTGTGGTGCTGGTTCTCTCTGTGGTGCTGGTTCTACCTGTGGTACTGGTTCTCCCTGTGGTACTGGTTCTCCCTGTGGTACTGGTTCTCCGTGGTGCTGGTTCTCTCTGTGGTGCTGGTTCTCCCTGTGGTACTGGTTCTCCCTGTGGTACTGGTTCTCTCTGTGGTGCTGGTTCTCCCTGTGGTACTGGTTCTCCCTGTGGTGCTGGTTCTCTCTGTGGTGCTGGTTCTACCTGTGGTGCTGGTTCTCCTGTGGTGCTGGTTCTCCTGTGGTACTGGTTCTCCCTGTGGTGCTGGTTCTCTCTGTGGTGCTGGTTCTCCCTGTGGTACTGGTTCTCCCTGTGGTGCTGGTTCTCTCTGTGGTGCTGGTTCTACCTGTGGTGCTGGTTCTACCTGTGGTGCTGGTTCTCCCTGTGGTACTGGTTCTCCCTGTGGTACTGGTTCTCCCTGTGGTGCTGGTTCTCTCTGTGGTGCTGGTTCTACCTGTGGTACTGGTTCTCCCTGTGGTACTGGTTCTCCTTGTGGTGCTGGTTCTCCGTGGTACTGGTTCTCTCTGTGGTGCTGGTTCTCCCTGTGGTACTGGTTCTCCGTGGTACTGGTTCTCTCTGTGGTGCTGGTTCTCTCTGTGGTGCTCACTAAAACCACATGTCTTCTCATGTCTGGAATAAATCTTTGGCCCCACGACATGTCATGTCTAATATGAACCAAAGAAACAACTTTCATGTCTTGTCTTTTCATACCATCTTAGAATATCTTCACCATCCTTACCATCTCCTACTTAATCAACAGCCTGATTGATCAGACCATCAACCAGGAGCACCTGAGGGGAAAAAGGGAGGTGTTGAGGGGAGAAAGGGAGGTCTTGAGGGGAAAAAGGGAGCACCGAGGGGGAAAAAATGAGCTCTTGAGGGAAAGGGAGTACCTGAGGGGAAAAAGGAGCACCGAGAGAAAGAGAGAGCCCTGGAGGGGAAGGGGAGCACCGAGGGGAAAAACGGAGGCCTTGAGGGGAAGGGAGCATGTGAGGGGGGAAAGTAGCACTTGACGTGACACTTACACTATAAAATAGCGTGCTGGTAATAGCACTGTAATGAAGGGATCAACGACAGTGCCAGTTTGGCAAGAAAAATAATTTTCTTGTATATTATCGGTAGCAGAATGTGTGTGTGTGTGTGTGTGTGTGTGTGTACTCACCTAGTTGTATTTACAGGAGTCGAGTCACAGCCTCTCGCTCCACCTCCAACACTACACTCGTCAGCAACACTGTTGATGGTTACAGGGATGATCGCCCCCACGGCCCGGTCTCAGACCAGGCCTCCTAAATTACAAATGACTCATTATCAATAACACAAGAGTGCAAAACGTTTAACAAGCTTCTGTTTCTAACTTCAGTGTTTCTAACTTATATGAGAGGAAGGCAGTACCTCCCTGGATGGTTGCTGTCTAACTGAATGATATTGCTGCTGCTGTTCCTGATATTGCTGCTGCTGTGGTTGCTGCTACTGATCCTGCCGCTGCTACTGCTGTTGCTACTGTTGTTGCTACTGTTACTATTCCTGCTACTGTTACTGTTCCAGCTGGTACTGTTGTTGCTACTGCTGTTGCTGCTGTTTTTGTTGCTGCTACTGCTGATGATCTTGCTGCTGCTACTGCTGTTTCTGCTGTTCCTGCTGCTACTACTGCCGTTCCTTCTACTGCTGCTGCTACTACTACTGTTTCTGCTGCTGATGTTCCTGCTGCTACTATTGCTGTTCCTGCTGCTACTATGCTATTTCTGCTGCTGCTGTTCCTGCTGCTACTACTGCTGTTTCTTTTACTGCTGCTGCTACTACTGCTGTTCCTTTTACTGCTGCTGCTACTACTGTTGTTCCTGCTGCTGTTATGCTGTTTCTGCTGCTGCTACTACTGCTGTTCCTGCTGCTACTACTGCTGTTTCTGCTGCTGCTGTTCCTGCTGCTACTACTGCTGTTTCTGCTGCTGCTGTTCCTGCTGCTACTACTGCTGTTCCTTTTACTGCTGCTGTTCCTGCTGCTGCTATGCTGTTTCTGCTGCTGATACTACTGCTGTTCCTGCTGCTACTACTGCTGTTTCTGCTGCTGCTGTTCCTGCTGCTACTACTGCTGTTTCTGCTGCTGCTGTTCCTGCTGCTACTACTGCTGTTCCTTTTACTGCTGCTGTTCCTGCTGCTGCTATGCTGTTCCTGCTGCTGCTACTGCTGTGAGAGCCAGGAGTGGGTGTACAGCCTGGTGGCACTAATACCCGGCCTCGCAGCAAGACTGCTCTCTATAACACGTCCCCCTTATAATGACTTAATACATGCCGGCTGTTGGGAACACCACCACCAATAACAGCCAACACAGACGACTGATAACCCCTCCATGATAACCCACTCAGCCTCGATAACCCGTCAAGGGGAAAAACAAATGACTAACGTCTTGATTGCACTCATGGGCGAGCGCTAAACCCGTTGGAATCAAGGTCTCTCTGGGAATAAACAGCAAATGTCTGCAGGAGAGACTAAAAAAAATATGATAACTAGGATAACAGGATGGGAAACCTTGATAACTATGATAACAGGATGGAAAACCTTGATAACTATGTGATTCCTGCTACGTATCGTAAGATAACAGCTGTTGTATCGTAAGATAACAGCTGTTGTATTCTAGAATAATAGCTGTTGTATCGTAGGATAACAGCTGTTGTATCGTAAGATAACAGCTGTTGTATTCTAGAATAATAGCTGTTGTATCGTAGGATAACAGCTGTTGTATCGTAAGATAACAGCTGTTGTATTCTAGGATAACAGCTGTTGTATTCTAGGATAACAGCTGTTGTATTGTAAGATAACAGCTGTTGTATTCTAGGATAACAGCTGTTGTATTCTAGGATAACAGCTGTTGTATTCTAGGATAACAGCTGTTGTATCGTAGGATAACAGCTGTTGTATTCTAGAATAATAGCTGTTGTATCGTAAGATAACAGCTGTTGTATTCTAGAATAACAGCTGTTGTATCGTAGGATAACAGCTGTTGTATCGTAAGATAACAGCTGTTGTATTCTAGGATAACAGCTGTTGTATTGTAAGATAACAGCTGTTGTATTCTAGGATAACAGCTGTTGTATTCTAGGATAACAGCTGTTGTATTCTAGGATAACAGCTGTTGTATCGCAAGATAACAGCTGTTGTATCGTAGGATAACAGCTGTTGTATCGCAAGATAACATCTGTTGTATCGAGGTCAATGTTATGTGGCAAGATGACTCACTCACGCCACATGAAATATGAGCCAGACAGACAGCCAGCCAGACAGCAACATAGACAGCCAGCCAGCCAGCCAGACAGCAACATAGACAGCCAGCCAGCCAGTGAGCGAGCAAGCCAGCAGTTGGTAGTTAGCCAGAAAGCCAATCAACTACTTAGCCAACCAGCCAATCAACTAGCCAGCCAGTCAACTAGCCAGCCATCCAACCAGGCATCCATCCAGCCAACCAGCCAGCCAGCCAGCCATCCAGCCAGCCAGCCACATCTTAGCAAGCCAGCGTAGCAGCACTAATATAAGCCAACCATATGACGCTCCCAATATTGAAAACTCTTACACCTGAACTCAACATTTCAGGACATATTTTTCCCCTTGAAATATATATACGACATTCTCCTGTTTTTTCGCCGCTGCGCCCGTGTCGGCCAGAGACCAATTGCTGGAGAAAACACACTTTCAGAAACCGAACCCGGAATACAACACGATTTTCATTTAGATTCTGCTGGACGCCATCACCAACAGCCTGAGTGGACAGTGATCGTGCCAAGATTAGTGGACAGAGAGTCGAGCCTGCAGAACTTGAGCTAAATGACCCCTCAAGGGTTTATGTCAAGTCAATATATAAAATTAGGCGTACTGATGAGGTGGCATTCAATTTACAGAAAGTTGAACAATGCCTGCGAATGGGAGGTAAATAGATTGGATCCGAGGAAGGGGAGGTAGGCTCCAATTCCTAAGATGAAGACCCTTCCTCCGGCATCAAAGATGACCCATAATCATGCCGTTTAATATGACATAGTCCCACTGTACAAAGGTGGCACTAAAACAGTGGCATAACACTATAGACTGATAGCACTGACGTCCCATATTATCAGAATCTCTGAGTGAGTTTTAAGAAACAAGATTGTTAGACACATGGAATCATAACAACTGTACAACCCAGGTCAATATGGGTTTACAAAAGGTCACTCCTGCCTCTCACAACTACTGAACCAGTACAACATGGTCTTGGATGGTCACTCCTGCCTCTCACAACTACTGAACCAGTACAACATGGTCTTGGATGGTCACTCCTGCCTCTCACAACTACTGAACCAGTACAACATGGTCTTGGATGGTCACTCCTGCCTCTCACAACTACTGGACCAGTACAACATGGTCTTAGATGGTCACTCCTGCCTCTCACAACTACTAGACCAGTACAACATGGTCTTGGATGGTCACTCCTGCCTCTCACAACTACTGGACCAGTACAACATGGTCTTGGATGGTCACTCCTGCCTCTCACAACTACTGGACCAGTACAACATGGTCTTGGATAGTCACTCCTGCCTCTCACAACTACTGGACCAGTACAACATGGTCTTGGATGGTCACTCATGCCTCTCACAACTACTGGACCAGTACAACATGGTCTTGGATGGTCACTCCTGCCTCTCACAACTACTGGACCAGTACAACATGGTCTTGGATGGTCACTCCTGCCTCTCACAACTACTGGACCAGTACAACATGGTCTTGGATGGTCACTCCTGCCTCTCACAACTACTGGACCAGTACAACATAGTCTTGGATAGTCGCTCCTGCCTCTGACAACTACTGGACCAGTACAACATGGTCTTGGATGGTCACTCCTGCCTCTCACAACTACTGGACCAGTACAACATAGTCTTGGATAGTCGCTCCTGCCTCTGACAACTACTGGACCAGTACAACATGGTCTTGGATGGTCACTCCTGCCTCTCACAACAATGGATCCACTGGAAGACACAAAATATAGATGTAGTGTACACAGACTTTGCAATAGTGTTTAACAAGTGTGATCATGGTGTAATAGCTCACAAATGGCATCATTACACCATAGAATGGAAAGAGTAACAGTAAACAGATTACTGTCAGAGGCTGCCACAGTGAACAGCTCTGTTGCTCAAGCCACAGTGCTCGCCCCAGTTCTTTGACATTCTGGTATTCAACAGAGCACTGTGTTATCCTTTGCAGACGATATTGGAATTTTTATTTAGTGGCGTCCATTGAGGACGCAGCAAATCTCCAAGCTGATATAATACATCCTTTCCAGTGAGCCACAGAAAATCTAATCTTCAAAAGGACGAATTTCAGTTACTTCCTGGAGTCTACCTGGAGGGTATTCCGGGGATCAACGCCCCCCGTGGAAAAATTGAAGAAATTAAATAGGAACGAGTATAAAATAAACTGAAGCCTCTCAATAGAGTGGAAAATTAATGTGAGGGACTTTGGAGTGATAATGTCAGAAGATCTCACCTTCAAGGATCACAACAGTGCTACTGTCACAAAGACAAGGACAATGATAGCCTACATAAATAGAACTTTTAAAACAATAGATGCCAAGCCAGTGATAATATTCTAAGTAATTTGTTCTCTCTAGGCTGGAATATTGATGTATACTAACAGCTACTTTTTAAGGCAGGTGAAATCACAGATCTGGAGAATATTCAGAAAACCTTCACTGCCCATACGAACTCAGTCAAGCACTTATATGACTGGGAACACTTGAGGTCCCTCGAATTGTATTCCCTGGAATGTAGGCGAGAAAGGTACATCATAATTCAGACCTGAAAATTTCTGGAGGTAGTCACAAATTTGAACACTGTAATTACTCCCTATGAAAGCAACAGGCTTGGCAGACGGTGCAAAATACTCTCAATAAAAAAACAGGGATGCCAAGAGTACAGTAAGAGATAATTCAATAAGTGTAAAGGGGCAAAGACTCTTCAACACCCTTCACTCATAAGATAAATTATCAACACATCTCTAGCTGTCTTCAAGAGGGAACCTGGTAAGCTCTTCAAGTTACTGATCAGCCAGGCTGTGGTGCACACACTAGACTGTGTGCGGCCAACACCAACAGCCCGGTTGATCAGGTCATCAACCAAGAGACCTTGTCTGGGACCGGGGCCCTGGAGAAGTGACCCCTGGAACTCTCTACTGGAAAACTATAAGTAAAACTGCTTTTCATTCTCTTAATATATCTTTCTCTTCTTTCTTTCTATGATTCCCTCATTCTTTTTCTCGATGATCCTATTCCTTCATTTTCTTATTTGTTTCTAATTCCTCTTCCTCTTTTTTCCTCCTTGCTCTTGATACAAGAAACTGGAAAAAGTGCAGAGGTTTGCAATGAAACTAGTCCCGGAGATATGAAATATGAGGTATGAGGAGAGACTAAAGTACCAAGACGTGATGACATGAGAGGACAGAGGGACCAGGAATGACATGAGGGGGGAGGGACCAGGGATGACATGAGGGGACAGAGGCAAAAAGGATGACATGAGGGGACAGAGGGACCAGGGATGATATGAGGGGACAGAAAGACCAAGAATAACATGAGAGGACAGAGGGACCAAGGATGACATGAGATGATAATGTTATTTAAGTATTATTTCAGACACAATACCATGACTGGAACAATAACCCCCACACAGGGGAAACATATGACAAGGTTTAGCTTCGACTTGGACCATCAACAAGTCCCACTAACACACGAAGGTAAGGCAGCCCTGCCCTCCTCTCATATATATATATATATATATATATATATATATATATATATATATATATTTTATATATATATAATATAATGTATACTGGTTCCCTTACCGCCGTGTTTTAGTGTGGCTAGTTGATGATCCAAGACGAACCGAAACGTCGTCATAATGTTCTATGTGCGGGTTGTGCAATGTACAAGATACTAGGGGAAACCTATAGGATGTACAAAGACAGGCTGTTCGAGAGGTGAGAAGCAGGTACACAAGGGCACATTGGAATGTTGAAAACACAAATGAGTTTGGAATCCCAGGATGTATGTCTACAGCCTCAGAGTACCTGTGATACACCTGTAACTAGATTTCGGAGTTTTCCAATTCCCGCAACCTGGGCAAGGTTTGTCTGGTGCAAGCGTAGTCAACCAGGCTGCTGCTGTTGGCACATCACTGGCTCATATATCCATCACAGCCTGGTTAATCTGGCGCCCGTCAAAGGTACTGGTCCAGTTTCCTTTTGAAGACTTCTACACTTGTTCCAGCAGTGTTTCTGATATCTTCTGGTAATAAAATTGAATAGTCTGGGCCCACGAATGTTGATATAATGTTCTCTTATTGCGTCGACGGCTCCCATACTTTTCACTTAGTTTATTTTACATTTCCTCCCATATTTCTCATTCCAGTGTACTGCACAAGTTTGAATCCAGGGCCTTAAGTATCTTCCACGTATATATTAACAAGTATTTCTAACTCCTCCATTCCAGGGAGTACATATTTATAATTTTTAAGCATTCCCAGATGTTAACATGCTTTATTGGCACTATGTCGGCTATAAATTATCTTTATCTGTCCCATTTCTGGCGGCACTCGTGCCTTGAATGGACTCGTCAACACTGAACAGTATTCCAGTCGAAAGAGCACAGACAAGTAATAAGAACATCACCAAGGACAATATTTATCTTGTTTTGAAATTTCTCATTATCCACCCTGATACTCGTCTGGCTTTTCTAACATTTGCTTTATTGTATTCTCTAAAATGCTGGACAGTTGACATCATTACACCCAGGTCCTCCACATGTTGTCTACTTTCTATCTGGTAGTCATCCTGTATTCTGTATACAATGTTCCTTTTGAGTTCGTCATTTTCTCCATATGTGAACGTCTTCAACTGGTCACTCTTAAATATTATGTTATTCTCCACTACCCACTGCAAGACCTTGCTTATATCCTCTTGTATTTTATCGTGGGTCTTCTACCGACATGACTTGAATGATTACTTTGGTATCGTTCGTCAATGATGATACAAAACTGAGATGAGTGTTATCTTTGATCTCAATGAGCATAACAAACAGCAGCGGCGCCATGACAGTGCCTTGGGGTACTCAACAATTTTTGTTTTCTTTACTTTTACTCTGTCTTAATTTACCAGAAAATTGAATATCCAGTTCCCATTATACCAAGTGGCCTCATTTTATGCGCTAACACTCTATGCTTCTGCAACGTCCGTGTAAACATCTGTATTTTGATTCCCTTCCAACGCCCCCATAACCATGTTTAATAGTTCAGCAGCTGTGATCTTCCTGTTGTAAACCCAGGTTGACCTGGCTTGTGCACCTCATACTGGATCTTCCTGTTGTAAACCCAGGTTGACCTGGCTTGTGCACCTCATACTGGATCTTCCTGTTGTAAACCCAGGTTGACCTGGCTTGTGCACCTCATACTGGATCTTCCTGTTGTAAACCCAGGTTGACCTGGCTTGTGCACCTCATACTGGATCTTCCTGTTGTAAACCCAGGTTGACCTGGCTTGTGCACCTTATATTTTTCCTTACAAAAATGGAATTTGACGTCTCATCACCATTTCAAAGACTCTGATGATGTGTGATGTTAATTATACTGCTCTCATTTGTTTGTTTTTTTGCCAATGCTCTACTGCCTTGTTTTCAGTTTCCTGGTGGTCAGAAGTGTTATGACTTACATAAAGAAGTTACGAGGCAGGATTTATACACAGCTTTAAGAACAGGTATAACAGGGCTCACAAAGCCAGAGTGTGAACGTAGTAACAGCCAGCCTAACATGCAGGACCAGGAACCAAGGCTCGACCTCAGCAACCACAAAAAAATAAGGTGAATACACACCATAAAATTAAGAGGCGGGGCTAGGAGCAATGACTCAACCCCCAGCAAACACAAGAGGGTAAACACAGAGGAACACACCTACGACAAAGAGAGCAAGTTTCACTGCTCTCCCACTTAATCCTGTGTGTTTAGGTTACTGATGACCTCCATAATGGCCTTGTATATTCCACTATTTCTGGCCTGCTCCATAGTGCTCCACGATTTTTATAACGCGCTTTGAGATTTTATCTGGGCAGATATATGCACACGCGAGCCAGCGCGTGTGTACAAGTATTTGTGTTTGCAAGGGTCAAGTCATAGTTCCTGGCCCCGCCTCTTAACTGTGTGTGTGTGTGTGTGTGTGTGTGTGTGTGTGTGTGTGTGTGTGTGTGTGTGTGTGTGTGTATGTGTGTTTAGTAAAAGTAGTGAAGAACAGTGAAAGTTCTGTGTACGTTTTCCAGCTCAGTAATCTGGTGTGTCTTGAAGGTGGTGGTCAGTATACAACAGTATTCCAGCCTGGAGAGAACAAGTGACTTGAAGAGTATCATCACTGACTCAACATATCTTGTCTTGAAAGTTCTAGTTATCCAGTCTATCATTTTCCTTGTGGTAGCAATAACAACATTGTTGTGATCCTTGAATGTGAGATCTTCCTACATCATTACTCCTAAGTCTCGCACATGGTGCTTTCACTCTATTGAATAATTAGAGTTTGTCTTGTACTCTGTTACAGTCTTTATTTCCTCCATTCTTCCATAGCAGAGCAAGTGAAACTTGTCCTTGTTAAACATCATATTGTTGTCTGAGGTCCACTGGAAGACTTGATTTATATCCGCCTGAAGATTCACTGTGTCTTCGAGGGACGACACTCTCATAGAGATTCTGGTGTCATCAACAAAGAATGTTACACTGCTATGATTTATGTCCTTGTTAATGTTGGATATAAGAATGAGAAACACAAGTGGGGCGAGTACTGTGCCTTGAACAGAAGTGGGGCGAGTACTGTGCCTTGAGGAACAGAAGTGGGGCGAGTACTGTGCCATGAGGAACAGAAGTGGGGCGAGTACTGTGCCTTGAGGAACAGAAGTGGGACGAGTAGTGTGCCTTGAGGAACAGAACTTTTCACTGTGTCAGCCTCTGACTTCACTCTGTTTACTACTACTCTCTGGCTTCTATTTATTAAGAAGTTAAATAACCATCTAATTACTTTTTTCTAGTTATTTTACCTGCACGTAATTCGTCCACAATCACACCATGGTTACACTCGTCGATAGTTTTTGCCAAACCAGTAAACATTTAAGCTTGTCGTCCAGAGTATCCAAGACCATATCGTAATCGTCTAGCAATTATGGAAAGCAGGAGCGACCTGCTTTTCATTCATCATCTCTCAAACCTCGCTGCTCTTGTAGGGAGGAGTTCGGGTGTTCAGATTTGGGACCAATGCTTATAGAATTGAATCCCTCTAGAATTGAACCAATCCCTCTAGAATTGAACCAATCCCTCTAGAATTGAACCAATCCCTCTAGAATTGAACCAATCCCTCTAGAATTGAACCAATCCCTCTAGAATTGAACCAATCCCTCTAGAATTGAACCAATTCTCCTAGAATTGGACCAATCCCTCTAGAATTAAAACAATCCCTCTAGAATTGAACCAATCCCTCTAGAATTGTCAGAATTTACCAGATGTAAGTTAGAATGCATTTTTTCTCACCAACATTCCAGGGATTACAGTTGAAGAGCCTGCAAGCATTCAAAAATATTTGGTGCTTGACTGAATTTATACGAGCACTGGAGGCTCTCTGCCCATTCTCCATATCCACGATTTCACCTGCCTTAAAAAAGGCTCTTGGTATACACCAATATTCCAACATTCCGTATATACCAACTCTTGCATCGTGAATACAATAATGGTACATGAAAATGGTATGCAATACCGACGGTTTGATAAGACACGTGTGCAACAGTTAGGTATCTTTATTCCAGAACGTTTCGCCTACACAGTAGGCTTCTTCAGTCGAGTACAGAGGAGGCAGCAGTATTGGTATTGAGGTGGTCAGTCCCCCCAGCCTGGAGAAGAGTTCTGCTCCATGGAGCATCTCTACTGCTTCTGCTGACTCCTCTGTACTTGACTGAAGAAGCCTACTGTGTAGGCGAAACGTTTCGTAATAAAGATACCAAACTGTTGCACACATATCTTACTTATCAACTGCAACACAATGTACACATTTCGATTTTCCATTAGTTGCGATTTATAGGATCTGAGTCTATTGTTTCTGGATATTTTTTGATTGGCACTGGAACTGTAGGGAACTGAATCTCTGGTAATGTGCGTGATGATTGGTGAATCTCTGGTAATGTGCGTGATGATTGGTGAATCTCTGGTAATGTGCGTGATGATTGGTGAATCTCTGGTAATGTGTGTGATGATTGGTGAATCTCTGGTAATGTGCGTGATGATTGGTGAATCTCTGGTAATGTGTGTGATGATTGGTGAATCTCTGGTAATGTGTGTGATGATTGGTGAATCTCTGGTAATGTGCGTGATGATTGGTGAATCTCTGGTAATGTGCGTGATGATTGGTGAATCTCTGGTAATGTGTGTGATGATTGGTGAATCTCTGGTAATGTGCGTGATGATTGGTGAATCTCTGGTAATGTGCGTGATGATTGGTGAATCTCTGGTAATGTGCGTGATGATTGGTGAATCTCTGGTAATGTGCGTGATGATTGGTGAATCTCTGGTAATGTGCGTGATGATTGGTGACTCTCTGGTAATGTGCGTGATGATTGGTGAATCTCTGGTAATGTGTGTGATGATTGGGTTACTCTTCTGATGAATTTCATTGTTAAAACAAATTAGACTGTATCAACAGTAATGTTGTAATAATATTGGTAGAATTACTAACAATATTATAGGTAAAAGGACGCAAGTGCAACTAATGTGACATTTTTATTGTTGCGACGTTTCTCTCTCCAGCTTTGTCAAGCCGTTATGGTTTGACAAAGCTCCTAGAGAGCGAAACGTTGCCACAATAAAAACATCGCATTAGTTGCATTTGTGTCCATTTACCTATCATAGTTTCCTGTTGAACTCTCAGCCTCGCTTTCTATAGTATTCTCTTGTTACGTATCTCTTTCTCACTGTTCTTATTCTCTGAGAGGTATCTCTTGTATGAGGTCTGGTCATGGACGGGGCCGCGGGGGCGCTGACCCCTCGAAACCCCCTCCAGGTATACATATATTCATGATTCTCGTTTTGTGTGTCAGTGTTGCCAGTGTTTACTAGCTCAAAGAGGCCAAATAAGAATGTTTTTTAAGCGTAAATTTCATAGGAGTCGTAGAGCTCCTAGCAAGAGCAGGTAATCAGGTTTGCTGCGTGGTGAGGGTAGCCTTAATTAGGCGGATCAAGAGCCCATTGTTAGCAACAACGCCCCTTCCCCTAGACAGGAAGGGAGGAAATGAGTTAGAAAAGGCAGAAGAGGCAAAATTAAATTGATAAGATGGAACGTAAGAGGGTAAGAAACAACCACGCAAGGTGACTAAAGTGTGACACGAATCTCTCAATCTCTCTCTCTCTGAGATGCCCTGGCTACCTACCCCCGTGCTACCCCCCATACTTGATGCTTCCTGATACACTGAAGAGGCTGTTGAGAGGTGAGGAGTGTCCAGTAGTGATCCTCACTCCACTTTCTCAATAAATGGATCTTTCTTCTAGAGACAGGAACAGGGCCACCCTACTTGGCATCGGGTATGTTCTTCCAGAGACAGGAACAGGGCCTCCCTACCTGGCATCGGGTATGTTCTTCCAGAGACAAGAACAAGGCCTCCCTACCTGGCATCGGGTATGTTCTTCCAGAGACAGGAACAGGGCCACCCTACCTGGCATCGGGTATGTTCTTCCAGAGACAGGAACAAGGCCTCCCTACCTGGCATCGGGTATGTTCTTCCAGAGACAGGAACAGGGCCACCCTACCTGGCATCGGGTATGTTCTTCCAGAGACAAGAACAAGGCCTCCCTACCTGGCATCGGGTATGTTCTTCCAGAGACAGGAACAGGGATTCCCTACCTGGCATCGGGTATGGAAATAAGTCACTTTGACCTTTTTGGGGTTATTATATGAAAGTAACACATACGTTACTCATGTATGGTAATATGTGTAACTGTATTCATATGTACCTGTACCGTGATGATTGGTGAATCTCTGGTAATGTGCGTGATGATTGGTGAATCTCTGGTAATGTGCGTGATGATTGGTGAATCTCTGGTAATGTGCGTGATGATTGGTGAATCTCTGGTAATGTGCGTGATGATTGGTGAATCTCTGGTAATGTGCGTGATGATTGGTGAATCTCTGGTAATGTGTGTGATGATTGGGTTACTCTTCTGATGAATTTCATTGTTAAAACAAATTAGACTGTATCAACAGTAATGTTGTAATAATATTGGTAGAATTACTAACAATATTATAGGTAAAAGGACGCAAGTGCAACTAATGTGACATTTTTATTGTTGCGACGTTTCGCTCTCCAGCTTTGTCAAGCCGTTATGGTTTGACAAAGCTCCTAGAGAGCGAAATGTTGCCACAATAAAAACATCGCATTAGTTGCATTTGTGTCCATTTACCTATCATAGTTTCCTGTTGAACTCTCAGCCTCGCTTTCTATAGTATTCTCTTGTTACGTATCTCTTTCTCACTGTTCTTATTCTCTGAGAGGTATCTCTTGTATGAGGTCTGGTCATGGACGGGGCCGCGGGGGCACAACCCAAGCCAACATGGGTTTAGAAAAGGTCACTCCTGCCTCTCACAACTACTGAACCAGTACAACATGGTCTTGGATGGTCACTCCTGCCTCTCACAACTACTGGACCAGCACAACATGGTCTTGGATGGTCACTCCTGCCTCTCACAACTACTGGACCAGTACAACATGGTCTTGGATGGTCACTCCTGCCTCTCACAACTACTGAACTAGTACAACATGGTCTTGGATGGTCACTCCTGCCTCTCACAACTACTGGACCAGCACAACATGGTCTTGGATGGGTGCTCCTGCCTCTCACAACTTCTGGACCAGTACAACATGGTCTTGGATGGTCGCTCCTGCCTCTCACAACTTCTGGACCAGTACAACATGGTCTTGGATGGGTGCTCCTGCCTCTCACAACTACTGGACCAGTACAACATGGTCTTGGATGGTTGCTCCTGCCTCTCACAACTTCTGGACCAGTACAACATGGTCTTGGATGGTTGCTCCTGCCTCTCACAACTTCTGGACCAGTACAACATGGTCTTGGATGGGTGCTCCTGCCTCTCACAACTACTGGACCAGTACAACATGGTCTTGGATGGTTGCTCCTGCCTCTCACAACTTCTGGACCAGTACAACATGGTCTTGGATGGGTGCTCCTGCCTCTCACAACTACTGGACCAGTACAACATGGTCTTGGATGGTCGCTCCTGCCTCTCACAACTTCTGGACCAGTACAACATGGTCTTGGATGGGTGCTCCTGCCTCTCACAACTACTGGACCAGTACAACATGGTCTTGGATGGTTGCTCCTGCCTCTCACAACTTCTGGACCAGTACAACATGGTCTTGGATGGTTGCTCCTGCCTCTCACAACTTCTGGACCAGTACAACATGGTCTTGGATGGGTGCTCCTGCCTCTCACAACTACTGGACCAGTACAACATGGTCTTGGATGGGTGCTCCTGCCTCTCACAACTACTGGACCAGTACAACATGGTCTTGGATGGGTGCTCCTGCCTCTCACAACTACTGGACCAGTACAACATGGTCTTGGATGCACTGGAGGACAGAGTGCAGAGGTAGTATACACAGACTTTGTAAAAGTCTGTGTATACTATATGTGTGTATACTACAATACTACAAAGTGCAATAACAATAAGTGCGTAACAGCGCATAAAATGCCTGCTAAAGGAATAACTGGAAAAGTAGGCAGATGGATCTTTAATTTTCAAACCGATAGAACACAAAGAGTAATGGTAAACAGAGTTAAGTCAGAGGCTGCCACAGTGAAAAGCTCTGTTCCACAAGGCACAGTACTCGCTCCCATCCTTTTCCTCATCCTCATATCTGACATAGAGATGTAAACTGTGTCTTATTTTGCTGACGATACTAGAATCTGCATAAAAATATCATACACTGAGGACACGGTAAATCTTCAAGCGGATATAAACCAAGTCTTCCACTGGGTCGTGGAAAATAATATGATGTTCATTGAGGACAAATTTCAGTTACTCATTTGTGGGAAAACTTTAGAAAATAATAGGTAGAACGTAGTGTCAAACCAATTATAATCGCACAACAGAGTAAAAAAAACAATGTGAAGGACTTGACAGTGATAATGTCAGAGGATTCTATTGTTTAGGAATTCAGAAATCCATCTGCCCACTTTTCCAGTTATTCCTTTTGCATTCATTTTGTGAGCTATTGTTGAAGACTTTTACAAAGTCAGTGTACACTACATCTGCATTTTGTTTGTCTTACAGAGCATTCAAGACTATGTTGTACTGGTCCAGTAGTTGTGAGAGGCAGGAACGACCATCCAAGACCATGTTGTACTGGTCCAGTAGTTGTGAGAGGCAGGAGCGACCATACAAGACCATGTTGTACTGGTCCAGTAGTTGTGAGAGGCAGGAGTGACCATCCAAGACCATGTTGTACTGGTCCAGTAGTTGTCAGAGGCAGGAGTGACCAAGACCATGTTGTACTGGTCCAGTAGTTGTGAGAGGCAGGAGTGACCATCCAAGACCATGTTGTACTGGTCCAGTAGTTGTGAGAGGCAGGAGTGACCATCCAAGACCAAGTTGTACTGGTCCAGTAGTTGTGAGAGGCAGGTGTGACCATCCAAGACCATGTTGTACTGGTCCAGTAGTTGTGAGAGGCAGGAGTGACCTGTTATAAATCCATGTTGACCTGGGTACTGCAACTGTTATGATTTAGATAATGTGAGACGTCAGTGCTATCAGTCTATAGTTTTTATGATAGCTTTTACTACCACCTTTGTGGAGTGTGGCTACGTGAGTGGTTTTTAATGACCGTGGGATGACTCTTGTGTCCAGACTCCTTCTCCATAGAATATTCAGCGGACGTGATACTGTGTTGTGCTACCAGCTTCAACTATCCCTGGCTCTAAAGGTTGCCAGGTGGACCTGTGTCCCAGGAACTGATCTGTTCCATTAGGACGTGTTTCCATAAGACACCTGTTGTCCCTGTTCACCCATCAGTAAAATGGGTACCTGAGTGTCAGTCACCTGCTGTGGGTCGCATCCTGGGGCAAAACTGACCTAATTTCCCCGAAATGCTCAGCATAAGAAGGAACTTTTTATATAGTAGTATGTCACTGATGTCAGCTATGGTCTGTATACCTTGTACATGTACTGGTAGAAATAAAAATATTATTATTATTATTGTAGCTGTGGCACTTAGAGTGTCACTTATTACCATTTGATGTTATTACGAACTGCCATTCAGATACTTATAAAGTTCCCCTAAATACTTTTCCTAACATCTAAGTTACTGCTGAAGGCTCCGGCAAGTCGACCCAAAAACTTAACATCTTCAGCTTTAAATATTTACCTAACATAAAGTAACATATAGAAATTGGGAATAAAAAATACTCCAAAATACAGGAAATTCCCGCAAACTCGGAAAAATTTCCCTAAACGCTGGAGATATTTACATAAAAAGAGAAAACGCCCCTAAAACTGTGTAATATCGCCCCTGAAAAAAGTTGGGGCGTGGTGGAGGTTGGTTGGAGTTTGTTTATTGAAGGCGTGAAGACCAGAGACAAGGTGATGAGGGGGTGGTGATGTATGTTGGGGCTCTTCCCGTCTCCCCCCACCTCTTTACTCTCACCCCTCAACACCCCCTCCTTCCCCTCTCCCCAAACTACCCCACCTCTCCTTAATCTTTCCTCCTTTCCCACCTTATGCCTCCCCTCCCTTCATCCTCTCTCCACCCCTCCCTTATTCCAATGCTTCCCTCTCCCCACCGTCCCCTCCCCACACTCTCCCCTCGTAATGCACAGTTACCGACTCTTACCCCAATTACCGGGAAGGGGAGAAAGAGTGGGGGAATAATGTGAAACAGAAAGTGGAGAAGACGAGAATTACGAAACAATTGGGGAATAGAGAGTAGAGAGAGAGAGAGAGAGAGAGAGAGAGAGAGAGAGAGAGAGAGAGAGAGAGAGAGAGAGAGAGAGAGAGAGAGAGAGAGAGAGAGAGAGAGAGAGAATGCATATGTATCTCCTTCATCTACATGTTTGTTTAGTAAACCATTAATTAAACCACTTAAAATAGCAGAATACGAATGCAAGAGACAACCAGCAGCAACAGCCTGGTTGACCAGGCTAGCACTAGATGAGCCTGGTCCATGGCCGAGTTCTGGGAGTAGAAAAACTCTGAGAACTCATCGAAGGTACACCAGAGGTAAAGGCATCTTACGTTCAAGATAACATCAATATTATCATCATAATTTGACGTATGTAGTCGAAGTGCTCGGTAAATGTCACATTACTACTACTACTACTACTACTGCTACTACTACTACTACTACTGGAACTGCTACTACTACTACTACTACAACTGCTACTACTACTACAACTGCTACTACTACTACTACTGCTACTACTACTACTACTGGAACTGCTACTACTACTACTACTACTGCAACTGCTACTACTACTACTACTACTACTGCAATTGCTACTACTACTACTACTGCTACTACTACTACTACTGCAACTGCTACTACTACTACTACTGCTACTACTACTACTACTGCAACTGCTACTACTACTACTGCAACTGCTACTACTACTACTACTGCAACTGCTACTACTACTGATGCTGCTACTACTGCTACTGCAATTGCTACTACTACTACTACTGCTACTACTACTACTACTGCAACTGCTACTACTACTACTACTGCAACTGCTACTACTACTACTACTGCAACTGCTACTACTACTACTACTACAACTGCTACTACTACTACTACTACAACTGCTACTACTACTACTACTACTGCAACTGCTACTACTACTACAACTGCTACTACTACTGATGCTGCTACTACTACTGCTGCTACTACTGCTGCTACTACTGCTGCTACTAGTACTACAACTGCTACTACTACTGATGCTGCTACTACTGCTACTGCTACTACTATTACTACTACAACTGCTACTACTACTGATGCTGCTACTACTACTACTGCTACTATTACTACTACAACTGCTACTAGCACTGATGCTACTACTACTACTGATGCTACTACTACTACTACTACAACTGCTGCTACTACTGCTGCTACTAGTACTACTACTACTGCTACTGCTACTACTATTACTACTACTACTACTACCATTACAACTGGAAAACAAAGAAAATAGCTTAGTCAATAATAATAATTTTAAATCATTCTCTCTAGACACTAACAGTCCCTTTCAAGACAGGCAAAACTGGAGGCCTGGAGAATGTCAGGAGAGCCTTCACTACTCATATAAGTTTTAGTCGAGCGCCTTAAAATATTGGACACGCCTGAAGTACCTCGAACTGTGCTCCTGCAGTGCACGGGAAAGATGCATTATAATTTAAACCTGGAAAATTCTGGAGGGACAGGTACCAAACCTGTACACAGCAATTACTTCCTACGGGACCGAGAGCCTTGACAGACGGTGCAAAAAAAAAAAAGTTGCCATGAGCACACTACCAGATAACTCAATAAGTGTACAGAGACCAAGACTGTTCAACATCCTCCATTCATGCATAAGTTCCTGATGAGCCAGGTTGTATTGCCTACATTGAAATGGTTGCTAACAGCACCAACAGTCTAATTTAACCAGTCCAGCAGCTAGGAGGCTTCATATAGGAACGGGCCGCGGAGACGATGACCCCATGCATATATCTACGACCTCTGTACCTATATTACTGCGGGTGTTTCACCGTCGTCACCATACCGATGACGTTGTCTTGCTTAATTCCAGTGGAATCAATACCAGGAAAGTGGTATTAGCGACGATCATACTAGGTAGCGTGTACCACTCTAGCACGCTGCTACCTAAGTATACCTTACCTGCTTACTAATTAAATACTACACTCACGCATCAAGCCTTATCACTACCTGGTAGCAGACTTCACGTTCAATACTTGTACAAATTGGAAATGTTAACTAAATAACGTCCAGCTCCCGGACCATTATTAAGCAGCTATTTGATAATAGTCAAGGATGGACTGAAATATTGATTTAGATTTATAATTGTAAGAGAAGTTGTGAACTGTTTCAAGGCTGATACTGTATTTACATTCCCCTGCCATCATCACAATAATCATAATAATAATAATAATAATAATAATAATAATAATAATAATAATCTTTATTTCTACAAGTACATGTACAAGGTATACAGACCATAGCTGACATCAATGACTATATAGAAAACCGTTTGTTATGCAGAGCATTTCGGGTAAATTAGGTCAATTCTGTCCCCAGGATGCGACCCACACCACACCAGTCGACTAACACCCAGGTGTTAGTCGACTGGTGTGGTGTGGGTCGGTGCTAGGTGAACAGAGACAGCAAGTGCCTTAAGGAAACACGTCCTAAAGGTTCCAGCCCTCCCGGGGATTGAACCACGGACTTCACTGGCCAAAGATGGACCGAAATATCGATTTAGATTCATAATTTTTGGGGAAAGTTGTGAATCGTTCAAAGGATGGTATAGTATTCTTCCTTTCCTGCCACAAGACGGAGAATTACCAACAAATCTATGGCTGTCTTGAAGACAGAAGTTGATAAGTTCCTCAGATAAGTTTCTGATCAGCCGGACTGTGGTTCGTACACCGGACTGCGTGAGGGCAGAAGCAACATCCTGGTTGATCAGACCTTGACCCACCAGGAGGCCTACTCTGGGACCGGGTCGCGGGGGCGCTCACCTCCCGAAATAACCTTCAAGTATCCAGACATGTTTCAAGGTTTTAAGGTACAAAGAACATGATCATTACACGTATAACAAATCTAATATTTCAAAAACTTCCTGCAGCTACCCAGAGGTAAGCCTGGTGTCCAGGATGCTGAAGCAATCCCCCTCTGGAAAGCAACACTGAGTCTCTGGAAAAGGAAGCTGGTCGCTCTTGGGGCCTTAGTTTTTCTAAGGTGACATCTAAGGTGACATCCGAGTGTCACCTTGACTTATACTCCGAAGGTTCCAGATCATCTTCTACGAAGTATGGTGAAGACCCCCTGGTATATACACTAGTGCCAGACCCCTGGTATATACACTAGTGCCAGACCCCTGGTATATACACTAGTGCCAGACCCCTGGTATATACACTAGTGCCAGACCCCTGGTATATACACTAGTGCCAGACCCCTGGTATATACACTAGTGCCAGACCCTGGTATATACACTAGTGCCAGACCCTGGTATATACACTAGTGCCAGACCCTGGTATATACACTAGTGCCAGACCCCTGGTATATACACTAGTTCCAGACCCCTGGTATATACACTATTGCCAGACCCCTGGTATATACACTAGTGCCAGACCCCTGGTATATACACTATTGCCAGACCCCTGGTATATACACTAGTGCCAGACCCCTGGTATATACACTATTGCCAGACCCCTGGTATATACACTAGTGCCAGACCCATGGTATATACACTAGTGCCAGACCCCTGGTATATACACTAGTGCCAGACCCCTGGTATATACACTAGTGCCAGACCCCTGGTATATACACTAGTGCCAGACCCCTGGTATATACACTAGTGCCAGACCCCTGGTATATACACTAGTGCCAGACCCCTGGTATATACACTAGTGCCAGACCCCTGGTATATGCACTGTATGTGAAAGTAGATAGAACCTTAATTGAAAACCTGTTGTGTTCCTGTTGCAGATTTTGGTCAGGTGACAGACCAAGCCTCCTTGTTGCTGAGCTGATCAACCAAGCTGTTGGTGTTGGTCAATCTACTCATGAATGAAGATGAATAGCAAAAAAGAAGGAAAATGTGACCATAATGTTCCAGTTCTTCACTGGGTTTATTTTCTCCCATATGTTTCTCTTCAGTTAGATGTAGCAGTGTGTAAGTTAGGGATCAGTCCCTTAAGTAGCTTCCATGTATATATTATCAGGTATGTCTGTCTTTATCTTTGATATACCTTTGATGAGCTCCGAGAGTTTTCCTACTCACGGAGCCCGGCCATGGGCCAGGCTTGTCTGGTGGTTGCCTGGTAAACCAGGTTGTTGCTGCTGGTGATGGCCCGCTGGTGGAGATACTTGTCCAGTTTCGTCTTGAAGACTTCTACACTTGTTCCAGCAGTGTTTCTGATATCTTCTGGTAAGATGTTGAATAATCTGGGACCCCGGATGTTGATACAGTGTTCTCTTATTGTGACCACGGATGTTGATACAGTGTTCCATTATTATGCCCATGGTGCCCCTGTTTTTCACTGGGCATAATTTGCACTTCACTTCGACTCCAGACTGAGGGACTGATTACCTCAAACTCCAGCTGATTTTCGCTCATTCTTCTGTATTGGACTGATGAAGTCACAAAGATACCCAAGTTTTGCACATGTGTCTTAATTTACCTGCATTTTTCTCGTTGTTGCAGAATCTAGAGAGAAAAATCAAAGTGTTCTGAGGTGTTGCCAATAGATGAAATGTTTCACTGGCTCTATGCAGGAAGTATACCTCTGTATTGCCTTGGCTGTCTCTAATCTCTCTCTCTCTCTCCAAGCCTGGCCCATGGCCGGGCTCCGGGAGCAGACTCTCGAAACTCATCACAGGTAAAGGTACAGATACTGTCAACACAAGAATATTCAAGTTGTAAGAGCAACACTGACTTGAAAAGTAACATCAGTGGCGTTGCTTCTCTTGTTCTGAAAGTTCTCATTATCCACCCTCGCATCTTCCTGCCTTCTAAATTGTTGTCTCAGTGAGTTCTCTAAGTTACACATCCTTTGACGTAATTATTTCTTAATCTTTCACCTGTTCTTTAAGTTCTATGTGACAGTCTGCCTGTGTTCTTTTTATTGTTCTTCTTCATTGTTCCCATTTATAAGAAGTTGTGATCTATTTGTTAAATTTCAAAGTAAATATTAAAAATAATGTTCAAAATGTTCAAAGTAGTTATTGATTTTTTTTACAAAGAATTCCACCTACACCCACACCATCCCACCTACACCCACGCCACCATCCCAACTACACCCACACCATCCCACCTACACCCACACCATCCCACCTACACCCACACCATCCCACCTACACCCACACCACCATCCCACCTACACCCACGCCATCATCCCACCTACACCCACACCATCCCACCTACACCCACACCATCCCACCTACACCCACACCCTCCCACCTACTCCCACGCAATCCCACCTACACCCACACCATCCCACCTACACCCACACCATCCCACCTAAATACACCCACGCCACCATCCCACCTAAATACACCCACGCCACCATCCCACCTACACTCACACCACCATCCCACCTACACCCACACCATCCCACCTACACCCACGCAATCCCACCTACACCCACGCAATCCCACCTACACCCACACAATCCCACCTACACCCACACCATCCCACCTACACCCACGCCACCATCCCACCTACACCCACGCCACCATCCCACCTACACCCACACCATCCCACCTACACCCACACCATCCCACCTACACACACACCATCCCATCTACACCCACGCAATCCCACCTTCACCCACGCCATCCCACCTACACCCACGCCATCCCACCTACACCCACGCCATCCCACCTACACTCACGCCATCCCACCTACACCCACGCCATCCCACCTACACCCACGCCATCCCACCTACACCCACGCCATCCCACCTACACCCACGCCATCCCACCTACACTCACGCAATCCCACCAACACACGCCATCCCACCTACACCCACGCCATCCCACCTACACTCACTCCATCCAACCTACACCCACGCCATCCCACCTACACCCACACCATCCCACCTACACCCACAACATCCCACCTACACTAACGCCATCCCACCTACACACACGCCATCCCACATACACCCACACCATCCCACCTACACCCACGCCATCCCACCTACACCCCCACCATCCCACCTACACCCACGCCATTCTACTTACACCCACCTACACCCACGCCATCCCACCTACACCCACGCCATCCCACATACACCCACAGCATCCCACCTACACCCACAAGCTACCCACACTACCTGACCACCAACAAGCCTCCTACCTACACTACCTGCCTACCCCAAGTCTCCTACCCACTCTACCTGCCCACCCCAAGTCTCCTACCCACACTACCTGCCCACCCCCAAGTCTCCTACCCACACTACCTGCCCACCAATAAGCCTAAACCCACGCTACCTGCCCACCCCCAAGTCTCCTACCCTCACTACCTGCCCACCAACAAGCCTCCTACCCACACTAAATGCCCACCAACAAGCCTCCTATCCACACTGCCTGCCCACCAATAAGCATCCTACCCACACTACCTGCCCACCAACAAGCCTCCTACCCACACTACCTGCCCATCAATAAGCTTCCTACCCACACTACCCGCTGACCAACAAGCCTCCTACCCACACTACCTGCCCACCAATAAGCCTCCTACCCACACTACCTCCCCACCTACACCCACACCATCCCACCTACACCCACGCCACCCACCTACACCCACGCCATCCCACCTACACCCACACAATCCCACCTACACCCACGCCATCCCACCTACACCCAAGCCATCCCACCTACACCCACACCATCCCACCTACACCCACGCCATCCCACCTACACCCACATCCTAACTCCTATACGTCAGTCCACCCACACACCAACTGACAACTTCGCCCACATCTCCCGACACTACACATGCCCACCCACAAGTCTCCTACCCACACTACCTGCCACCTGCCCACCAACAAGCCTCATACCCACACTACCTGCCCACCAACACGTCTCCTACCCACACTACCTGCCCACCAACAAGCCTCCTACCTACACTACCTGCCCACCCCAAGTCTCCTACCCACACTACCTGTCCACCCCAAGTCTCCTACCCATATTACATGCCCACCAATAAGCCTCCTACCCACACTACCTGCCCACTAATAAGCCTCCTACCCACACTACCTGTCCACCAACAAGCCTCCTACCCACACTACCTGTCCACCAACAAGCCTCCTACCCACACTACCTGCCCACCAACAAGCCTCCTGCGCACCAACAAGCCTCCTACCCACACTACCTGCCCACCAACAAGCCTCCTAAACACACTACCTGCCCACCAACAAGCCTCCTACCCACACTACCTGCCCACCAACAAGCCTCCTATCCACACTACCTGCCCACCAACAAGCCTCCTACCCACACTACCTGCCCACCAACAAGCCTCCTACCCACACTACCTGCCCACCAACAAGCCTCCTAAACACACTACCTGCCCACCAACAAGCCTCCTACCCACACTACCTGCCCACCAACAAGCCTCCTACCCACACTACCTGCCCACCAACAAGCCTCCTACCCACACTACCTGCCCAATAGAACACAAGTCTCAGCAACACAGCACGGAGGCAGGGATATACATATGCATTATGCATGAAGATGCGTGCGTGGCGCCCCCCGTGTATACATACGGAGCAGGGACGCACACGAGCACAAATCTGCTGGGACGGTAAGCAGGTGCAAGGGAGGGAGAGAGAGGTGGGAAGGAGATATGTATGTAGAAGGCGGGAGGGAGAAGGAATTAAGAGAAGAACGTGGGAGGATGGAAGTTAGGAAGGAAATATAGAGATTTTCCTACGGTGGTTACCTGATGATTCCGGGGGTCACCGCCCCCCGCGGCTTAGTTACAGAGTAGGCCTACTGGTTGTTGATAGCCTGATCAGGCTCTTGGTGCTGGCTGCAAGCTGAGTAACGTATGCATCACCGTGGGAGAGATCAGGAATTAACTGAAGTAGCTTTAGTTGGCTCTTCAAGACAGCTAGGAGTGTGTTGTCAGTGCTCAGTAATATTCCAGTCTATAGAGAAGTGACTCAGAGTATCCTCATCGGCTAGGCACCTCTTGCTTTGAAGGTTCTAGTTATCAAGTCTACTGTTTTCCTAGTGGCTGCGACAACAACAGTGTTGTGATCCCTGAAAGTAAGACCTCACATTACTCCTCTACTCTACTCACTGCTTCCAGTTGGTTAACAACCCATTTCTAGTTTTTAATTCTTCATTTTTTCCAAAACAAAGAAGGTGAAATTTTTTTTCCTCACTGACAATATTTTCTGTGGCCTGTTGGAAGACTTGGCTGCATGCGGCCAGCAGTAACAGCCTGGTTGATTAGACCCTGATCGACCACGAGGCCTGGTCTCAGACCGGGCTGCAGGGACGTTGACCCCCGAAACCCTCTCCAGGTATACTCCAGGTATCAGCTGAAAATTTACCGTATTCTCAGTGGATGTCGCTCGTATATAAATTCTAGGTTAGTCTGCAAGGGATCATACCGTGCCATGACTTACGTCTGTGGGTCGGATGTGAGAATAGGAAAGTGAAGTGGGTCGAGTACTGTGCCTTGAAGGACACAGGTTTTCACTGTGTCAGCTTTTACTTTCATTTTCCACACTATCACTCTTTCCTTCCATTTTGTTGGACAATTACAAATACATCTGCCCAATTTTCCAGTTATTGCTTTTACACGCATTTTGTGCGTACTAGTACACCATGATCACACTTGTTGAAGACCATGTTGTACTGGTCCAGTAGTTGTGAGAGGCAGGAGTGACTATCCAAGACCATGTTGTACTGGTCCAGTAGTTGTGAGAGGCAGGAGTGACTATCCAAGACCATGTTGTACTGGTCCAGTAGTTGTGAGAGGCAGGAGTGACTATCCAAGACCATGTTGTACTGGTCCAGTAGTTGTGAGAGGCAGGAGTGACTATCCAAGACCATGTTGTACTGGTCCAGTAGTTGTGAGAGGCAGAAGCGACCATCCAAGACCATGTTGTACTGGTCCAGTAGTTGTGAGAGGCAGGAGTGACTATCCAAGACCATGTTGTACTGGTCCAGAAGTTGTGAGAGGCAGGAGTGACCATCCAAGACCATGTTGTACTGGTCCAGTAGTTGTGAGAGGCAGGAGCGACCATCCAAGACCATGTTGTACTGGTCCAGTAGTTGTGAGAGGCAGGAGTGACCATCCAAGACCATGTTGTACTGGTCCAGTAGTTGTGAGAGGCAGGAGCGACCATCTAAGACCATGTTGTACTGGTCCAGTAGTTGTGAGAGGCAGGAGCGACCTGTTCTAAACCCATGTTGACCTGTGTTGTACAGTTTTTGTGATTCCATGTGTTTAACAATCTTGCTTTAAAACTCAAAGATTTTGATAATGTGAGACGTCAGTGCTATCACTCTATAGTGATCAGCTATTGTTTTAATGCCACCTATGTGGGAGACTCCGCTTCCACGGGATGTTGAAGCCACGTGATACTCTTTTTTGCAATTTTTGATGAATATGGAGTTTTAGGAGTCAGGGTCTGGAGCAGAGTGTATGCGAGTGCTATCAATGGCTTCTTCAAAGTCAAGTGGGGTTGGGGTTATGTCAAAAACTTGGAGATGTTGGCAGAGTTTTGAGTCAAATTCATGGATAGTGCATTTGGACTGTAAATTACTGACTCACTGAACACAGTCATACTGTTACTTCAGTCTTTTACTCGCCTGGTAGTGACTGAAGGAAGAACCTAGATATACTGGGCCTGGTAGTGACTGAAGGAAGAACCTTGATACACTGGGCCTGGTAGTGACTGAAGGAAGCACCTTGATATACTGGGCCTGGTAGTGACTGAAGGAAGCATCTTGATATACTGGGCCTGGTAGTGACTGAAGGAAGAACCTTGATATACTGGGCCTGGTAGTGACTGAAGGAAGCACCTTGACTGAAGGAAGCACCTTGATATACTGGGCCTGGTAGTGACTGAAGGAAGAACCTTGATATACTGGGCCTGGTAGTGACTGAAGGAAGCACCTTGATATACTGGGCCTGGTAGTGACTGAAGGAAGAACCTAGATATACTGGGCCTGGTAGTGACTGAAGGAAGCACCTTGATATACTGGGCCTGGTAGTGACTGAAGGAAGAACCTAGATATACTGGGCCTGGTAGTGACTGAAGGAAGAACCTAGATATACTGGGCCTGGTAGTGACTGAAGGAAGCACCTTGATATACTGGGCCTGGTAGTGACTGAAGGAAGAACCTAGATATACTGGGCCTGGTAGTGACTGAAGGAAGCACCTTGATATACTGGGCCTGGTAGTGACTGAAGGAAGAACCTAGATATACTGGGCCTGGTAGTGACTGAAGGAAGAACCTAGATATACTGGGCCTGGTAGTGACTGAAGGAAGCACCTTGATATACTGGGCCTGGTAGTGACTGAAGGAAGAACCTAGATATACTGGGCCTGGTAGTGACTGAAGGAAGAACCTAGATATACTGTGCTTCAATATACCCTCCACCAAATATACTTGATATGCACAGCTCATGATATTATTCAGTACATATCACTGAACCATTAACTTGTAAGACAAGAACGAAGCCGGTATATACACAAGAGGGGGGTTAGGCTCCCTCTCGTCCAAGTCGGACCGTAAATTCATAAGATTTTTTCTCCTGATTTGAGAAGGACTTGCCCAGTATGGGCCAGTAGGCCTACTGCAGTGTTCCTCCTTTATGTTCTTATATGCGAGTTGTCTAGTGTTCTCACGGAATTGTGCATTTTTGTTTGTCATTGTAATATTTACTCAACGTTCTACGCTCTCTACTTGTCTGTGATCCTCCAAGGTTGTACTCTGTCTCCGGTCTTTTTTTTTCTCTTCTCATTTCACGTCACTTTCTACCTGTTTTGAGTGAAATCCAGTAGCCACAACTCCCAGGCCTGGTCAAGGATCAAACCGCGGGGGCGTCGACCCTGGGAACGACTGTCAGTAGTGTACTGATCCTCCTATGTATTATACTTGTGTAGTATATCATGTACCAGCTATATTATAGTTAGGATCCCTTGCTACCTGTGACGTCAGAGGTATGCGCATGTGTGCGCTGAGCCTGAGGCATCTTCCTCATTACTAGGACCGGCATAGTACTGAGAGGTAGGCTGGCACCAGTTATCAACCACTCTGTGTGTTTCACTACGACCGTAATTAGTACCCGCCCGATACGACCTCCAGGTAGACTCCAGGAAGGTAGGCAGCCTTTTTGAATCTTTCCTCACCCAGGCTCATTGTTTCACTAACTTCACATCATCGACACTGATACAAAGTTCAATGTGTCTTGTTAAGTTTCCCGGAGTTAGCTCCGTGTCAGCACAGCCTGATTGATCAGACCTCATTGATCAGGTCTAGTATGAGTCTGGGCCGGCGGGGGCGAAGACCCTCGGAATCTACAACAGAAATACAGTTGAAAACTGCTAGACTCAACGGTTGTCAACTTTTCTTATACATTTGACTTTTTAAGGAATTCTTTTTGACTGAGCCTTATTTTCTTGAGCCTTATTTTTGAGATGTGTGTGTGTGTGTGTGTGTGTGTGTGTGTGTTTGTGTGTGTGTGTGTATGTGTGTTTGTGTGTGTGTGTGTGTGTGTGTGTGTGTGTGTATGTGTGTGTGTGTGTGTGTGTGTGTGTGTGTGTGTGTGTGTGTGTGTGTGTGTATGTGTGTGTGAGTGGGTAAAATATCAAGTTGTATCTTGGAAAACAATTTCCTGAGGAAGTCCAGGCTGGGCGGGACACTTGTAATTGACTTACAGCACGTTCCTTCCAATTATCACCTCCCTCCCGCACTTCTTCCTTCGTACACATACACACACACACACACACACACACACAGAACGACAGCAGCTGAGGGAGAGGACACAAAGGCGAAAGGAGCTAGGAGGAGAGACAAGGACAGAATCAGCAGAGGACAACCAGAGCAGGGCAGAGCAAAAAGAACGAGCACACACAGAACCATCCCCAACACCCAGCAACCAAGCACACTATCCCAACACAAACTACAACCCACACTCACAGCCCCCACCCAACACTCCACTATAGAATCCCACAGTCCACCGCCAGGTCCCCCACCCTCACAGACCCCCCAAAACACAGTGGTAGAGAGGCAACTGAAGGTATGGTACACAAATACTGATGGAATAACAAATAAGTGGGAGGAGTGGCACGAAAGAGTCAAAGAGGCATCACCGGACATAATAGCTCTCACAGAGACCAAGCTCGCAGGTATGATAACAGATGCCATCTTTCCAATGGGATACCAGATCTTGAGGAAAGACAGAGGGAACAGAGGGGGTGGAGGAGTGGCCCTGCTGATAAAAAAACAATGGGATTTTGATGAGCTGGAGAGAGGAGACAGAGGAGAAGCAGGAGATTACATAATAGGAATGCTACAGTCTGGAGGTCCCAAGGTGGTAATTGCAGTAATGTATAACCCACCCCAGAACAGCAGGAGGCCAAGGCAAGAGTATGATGAGAGTAACAGAGCGATGGGTGACACACTGGCTGAAGTGGCCAGAAGGGCTCATGCGAGCAGGGCAAAGCTACTGATCATGGGTGACTTCAACAACAAGGAAATTGACTGGGAGAACTTGGAGCCACATGGGGGCCAAGATACGTGGAGGGCTAAGATGATGGAGGTGGTACTGGAAAACTTCATGTACCAACACGTAAGGGATACTACCAGGGAGAGAGGAGAGGATGAACCAGCGAGACTGGACCTAGTATTCACCTTAAGTAGTGTGGATATTGAGGACATCACACACGAAAGTCCCCTCGGGGCCAGTGACCATATGGTTCTAAGCTTTGATTACACAGTAGAGTTACAGGTGGAGGGGGAGGCTACGCAGGCATGAAGAACTTCCTAAACGGGGTTCAGTGGGACAGAGAACTGGAAGGAAAATCAGTAAACGAGATGATGGAATATGTGACAACAATATGCAAGGAAGCTGAGGAGAGGTTTGTACCCAAGGGAAACAGAAACACCCAAAGGTGCAGGGAGGCCAAAACCAAGTGTGTTAGGGAATGGAAGAAGTATAGAAGGCTAAGGACCCAGGAAAATAAGGAGAGCAGTCGTAGAGACAGAAACGAATATGCACAGGTAAGAAGGGAGGCCCAACGACAGTATGAGAATGACATAGCAGCGAAAGCCAAATCTGACCCGAAGCTGTTGTACAGTCACATCAGGAGGAGAACAGTAAAGGACCAGGTGATCAGGCTGAGGAAGGAAGGAGGGAAGGTCACAAGTGTGTGAGGAGCTCAACATGAGATTCAAAGAGGTGTTCACAGAGGAGATAGAAGGGCCTCCAGAAAGGAGGAGAGGTAGGGTACACCATCAAGTGCTGGACACAATACACACAACTGAGGAGGAAGTGAAGAGGCTACTAAGCGAGCTGGATACATCAAAGGCGATGGGGCGGGATAATATTTCTCCATGGGTCCTGAGTAAGACAAGAGAGAGAGGGGTGGGTAGATTGCATATTCCTGTACTGTAAGAAGGCGTTTGACACAGTTCCACACAAGAGATTAGTGCAGAAACTGGAGGACCAGGCAGGGATAACAGGGAAGGCACTACAATGGATCAGGGAATATCTGTCAGGAAGACAGCAGTGAGTCATGGTACGTGGCGAGGTGTCAGAGTGGGCGCCGGTGACGAGTGGGGTCGGGTCGGGCCGGGTCACCATTTGGAAGACCCGGGCCGGACGTACCGGCGAACCTACAAGAAGAAGGGGTTCCACAGGGGTCGGTCCTGGGACCGGTGCCTGTTTCTGGTATTTGTGAACGACATGACGGAAGGAATAGACTCTGAAGTGTCCCTGTTTGCAGATGTACTGTAAGAAGGCGTTTGACACAGTTCCACACAAGAGATTAGTGCAGAAGCTGGAGGACCAGGCAGGGATAACAGGGAAGGCACTACAATGGATCAGGGAATATCTGTCAGGAAGACAGCAGTGAGTCATGGTACGTGGCGAGGTGTCAGAGTGGGCGCCGGTGACGAGTGGGGTCGGGTCGGGCCGGGTCACCATTTGGAGAAGACCCGGGCCGGACGTACCGGCGAACCTACAAGAAGAAGGGGTTCCACAGGGGTCGGTCCTGGGACCGGTGCCTGTTTCTGGTATTTGTGAACGACATGACGGAAGGAATAGACTCTGAAGTGTCCCTGTTTGCAGATGTACTGTAAGAAGGCGTTTGACACAGTTCCACACAAGAGATTAGTGCAGAAGCTGGAGGACCAGGCAGGGATAACAGGGAAGGCACTACAATGGATCAGGGAATATCTGTCAGGAAGACAGCAGTGAGTCATGGTACGTGGCGAGGTGTCAGAGTGGGCGCCGGTGACGAGTGGGGTCGGGTCGGGCCGGGTCACCATTTGAGAAGACCCGGCCGGACGTACCGGCGAACCTACAAGAAGAAGGGGTTCCACAGGGGTCGGTCCTGGGACCGGTGCCTGTTTCTGGTATTTGTGAACGACATGACGGAAGGAATAGACTCTGAAGTGTCCCTGTTTGCAGATGATGTGAAGTTGATGAGAAGAATTCAATCGGACGAGGACCAGGCAGAACTACAAAGGGATTTGGAAAGGCTGCAAGCCTGGTCCAGCAATTGGCTCCTGGAGTTCAACCCCACCAAGTGCAAAGTCATGAAGATTGGGGAAGGGCAAAGAAGACCGCAGACGGAGTACAGTCTAGGGGGACAGAGACTACAAACCTCAATCAAGGAAAAAGATCTTGGGGTGAGTATAACACCAGGCACATCTCCTGAGGCGCACATCAACCAAATAACTGCTGCAGCATACGGGCGCCTAGCAAACCTAAGAACAGCATTCCGACATCTTAATAAAGAATCGTTCAGGACCCTGTAAACTGTATACGTTAGGCCCATACTGGAGTATGCAGCACCAGTTTGGAACCCACATCTAGCCAAAGCTAAGGGGTATGTCCTACGAGGAGAGGTTAAGGGAAATCGACCTGACGACATTGGAGGACAGGAGAGATAGGGGAGACATGATAACGACATATAAGATACTGAGAGGAATTGACAAGGTGGACAGAGACAGAATGTTCCAGAGATGGGACACAGCAACAAGGGGACACAGTTGGAAGTTGAAGACTCAAATGAATCACAGGGATGTTAGGAAGTATTTCTTCAGTCATAGAGTGGTCAGGAAGTGGAATAGCTTGGGATGCGATGTAGTGGAGGCAGGTTCCATACATAGCTTTAAGAAGAGGTATGATAAAGCTCATGGAGCAGGGAGCGTGACCCAGTAGCGGCCAGTGAAGAGGCGGGGCCAGGAGCTATGACTCGACCCCTGCAACCACAACTAGGTGAGTACAACTAGGTGAGTACACACACACACACACACACACACACACACACACATAGTAGTCAGGAAGTGGAACAATCTGGAGAGTGAAGTGAAGATCTTGGAGCAGGGAGAGAGTGGACCTAGTAGTGATCATCGAAGAGGCGGGCCACGAGCTGTGAATCGACCCCTGCAACCACAAATAGGTGAGTACAAACACACACACGTCAGAAGTATCCATCATACTAGCAACCAGTTCTTAAGTGCACAGAAAGTGAAACTCTCAGTTACTGGAACAGCAAAAGTTAAACTTGGATATGAACAAAGGTGTGTACCAGCGGGTCCCTGAGTGACAGGAATGAGCGGTGAAGGAAGCTGAGAATCTGGTATTGTCTCTCTGCAACAACAACAACAACAACAAGGGATACTATGAACAACACATACACGATCAATATTTGGTAGGAAAACACATACTTTTTCTAGTGGTGGCAAATGCACTGGTCCTCTCTGAGGTCCACCTCACATCAATGGGACGAAGTTCACTCGACTGAGTGAAGGGATTTAGTGAAAAAGCTGATCATGAGTGAGAGTTATTCTAGAACTTGAGGGATCCCCACTGTTACGACTGCTCATTCTGATGTCAATTACCGTTACCGACTTCGAGGGTTCTCCTAGCGTTGAAGCCTGGTCTCAACTCAGGCTCTGGTGACTTCTTGGTTAACCAAGAGTTCGTGTTAGCGTCTCGAATGTAAACAAAGCCATCACAACCTGATTAATCTAGGCATTTCCTTGGTTCAGCTTCCCCTTGAAAACTTCTGCCTTCGTTCCTGCAATACTTTTTATATCTGTTGATTGCAAGTTGGAGAGTCTTGGATCACGGATGCTGACTCAGTGTTCTCTTATTGTGTCAGTGGGACCTGGCTTTCACTGGATTTATTATACATTTCCTCCCATATTTCTGACTCCAGTGTGTTGTTATGGCAGTGTATACACTGGGCACCAGACCCTCAAGTATCTTCATTGTATATATTTACTAGGCACAGGAGTCATCCCCCATGCATTAAAACTTTCTAGCATAGCCCACTCCACAAAGGTGGCAGTAAGACAATAGCAAAAAAACTACAGACTGATAGCACTGACGTCTCATATTATCAAAATCTTTGAAACAGTTTTATGCAAGATTGTTAAACAAATGGAATCACAACAAATGCACAACCCAGGTCAACATGGGTTTAGAACAGGTCGCTCCTGCCTCTCACAACTACTGCACCACAGAAAACATCATGTTAGTAGATAGGAAATTTCAGTTACTCAACTATGGAAAAAATGAGGAAATACAAATTGGAACGGAGAATAAAACAAAATACCTTCAGTGAAAAGCAGGGATACCAAGAGTACACTAAGATGTAGCCCAGAACCTAACCTGCTGTATAAGCGGGGGTCTACAGTAGCCCAGAACCTAACCTGCTGTATAAGGGGGAGTCTACAATAGCCCAGAACATAATCTGCTGTATAAGCGGGGGTTTACAGTAGCCCAGAACCTAACCTGCTGTATAAGTGGAGGTTTACAGTAGCCCAGAACCTAACCTGCTGTATAAGGAGGGTTCTACAGTAGTCCAGAACCTAACCTGCTGTATAAGGGGGAGTCTACAATAGCCCAGAACATAATCTGCTGTATAAGCGGGGGTCTACAGTAGCCCAGAACCTAACCTGCTGTATAAGGGGGAGTCTACAATAGCCCAGAACATAATCTGCTGTATAAGCGGGGGTTTACAGTAGCCCAGAACATAATCTGCTGTATAAGCGGGGGTTTACAGTAGCCCAGAACCTAACCTGCTGTATAAGGAGGGTTCTACAGTAGTCCAGAACCTAACCTGCTGTATAAGCGGGGCCCTCCAGTAGCCCGGAACCTAATCTGCTGTATAAGCGGGGGTCTACAGTGGCCCAGAACGTAACCTTCTGTATAAGCAGAGCCCTCCAGTAGCCCGGAACCTAAACTGCTGTATAAGCGGGGCCCTACAGCACCCCGAAACCTAACCTGCTGTATAAGCGGGGACTTGTAATACAATTCTCCACCAGTGTATTACAGTATTATTAAAGCTAACTTTATATGTATTTCCACACGGGTCTAACATCTCTAGAATAATGATACAAAATTCAGCGGTCATGATAACACTACAGCTCTCAAGGTCATGATAACACTACAGCTCTCAAGGTCATGATAACACTACAGCTCTCAAGGTCATGATAACACTACAGCTCTTACGGTCATGATAATCTGTAACATGTGTTTGTTCAGCTTCAGATATTTTCAGCTGTGAGGACTCTGGAGGCTGTAAAGCTGTTACCAGCTGTAACAGCAAAGCTGCATTAAGAACACTCCAGCTGCAGCAACAACACTCCAGCCTCAGCAACAACACTCCAGCTGCAGCAACAACACTCCAGCCTCAGCAACAACACTCCAGCTGCAGCAACAACACTCCAGCTGCAGCAACAACACTCCAGCCTCAGCAACAACACTCCAGCTGCAGCAACAACACTCCAGCCTCAGCAACAACACTCCAGCCGCAGCAACAACACTCCAGCCTCAGCAACAACACTCCAGCCTCAGCAACAACACTCCAGCCTCAGCAACAACACTCCAGCCGCAGCAACAACACTCCAGCCTCAGCAACAACACTCCAGCCTCAGCAACAACACTCCAGCCGCAGCAGCAACACCCCAGCCTCAGCAACAAC